>JARGCV010001058.1:0-27173 GCA_034064705.1 Bothrops alternatus
CTGGGAATGCTGCAACAGTTGTATGGGCAGGGATTGGTCTTAAGTCAGTTTTCAGTGCCATTTTAACTGAATAGTTGCTAAACAAATGCTTATAAGTCAAGGACTACCTGTACAGCTTATTTTTAATCAGATATTTTTAATCACATCAGTTAGCTACCTAACTATTCAATTTATATGTGCATATTTACAGTGTGAATATGAAATATATCCATATATGGGTGTTCAGAAGAAAGTAATAATTTTGGAATAATATTATTATTATGAAGCAATTGGCTGAAAACTAGCAATAGCTTGCTTTTTAAAAAAGATCTAATCCTTCATACTGATTTTTCTTTTTTGCTCTTATTGAAGAAAGTGCCAGAAAGAAACAAGAAGGCATTGTTGGCAGTTCCAGAGTCTGTTTTGCCCAGCATACATTATCACTTTCAGCAGAAAGTCCTCGACCTTTGAAGCTTAGGAGCATTCTTGATATGAGCCCTTTTACAGTTACGGATCACACACCAATGGAGATTGTGGTGGATATATTCCGCAAACTGGGCCTAAGACAGTGTCTTGTAACACACAATGGGTGAGTTCTTTATTGAAAAATTTTCTTCTGCACTCTGCCAAGATTTTGTTTTTCCCACATAATTTAATGGCTCTTTCAGACTTGTTAAAAATGTTAAAGAGTCTTACAGATTTATTTGATCCACCCATAACTTTATTTTTCAAGTAAAAATAAAAAACTACATCTCCAAGTTCCCCTCCAATTCTATGTTCTATGTCAGCGGTCCCCAACCTTTCCATCTTGGCAGCTCGGCTTGGCATGAGGTGTGTGTGAGTGGCAGTGGCACACATGTGCTCATAGCTCCATTGGTGCAAGCAGCGTGCGCCCCTCCACTCGTGCAAATGGAGCTTTGTGAGTGGAGGGCGCTTGAGTGCAGATCGCTTGTGCTCACACGTGAAACTCCACTCACATGAGCAGAGAGTTCCCATGCGCGAAGCTCCACTCATGCAAGTGGAGATGCTCACGCCCCCTCCATTTAAGTGGTGTCCACTCGAGCGCAAGGGCCCACTGCTTGCATAAGTGCAGCTTCATGTGAACACTTGCTGATCACTTGCACAGCCTGGTTTCAAACAAGCCATGGCTCAGTAGTGGGCCATGATCCTGGGGTTGAGGATCCCTGTTCTATGTAATTTCTTGGAACTTTCTTGAATTTCCCAGTTAGCTTTTAAAAGCAAGTAAGAAGCTATTGTGATGTTTATTGAGTTTCCCTTATAGGGTGGAATATATTAGATTGAATTCTCACATTAAGATCAGCCCGTCACGGTCCGCCATTTTGGTTTTATTTATTTTTTGGGGGGTTTTTTTGTTGGTTTTTTTTTTCGCCGCGCACGCGCTGCGCATGCGCGGATTGGCCCGTCGCGCGTGCGCACCCGGGTCGGGGTCGCGGCGCGCATGGGCGGCGCAAGTGGGGTCTCAACCTGAAAAAGGTTGAGAACCACTGGGCTAGAGTAAAAATGGTCATTGAGCCATTCACTATTCTTATTTTTAAAATGTCTCCCCATTTCCTGCAAACTGCCATTCTTTATTTATTTTCTACTTTTCTACACTTCATATTCTACACTTGCAGAATATTTTTGAAATTTACCATGCACTTCAAATGCCCCTACATCTACAGGTTGACCTTCCATCCCTTAGAAGATATCCACCTCTCCTGTGTGATTTTTTTTAAAAGAGTTGTTTCCAGTTTAATACTTCCAGATGTTGTACTTCATATTCCAACCAGCTATTGGCCACAATGAGTTGAATGGAGCTTTGGTATAATTTGCAGTCTCTGCATTTCCATTAGAAATATGAAATTTACATGGCTGTTTATTTTTTTAAAAAAGTTTGGTTGTCCTTTTACTTTTATTTTTTTAAACATTTTTTTTCTAAAAAGAAAAACTTGTTGAGACATGCCACAAAAAACAGGGCTAACTTCAAAACTCTATGGTGAGTTTCCAATTTTCAGTTTTGCCAACTATTCCTGATCTATTTCCTTGCTGAGTATTTCCAGATTTCTGCTTTCTATCATAAGATTAAAGTCTGTTAGCTAAAGATGCAAAGACCATAATCTGCCAGTCATTTCTATCCTAAAGCTGTGACAGAGGAGGAAATTTGTTGAACATTGTAAATCACCTTCCATCTCTTCCATTTATAAAAATAAAGCTTGGTTAAAAATTATATTTACACATGTAGCTTTTTTGACATGATTCCACGGTGATAGCTAGCTAGCTAGAAAGCATTTCAATTGACAGGTCTCTCTCTGATCATCAGTGCAGCAGATTGTAATTACATTCTTCACATATTAGGCCCAGTTGTTTGCCAGTCAATGTGATTGAGCTCTAGTTATGGAGTAAGAATATATAATATTGTAGTGAGTAGAAATAACTTTTTAAAAATTTAAAGTGATCACATAAAATTAGTATAGTAAAATATACAGAAAAAATAAAAGTTCATAATTATTTTGGAAAGTAATAAACTAAGTAAAAAGGCAATCCTAGATAACCAAAATATTATTTTAACGTTTTAGTGAATGAATTTTTATGGACATGAAAATAGTTAGTCTGCAGATACATAGCATTTATGTTAATTTAACATCTTTATTTATTTTATTTATTTATTTTGTTTGGACTTATATGCCGCTCCTCTCCGAAGACTCGGAGCGGCTTACAACATATATATAAAACAACAATTACAATCTAAGTCCAAGCAAAAAATATTTAAAAATAAAACCCCACACATATTCATCAGTCACACAACAATCCACAATCATCCCCAGGCCTGCCGGCAAAGATAGGTTTTAAGATTCTTTCGGAAGGCCGGGAGAGTGGGAGAAACACGGACTTCAGGAGGCAGTTGGTTCCAGAGGGCGGACTCCACAACAGAGAAAGCCCTCCCCCTAGGGCCCGCCAGACGACATTGTTTCGCTGACGGGACCTGGAGGAGGCCGACCCTGTGCGCTCTCACTGGTCGTAGGGAAGTATGTGGCAGAAGACGGTCCCGTAAGTATGCTGGTCCCATGCCATAAAGGGCTTTATAGGTAATAACCAACACTTTGAATTGCGCTCGGAGACCGATAGGCAACCAATGCAGCATGCGGAGAGTTGGCGAAATGTGGGCACGACGTGGAAGGCCCACAATTGCTTGCACAGCTGCATTTTGCACTAATTGTAGTCTCCGAACACTCTTCAAGGGTAGCCCCATGTAGAGAGCGTTGCAGTAGTCGATCCTCGAGGTGACAACGGCATGTGTGACTGTGAGGAGAGACTCCCGATCCAAATAAGGGCGCAACTGGTGCACCAGGCGAACCTGGGCAAATGCCCCCCTTGCCACAGCCGATAAATGATGTTCCAATGTCAGCTGTGGATCGAGGAGGACTCCCAAGTTGCGGACCTTCTCCGAGGGGTTTATAGATTCACCCCCCAGAGTAATGGAAGGACAGATTGAAGTGTCCTTGGGAGGCATCACTCACAGCCACTCTGTCTTGTCGGGGTTGAGCCTTAATCTGTTAACGCCCATCCAGACCCTCACAGCCTCCAGACACCGGCACATCACCTCAACCGCTTCAGTGATTTGGCCAGGAGTGGAAATGTACAGCTGAGTATCATCAGCGTACTGATGGTATCTCACTCCGTGCCGGTGGATGATCTCACCCAGTGGCTTCATGTAAATGTTAAAAAATAGGGGGGAGAGAACCGACCCCTGAGGCACCCCACATGGGAGTAACCTAGAGGTGGACCTTTAACGCCCCACAAACACCGACTGCGACCGACCAGAGAGATAGGAGGAGAACCACCGTAATACGGTGCCCCCCACTCCCAATCCCTCCAGCCGGCGCAGAAGGATACCATGGTCGATGGTATTGAACGCTGCTGAGAGGTCAAGAAGCACCAGGAAAGAGGACTGGCCTCTATCCCGGGCCCGCCAGAGATCATCCATCAGAGCGACCAAAGCAGTTTCGGTGGAGTAGCCGGGCCTGAACCCAGACTGCAGAGGCCCCAGATCATCGGCTTCCTCCAGAGACCGCTGGAGCTGGAGTGCCACCACCTTCTCAACAACATTCCCCACAAAGGGGAGGTTGGAGACCGGACGATAGTTGGTCAAAATTGCTGGATCCAGGGAAGGTTTCTTGAGGAGGGGGTGCACAAGTGCCTCCTTTAAGGGAGCCGGAAAGGACCCCTCCCTCAGAGAAGCGTTGACAATCTCCTGGATCCAGGTACGTGTCACCACCCTACTGGCAGAAACCAGCCAGTAATTTAATTTAATTTAATTTTGTAGCATTACTTGCAATTGATAATGTCAATGGTAACTGGATTTTATTATTTTCAATTTGAGAGGCAAGCTCAGTTGGTAAACTCATTATAAATACAATACTTGGGTATATCTGTATCAGTGCAATAGTTCCAGCAGTAGAAGGAATGGACCTTTTCTGTTAGGACACTCTAGAGCAGACATGTCAAACACAAGGCCCGGGGGCCGGATGCGGCCTGCAAAGTGGTTTCATGTGGCCCGCAAAGCCATCCTGGAAACAGTGAGGGAATGGCCCCCGCTGCCTTGGCCCTAGCCCAGGCCAGCCGGGAGCCAATGTACAATTTTCTGCTGGCCCTCTATGCTGAAACACATTTAGTCTTAGCTCCATAAGCCCCCCCCCCAGCATGGCCTGAGTGGAACAGTGAGGCTCCTCCAGTGGACCATGCCTTGGCACTTGTCCCGGTCCCACCCCCTTCTGCCAAAGACCCTCAGATCTATCCCACTCCTGTCGAGGCCCCCACAGGCACCCTTGATGCAAATGATGTACAGCTGGCCACACCCACCCAGTAGGCCACACCCAATCCATCCACGCCCACCCAGTAGGCCGCACCCACCCTGGCCACATCGACCCGGCCCCCTGAGGGCAACCGCAATGTTGATGCGGCCCTCAAGGAAATTGAGTTTGACATCCCTGCTCTAGAGCAGTGATAGCGAACCTTTTAGAGACCGAGTGCCCAAAAACTGACCCCACTCTGCCCACAGGACCACTCACTGCCTCCAGGGCCCACCGCAGATTGCCCAGGCAGCCCAGCAGTGCTATGGCGGCTACACCCTCTGCCCATGCCCTGCAGCATCAACTGCATGATGGGGTGTGAGGGCAGAGTCTTGACTACGCTGCCTGGCTGCCATGTCCTTGGCTGCGCTGCTCCGTGTGGGCCATGCTCGAGGGCAAGTCTCCTTCATGGGGGCTGCTGGAGAGGAGGGGGTCACGGGGGGAGGCAAGTCTGGGGCAATGGCACGTGTGCCCACAGAGACGGCTCTGAGTGCCGCCTCTGGCACCCGTACCATAGGTTCGCCACCAGTGCTCTAGAGAAAGTGTTGAAAATCTGGGACAGTATAATATATATATACATCCAACAAATCTAAGGAATTTTCTGTTTTAAAAAAATTGATTAACAGTAGATTTTCGTTCAGTTCCATGATTTTCAAATATTTCTTACATTATCAAGGAAATAAAATATTGCACTATACTTGAAAGAAAAAAGTTTCTTTGTGCAGTATTTTACCAATACCATCCCTTCTTTAAATAATAAGAATATGTATGTGTGTGTGTGTGTGTGTGCGCTCGCGCACATACACACACATTGTCTAGCATCTCTTGGATGACTGAGGCACCTTAAAAATTCAATAAATGACTACATCATCTCTGTCTGTCCATCCATCCATGACTTTGAATCAGTTTTTACTCGTAGCAACTGCCTGGTTAAGTTCTGTAGTTTTCTTAGCAATGTTTTTCAGAAATGATTAGCTATTGCCTCCTTCCTGAATGTGAGTGATTGGCCCAAGATCACCCAGTTGAGTTTGTGCCTAAGATGAGACTAGAATTCATTGTCTCCCAGTTTCTAGTTTGATACTTTTACTACCGTGTTTCCCCAAAAATAAGAACCAACCAGAAAATAAGCCCTAGCATGATTTTTCAAGATGCTCATAATATAAGTCCTACCCCAAAAGTAAGCCCCAGTTAAAATGTCAACCAGATGGATGCATTTAGGTCCATACTTCCCTGAAAATAAGAGTTAACCAGAAAATAAACCCTAATGTCTTGTTTTTGGGGAAACACGGTACTTCACAAAACTTGCTCAGTTATATTACACATATTATAAAATTGCTTTATAGTAGAGAGTTTAAAACTTATTTTTGTCTCCGTATGAGTTGTAAGAAAAATGTAGAAATAACTTAAGCAGGATTTCCAGGAATTAGGCTGTGTAGCTTTGTGATCATATGTAAATCTCACGAATGAAGGCAAATATATGTATCCTAGGATAATGTTGCAGAATCCAGTCTGGGTCAGTCCCTGGGACCAGAATGGTGAGAGAAGTTCCCTGAGGATGGGCTCCAGCAGGAGTCCAAAAGCTCAGAAAGCTAAACCTGTGGTCCTAGTGATTGATTCAGATTGGATATGTAATTTTGCCAACTATCTTGCATCACTCCTTGATTTTGATCCTAGACGGCACTGATAAAACTTCAACATGTTTTTCTCTTCTATTCTTATGTTAAAAATAATTCAAAATAAATATATTAGTAGGCAATTTACTTTATTCTGAATGCAGAAATTAAGCAAAAATTGGTATAAATTTAAATGCATATTTAAAATCTTTCATATGCTTTGAATCCAAAAAAAGCTGGATAAAATGCGTAGCATTTGTAGTAGTATTTGTAAAAAGCTCAGAATTCCTATCTGCAGTACTTAAGCTCATTCTTGCATTTCATTTTTACAGCCTTAGGAAACCAGAGGTTTTAGTGATAGCAGTAAAGGCCTAACCAGTGTTCATCATGTTTAAATTCATTCTTGTTTTAAGCCCCCACAGTAAATTTTACATCTTTTGAAAGAGATGTTGATCACAAAAAGGTTTTCATTTCACTGTTTTCATTACTTCCAGTTCTGCAGTCCATGTTTTCATTTCATTTTATTTCACACACAGTTATTAGCATAACATGATCTGTTTCAGGATTGTCTTGGGAATCATCACAAAGAAGAACATATTAGAGCATCTCGAGCAACTAAAGCAGCACGTCGAACCCTTGGTGATTAGATATATCAGATCTCATTTGACACTTTAGACATCAGGAAGCATGAAACTTGTGAATTGTTCAGTGTTCCATTACAATAGCTGGACAAGCAATCGTATACAACTCTAAAAGCTTTTAAATTAAAATGCCATGTAAATTTGAAACATATTATTTAACATCCATTTGTTGAAAACATGCTGAATGAAGATAGGACCTAAGTAGTATTTTAGCAATCTTGGTGCTAGAAATTCTGATATTCTCATAGATATTAGCATACGTCTTTTCCCCCCTGGTTTTGTGAAATTACATAAAACCTGCCAAAACTCTGTAATTAGAGTTTTCATTTTTAATTTTAAGTATTAAACCTGCATATGACACTTTAATCTTGACATCTACAACAGGATATTTTAGATCTCTTAGGATTTCCTATATTTTCTGATCAACACTAATGATATTTATCAGTTGTCCCTTTTGCTGTATGTTATGACACTTAGATTATAATTGCTGGTCTGCAATTAAAAAAATTAAAAATAAAACCTGTCTTCCAAGTTTAACTGTTTACATTCTTATTTAACTTGTATTTTTTCACAAGTTTTTCATGCCTCCTCTTATAAAGTCAGTTACAGTACAACTATTAACTAGAGTAATATTTCTCTCTGCTTCTCCTGTAATAGTATTACTTAGGACAACTTCACTCTTTGATATTAGCAAGACTTTGATCATAACAGCATTGCTTTTTAATTTGGGGGAAATATGGCTGTAATTTTTTTAAAAAATCTGAATTTCAGATGAATTTATTTGTGATTATCTATTGTTCAAGCTTATCTGCACATCTCTTATGGAAACACCTAAAGCAATAAGTTCAGTTTCTCAAAATTGAATTATCAAGCAATTTTGAGTTTGCCTGTATTCAACTGTATTTCATTTTTGTAATGGGATCAATTTCATTTACTCAAATTTTTTCCCCACTTTGTTACTTTTGTTGGCATATTATAATCAGCAACAAATTATCAGTGGGTGGTAGCTTGGTTATTTCTTAGGTGAAAGTAGGTAACAGTTTAGTGACCATCCTCTCTTTACTTTCACAGTATTTTTATAGTTTTAATAAAATGATGGTTACTTCCTGTCAAAATGCATTCTTTGAAATAATCAGGCTTTGCTGCTTTCTTCCTACCAACAAAAAGGATTTTGTCTACAAGAAAAATTGATTGACTTTATATATTGTAGTAAATTAGCTATATTTTATGTGACTCTTTCTAGGCGCCTCCTTGGCATCATCACAAAAAAAGATATCCTTCGACACATGGCCCAGATGGCAAACCAAGATCCCGCATCAATAATGTTCAACTGAATTCAATAACCGAGGAGAGAGAGGAAAGTGAAGAGAAGGTTCATTTGCTGAACAGTACAACACTTTAATATAAGGCATAGTTTTGTGATACAAAAGAAAGGATGGATTTTTTTAAAAGTAAACTGCTGGAACTTAGGAGTTGATTTAGGAAAATGTGGTTTTACAAAATAAGAAAGATGAAGAAAACAAAAACTGAAAACCTGCACTGGATGCACTCTGCAATGTTAGATCTGCCATGATGGTGCAGTTGGACGTTACATCAATTCATAAGAACTTCATAAGCTCCAGTTTGGACCTTGCTGCTTTAGCATGAAAGAAATTGATGATTAGTTCCTGTTTCTGAATCACATTGAATTGAGCTGTCCTTTGAAAACTGTAAGATTTGATCCATTTTACCACAGATCGTTGTTGGGTTAATTCATGAAATGTATAGTTAATCCACATTACCTGTTTACATTCCAGAAGAGCATTTCTCTCTCCTGAGCCCCAACTAATGCTCCTTACAACTGATGCATTTTATTGAAATGGTGGTTTCTCATATTGAGATGTTCTGTGACCTGCTGAATTTGATTACAAGAAGGAAGTATTTCTTGTGCCATTTAAGCTTAAGAGTTTGGATATTATAAAAGTCTTGTGACAGTTTAATCTACTGCAAGAAAAATAGATTGAGCAGATTAATAAACGTGGATGAAGCATGTTAAACCCTGCAGTTTAGTAGTTGCAAGTTAAACAGCCAAATCTGTTTAAACCAGTGTTTCTCAACCTTGACAATTTTAAGGCATGAGGACTTCAACTCCCAGAATTCCACAGCCAGCATTGCTGGCTGTGGAATTCTGGGAGTTGAAGTCCACATGCCTTAAAATTGTCAAGGTTGAGAAACACTGGTTTAAACTATGTTTCTGTTGCAAAATAATAACTTAGGCTTATGCAATTTTTATACTATTAAAAATCCTAAGTTATATACCAATTTTGTGAAATGTAAAGGGAATACTACTATTCTACTAAGAATTGGAATAATTCTGTTTACTTTCTGTTCGTTCAGTTTAATTGTGTACCTGATAGCAACTGCATATTCAAGCACTGGAGAATATTCCCTTTAAATGAAAGTCTTTTTGTTTTTCATACCTATACCAAATAAAGGTAGAAAAATACTATAATTTGCACTAAATATACATATCATAGTTTTTGTTTCTACAGATTAGGATATATTAAATATAAATAAGTCACACTATTGATTTTATTTTAATGTTATTTTTATATTCAAAATCCTCCATAAACTTGGCAAGTTTCTACTGAAAGGATGTTTATATTTCTTTGTAACCCTTCCTGATAACTTGATTGCCATCATTTTAAATTTATTAATATTTAGTTAAGGGACTAATTATTAATAGACCCTTATTTGTAAATATTACAGAATTTAAAATGTTTATTTCGAGGAATTTTGAAGCGGTAATTGATCTGAAATGCAATTGAGTTACCTGAAAAATTCTGAAATAAATAAATACAAGCCAAGAACTATCATAACAACTGGATTTTACCAACCCTAATAAAACTTTTTTGCATTTTGAATATTCATTTATTAGGAGAAGTATTGCTAATACTTGATATGAGAATTGATTTACCTAATAAAACTGATATACTGTATAAAGTTCATGGGTGATGGGCAATTGAAAATTCTAAAAGTTGTACCATCTTGATGGCTATTCAAATATTACTGAAAACATGAATTAGCAATAAAATTTTAGTTGCATTATAAGGTTTGTTTGCACAGTATGACTTCTGGTTTTTGTTTGCCCTTCCTACCTCTATTGATAAGTTTGTTTTGAAAGCAAATTTCAAAAGTATTATCAAAATTGCACAGGAAGTCACTTTAAGGAGGCAAACAAAATCAGATGCTTTATTCTATGCATGCAAACCCTTGTAACAAGGTTATTTTTGTTGCCAAAGTAAAATAGTCTGTACTTTTCTTGTAAATCATATAATCCAAAGATACTGATCCACATCTTTGAAAAAAAACTATATTTCAAAAGATTACCAGAGTAAAAATCATGAATCAATACTGAAAACTGCTTTATTAAACAGCCCAGATAATCTTACATGGCTTTTCAGAATGCTTGAGAATGTTTCTCTGCAATAATTAATTGTTCATTGTGATTAGGTACTTCAACACCACTTCAGAGAAAATTATACTTCTGTGGCTGAACAATGCATTTTGGCACCTTTATTCCTTTTATATTTATAAATTACCATTAACTGAATTTACCTTATGTATAAAACATTTTAGGAATCCTGGGATGCTTTCTGTAAAACTAAACATGATTTAAGCCTTCTGTTCTTTGTGCTAATCATGCAAAACTAAAATGATTTTTCCTGTAGCATGTTTTTAAAACTTTTGTCTTGTTTCAAGCTCTCATCTATACACTTGGTTTGCCATAGGCTCTCTACCAAAGTTGCCTATTGTATTAATTTACAATGCCCTTTGCGATGTGAAATCAACTCATACCCCAGATGTATTTTAATTTAGTAATTCATATCTATAGTACGATCTAATGTAGTGTTTTATGTTCTTACCCAATTTCTTACAAGCACATAAAATGTGACTCTGCTCATATATTAGATATTCTGAAATTAGCATGCCGGAGCATTCAACAAAAAGGATTTACGTGGAATAATATAATAACACAGCCTTATCTATATTGGAACAGAATGGGATGTCTGGGGGAGACACACTTCTTTTTTCTTGCTTGAACAGTTTAGTTACTGATTATGACCATTGCACCTGTAATATTTCTAGAGCTGTATTAAACATTTATCGTAGTGTATTAATTTATACTGGTGTGGTAAAACTGCACTTCATTACAGTAAAATGAAGTTCTATTGCTGTGATGATTTCATTAGAAAATGCATTAAACATTTCTGTATGACTGTTTAGATTTTATTTTCTTGCTTTATTTAATTATGGTACTAATAAGCCATGTCTCCGTATCTGAAGATATGAGAGATCCTAAAAATAAAATTCAAACTGAAGAATGCAATAGCTTTTCCCACATAACTGCACTGGGCAAATCAATAAATAAGGAAAATTATGCTAATTATTAAAGTATCTAGCTCTATAATCATCAAAAGTAATGAATGCACTGAATTAGATTCAGACTTGTGCCAATAAACCTGACGGACCCTAAGAAGGTAATAGAACTTCTGCCAATTCCTTTTTTCTCCCCATGCTGACATAGTGCATAGCCAACAATACACTTAAGATGTATTATTTGAAAATATTCCTTCAATCTGTTCTAAAGGCATCAGTTTTACTAGTGTAAAAACTGTCATCTTTTAAGTTAAACTGCAATTTAGTCTGAATACACAAAGTATATTTAAAGATTTGTTGTATATTAAAAAACAGATATATCTGTTTTGACTTTATCAGTGTGCAATACATTCCTGCCTTGCAATTCATGTATCATTTTTATCTTTTAATTCATGGGCTTTATGAGTTAAGATGTTTTATAAATCCATATATTAGGAGGGCATGTAGCATATATACAGTAAATATAAGAAGTCTACATATACCTGTTAAAATGCCAGGGTTTTGAGGTGTAAAAAAATCAGATCAAGATAAATCACTTTAGAATTTTTTCCACCTTTAATATAACAAGCTGCACAATTCAATTGAAAACAAACTGAAATGCTTTAGGGGGGAAATAACAAAGTACAATAGTTGCATAACTGTGCATACCCTCCTTTAAGTAGGGATGTGGCTTAGCCAATCACATTTAAACTGATGTTAAATAGTACATACTTGCCATGCCAAAAGCCATGGTTTGCAAATTTTCAAGGCATAAGCTATACCCTGGTGGTGAACCTATGGCACGTGTGCCACAGGCGGCATGCAGAGCTCTCTGTGGGCACGTGCACCATTGCACCAGTCCCATCCATGAGCAACTTGCATCAATATCCGCATAGGGTAAGGTTGCCATGCCTGCCCCCTCCTCAAGAGTTTTTTTTACTAACCTGCCTTTCAGCTGCATTCTGTTTCTGTTTGCTTCTCAGCCTTCGCCATGTGTTTGTGGGACAATTGGTAAAAAAAAAAAAGTTCCATCAGTCTTTCTAACCTCACGAGATCTCAAGAAGTTAGAAAGTCTGATAGAACTTTTTTTTTTTTACCAATAGTTACACAAACACACGGCAAAGGCTAAGAAGCGAACGAAGAAACAATGCAGCTGAAAGGCAAGTTAGTAAAAAAAAACCACTTGGAGGTGAGGGCATCTGGGCGGAGGTGGGCGCGGCAATCTTATCCTGCATGATGGTGGGAGGGTGGAACACATGTCCTTACCATGCCAGGCCAGCCCCTGGGCGGCTGTGCTGGGCAGGGTGTTCAGGTGGGGGCCGGCAGGCTGACCAAAGCAGCAAATGGAGCACCGGAGGCTCGGGGAGGGAGGGCACTGATTTAGAGACCGAGTGCCCAAACTGCAACCCAAACCCCACTTATTTATCATTGGGTGCTGGATGGGCGTGGCCCACTGGGTGGGCATGGCCTACTGGGTGGGCATGGCCAGCTTGGGCGTGGCCTACTGGGTGGGTGTGGCCAGCTTGTCACTCATGTCAAGGGCACTTGTGCGGGCCTGGGCAGAACAGTTGGATCTGTGGGTCTCCTGTGGAGGGGGGTGGGACCGGGGTGAATGCCGGGGCATGGTCCACTGGAGGAGCCTCATTGAGCCCTAGGCCATGCAGGGAGTTCCTGGACAGTGGCACAGACTGCCTGAAGCCCTGGGCAGCGGAGGTCAACTGCCCAGCCTGGCCCTTGAGCTCCCATGGCACCAGGACCCCACAGCCCTGCCTACCCTAGCCGCACTTTGCTGAGGGGGTACCCAGCTACGTTTACCTCCTCAAGGCTACTGCTTTTGTGCTCGCTCTCCTTGGCCAGGTTGCTCATGATGGGTGCAGGAGGACAAAGTGCGTGGGTCAGAGGGAGGCCCACTCCCTCTCCATGTGAGACCTGGCTTTGTAACGAAAGCATCCTCAGCAATAGGATGGGAGACCACCAGAGGATGGTGAAAGGGCAACAGGGCTCCTGGTGGCCAAGTGCTAAGGCAGGACTTCCCTCGGACCCTCCCTCCTTATTCCAATCTCCTCCCTCCCTCCCTCCCTCCCCCCTTTTCATTCCCATCTCCTTCCTTCTTTCCTTCCCTTTCTTCCTGTTTCCCTTCCCTTCCCTCCCTCCCTCCCTCCCTCCCTCCCTCCCTTCCTTTCTTCTCTCTGTGCCCAGGAAGGGACGAGGGGAGGGGGAGAGGTTGGCAGCACTTCTCTCAAAGAGTGTTGGAAGAGACCTTTGAGGTCTTTAGTCCAAGCCTTTCCAGAC
The DNA here is from genome assembly GCA_034064705.1 of Bothrops alternatus. NCBI lineage: Eukaryota > Metazoa > Chordata > Lepidosauria > Squamata > Viperidae > Bothrops > Bothrops alternatus. Next base: position 13,774 of record JARGCV010001058.1, read on the forward strand.
AATGGAATATCCAATCTCTACTTAAAAGCCTCCAGTGATGGAGCATCCACAACTTCTGAAGGCAAGTCTTTTCACTGGTTAGTTGTTTTCACAAGTCCTTATTTCTAGGCTGGTTTTCTTCTTGATTAGTTTCCATCTATTATTGCCTTCTGATGCTTTGGAAAATAGGTTGACCCCTTCTTCTCTGTGACAGCCATTAAATATTAGAACATTGCTATCATGTCACCACCCCTAGTCCTTTTCACTAAGCTAGACACACCCAATTCCCACAAACATTTGTCATATGTTTTAGCCTCCAGCCTCCTAATCATCTATGTTTACCATCCATTTGGACCAGATGGTCCCCATGGTTTGGTTTATAGAACAATAGCCATGAGCAGAGCCTTCTCAGAGACAGCACCCCCATTATAGAACTTTCTTCCAAGGAAAATATGAACAGTGCATCCCTCATTCGTTTCGAGGCAACTCCAAACTGTTCAGCCAGGCATATGTAGAACACCACCACATTTTATGGTCAAATAGCACTAAGTAAATTAGTACTAATATTTTTCTTTCTTAAAATACACACTTTTAATATTGTTTTAAGCAGTGCTGGTGATGCTTTACAATAGCTGTCTTTGAGAGTTTTTTGTAAACCACCCTGGATTTCTCAAAACATTTAATTTCGAATTAGATGTTGATTTAATAAATTAGGCAGAATAAACAAATATTTAAATACATCTAAATCCCACAGACCTACTGCCTCCTAGGCGCAGAGAAAATAAGGCATTGCATTTCTAGCCAGCATAGCCACAGGATTATGGGAACTGTGGTCCATGACAGGGCTTTTCAACTGGTGGTACATTGGCACCTGGCAGGTTGAACAGCACTGTACAAAAATGTAAAAAAAAGTGTAAAAGTGGATGAGATGAAGCGGCACCAGTGCCGTACAGGCTTGTGGGAAAGTCAGCTGAAACTGCATGTTGCCTGGGTCCTGCTGAGATCCCAGGATCAGCACATGCAGCTCCAGCTGATTGGGGGTGGCAGGCAGCTCTGCGCAGTCTTCAGGCAGAGATTCAGCTGGAGCTGCGAGAGGCATTGCCTGGGTCCTGCTGAAGGGGAGAGATAATATTAAGGGGGGTGGGGAAGAGATAATATTGAAGGGGGTGGGGAAGAGATGATATTGAAAGGGGTGGGGGAAAAGATATTGAAGGGGTGGGGGAAGAGATATTAAATGGGGTGGGGGAAGAGATGATATTGAAGGGGTGGGGAAAGTATGTGTGTGTGTGAGTGAGACAGAGAGAGAGAGAGATCCCCTTTTTGTAAGTTTGCTTATTCTGCAATGCTTTCCTTTCACCACACTTTTGCTTCCCTGCTGGCTCAATCTATCTTTCTCTCCCTCACACACAAAAATTCCCCTTGCTTTCTTCCCCTTCTCGCCCTTTTCCTCCAGCTGCACCTGAACAGAGTGGGAGGAGTTTAAAAAAAAGAGAAAGGGGGAAGAAAGGGGAGGCGCCCCTTTTTTGTAACACCTCGGCTTTCTCCTCCTCTTACCCTCCTCTCTCTCTCTCTCTCTCTCTCTCTCTCTCTCTCTCTCTCTCTCTCTCTCTCTCTCTCTCTCTCTCTCTCTCTCTCTCTCTCTCTCTCTCTCTCTCTCTCTCTCTCACACACACACACACACACACTTCCTGCTTTCTCCTCCTTCTCACCCTTTCTCTCCAGCCACCACAGGTTGCTGGCCGCCAGTTCTTCATCCCATAGGCCGGGCGTGCCCTGGGGCACTAGGCTTACAGACACCAAGGCCCAAGCGAGGAAAGGCATGGTTCAGAAGAACCGGACAAGTGGCCCAGCAAAGCAGGGAATGGCCAGGTGTGACGGGCGAGGCTGGGATGGGTGGGGTGGGGTGGGGTGGGGTGAGGCAAATGAGCTGCAGCTGCTGCTGCAAACACCCAGCCCCAGAGTGCTCGCTGTTTCCTGAGGGCGCCCAGCCGGGTTGGGGTGGGCCAGGGCTGGGGCAGTGGGAGCAGGTCCCTTGCCATTTCTGGGACAGCCCCAGGGGGCCAAATTTGGGCCCTCCCCAGCCCGGCAACTGCTGCTTTGGTGGCTCTGTAGGCAGAGCTGCCTACAGAGCCACCAAAGTTGTAGCTAAATGGGCAGGTGAGGGGGGAACCTGCCCCACATTGCAGCGGCATTGGGTGCAATATGCGAGGCGGCAAATAGCAGCGCCATGCCGAAATCGGCCATTTGCTGCCTCCTGCGCAATGCTGCTTCCATGAGGCTGCAGAACAAGTGGGGCAGGTTCCCCCCTCACTTGCCCATTCAGTACAGCTTTGGTGACTCTGTAGGCAGAGCTGCAAAGTTCTCTGATAGAGAAGAGAACTTCGCAGCTCTGCCTACAGAGCCACCAAAGCAGCAGGTGAAGCGCCGGACGCTCAGGGGTCGGTGGGCCTGGCATGGGAAAGGCATGTGCCCCACCCTCCTGCCACCATGCAGGGTAAGGTTGCTGCACCCGCCCCCACCCAAATGCCCTCCCCTCCCCCAAGCATTTTTTTACTAACCTGCCTTTCAGCTGCATTCTGTTTCTCCATTCGCTTCTCAGCCTTCGCCACGTATTTGTGGGACTATTGGTAAAAAAAAAAAGTTCCATCAGACTTTCTAACTTCTTGAGATCTCGCAAGAAGTTAGAAAGTCTCATGGAACTTTTTTTTTTTACTGATAGTGCCACAAACACGTGGTGAAGGCTGAGAAGTGAATGGAGAAATGGAATGCAGATGAAAGACAGATTAGTAAAAAAAATGCTCGGGGGAGGCGAGGACATCTGGTTGGGGGCGGGGGTGGCAACCTACCCAGCGCAGCTTCAGCCAGTGTCTGGCAGGGAGAGGGAAGCAACTGGTCTACCACCATGGTAGCGCCATCACATTGCTTCTTCACCCCATGCACAGGCCCCGCCCCACCCCTTGCATGGGGTGCCCTGCTCCTGCTGCTTCCCCCACCCCCATGCGGCACCTTTCCAGCTCCAACATGTCACTTGCTCCGCCGCTGTGTGGGACTAAAAGTTCAATCAATTCCAACTTTGCGAGATCTTTTGTTTCCCCGTGAGAAGTTGAAATTGATTGATGGATTGAACCTTTTTTTTTTTTTTGCACATGGCGGCGGAGGCCTAAAGTGAAAAGTGTTTATAAAATCCAGCTGAAGCCTAGGACTGGGGCGAAAGCACGCGTGCCCACAGAGAGGGCTCTGCATGCCACCTGTGGCACATGTTCCATAGGTTTGCCACCACGGGTATAGCTTGTATGTTATATTAAAGGTGGAAAAATTCTAACGTGATTTATCTTGACCTGATTTTTTTACATGTTAAAAACCTGGCATTTTAACAGAGGTGTTATAAGGCTTTTTATATCCACTGTAAATAATTCAAATTACCAGGCTTTAAAGTAAGCTAACAGCTTTGTGCAGTAATGAATTTCCAAAGATAATTAGATAATTAGTAGTAGTAGTAATAGCATTACACTTATTCATGAATATTTTTTCTCACCCAGTACTTGGAACATATCTGCATACATTTCTGAATTCTTAGTTACAATACAAAGACTATATTTTAACAGAATAACAGAATTGAAAGGGACCTTGGAGGTCTTCTTGTCTAACCCATTGCTCCTGTTGGAGCCCCTCAAATGTATTTGCCTTTAATTTTATGTTCATGCAATTGATCAATGAGGGGTTTTGTTGTATTTGGGTGATATCCTGATTTACACCGAAACCAAGGCAGAACATGTGAAATTGGTCAGGGCAGTTTTGAAAAAGCTCTGTGCTGCTAAACTGTATGTTAAGCTTTCAAAATGTGAATTCCATAATGACAGAAATCTGGGCTACCGCATTTCTCATGAGGGGGGTAGAGATGGACCCAGAGAAGATGCGGGCGGTCATGGAATGGACTCCTCCCCGCACCAGAGAGCAACTGCACAGCTTTCTGGGTTTTACCAATTTTTATAGGCAATTTATCCCCGCACTCCCTATCACAAACTTATTGAAAACTAAAGGAGTTTTCAAAGCCTGGCTAGACACTAAAATGGACAGCTGAGTGCGAATTCGCATTTGAAAAACTTTAGACACTTTTTTCCTGTGGAACCGGTGCTGAACCACCCAGACCTAGAAACGCTGTTTGTAATTCAGGCAGATGCTAGCAATGTGGCAGTGGGGGTGGTGTTACTGCAGAAAAATCACCAGGGCCAGTTACAGCACAGTGGAATCATTGCTGAAACACCCAGACACTGTTTGTAATTCAGGCAGATGCTAGCGATGTGGCAGTGGGGGCGGTGTTAGAGCAGAAAAATCACGAGGGCCAGTTACAGCCCTGTGCTTACACCTTCAAAAAGGTGTTGGAAACCGAAAACCCCCAGGAGGTTGTCTTCTAAACAAACACACTGGGCCCAGCATTTCCATTGCTTTAATTTCTCCATCTACTACCTTCCTGGGAGGGAAGAACTTCCTAGCAGATGCTTTGTCATGAATGCCACAATAGTGTGAGGCTGACTGCTAGCTGCCCCAACTATTACAAGAGCACAGGCAAAGAAACCCCCACCTTTAGACAATGTGGTGGTTGACGAATTTAGGAAAGCATTAGAGAAAGACGATTAGTTCAGCAGTCATAAAAATCTCTGCTCAGTGCAAGATGGATTAGCTTGGGTTGGAGGAAATCTATATGTGCCTGCGAATCAGAGACTGAGGATTATGCAGGCCTGTCATGATTCAAAAATGGCAGGACACTTTGGATTTGTAAAGACTCTTCACTTACTCAGGAGGCAATTCTAGTGGCCGTCCTTGAAGGACATTGAAAGTTATGTGGCTAGCTGCTCTACTTGTGTTGCTACTACAGTAGTGGCCAAAATTGTGGAAATCTTTTGGGAAAAGTGTACATTTGAGGTTTGCATTTCTAAGTTTTTGAAGAGGTATAAAGAGACTCAATCACTACAAAACCACACTGGTAAAGGCAGGAAAAGGTGCACAACAGCAAGTGATGATAGAAGAATTAAGAGACTATGCCTACATGACAGAAGAAAATCATCTGGATGTATACAAGATGAAATGGCGCAATGCAATGTGAAGTTGAGTGCAAGGACTGTTCGGCGCAGACTGCAGGAATTTGGCCTAAAATCTAGAATTCCATGAAAAAAACCACTTTTATCTCTCCAACAAAAGTTGAAAAGACTAAACTGGGCTAAAACCCATGTTACCTGGACAGAGGAACAATGGGACAGTGTTATTTGGAGTGATGAGACCAAGATCTCCCTGTTTGGCAGTGATGGCATAAAATACGTAAGAAGAATCGGAGAAGATTTGCATCCTGATTGCATTACATGTACCGTGAAACACCCAGTCAGTGTTATGATCTGGGGTTGTATGACATCAAAATGTGTGGGCAGAATTTGTGTAATTAATGGGAATGAATATAAATGGCTAAAAATACAATAATGAAATACTTGAGCCCAAACCGAAGCCTTCCTCACATGATCTTTTCCAAGACAATGAAGCATTTATATTTCAACAGGATTCAGCTCCATGTCATGTTGCTGCTGTGTGCAAAACGTGGGTTCAAGATAATCAGATTCCACTGCTGGAATGGCATGGGAATAGCCCAGACCTTAACCCAATTGAAAATCTACGGAGCCGACTAAAGAAACTTGTTAGTCAGAAGCGACCCAGCAATAAAATCCAGTTAATAGAAGTAATCATTCAATCTTGGTTTCACATTATAACAGCTGCAGAACTAAAGGACTTGGTTCACTCCATGGGAAGACGTTGTAAGGCTAAAGGTTCATGCTAAAGGTTACCCAACTAAGTATTAACTGACATAGTGATAATTTTTGTATATCTCGTTTTTTCTATGGTGATAATTTTTGTATATCTCATTTTTTTCTATGTGTTTCACTTTTCTTCTTTATCACTGCTATTCTAATAGCAAATCCTTCATAAATGTTATTGCATTACATTCTTGATTATCTTTCCATTGATATATAATTTTACGGTACTACAAAAAAAAGTGGTGTTATTAGGTTTGGTTCAGGGACTGTCATCTAGTCACCATCCTCAAACGAACGGGGGGACAGAGCGAATGAACTCAGTTCTGGAACACTACCTCCATTGTTTTATTAATCAGGACAATTGGACTGATCTATTACCATTTGCTAAAGTGGCCTAAAACAATGCAGTACATTCCAGTACTGGGTTCACTCCTTTCCAAATGGCAAATGGCCAGTGTTTTCTTCCAATGCCTCGATTGCCAGCCAACAAACCTGCATTCCTTCTCTAAAAGAATAGGTCCATCAATTGCAAAACATCTGGTTTGTAGTTAGGAAAGCCCTGGATGAAGCTAGGGAAGCTTATAAAGCATAAGCTGAGAAGAAAAGAATGGAACCTAAACCTTTCCATGTTGGAGATAAAGTTTATCTCTCCACTAGATTCTTACAATCATTGCAGCCATCAAAGAAGCTGGGGCTAAAGTTTGTTGGTCCGTTTCCTATTAAACGCATTATTAATTCTATTACAGTGGAGCTGGAACTCCCTAAGAGTTTGACACAAATCCATACAGTTTTCCCATTGTAGCCTATTGAAACCTGAGGTCACCTCCAAACTACAACCTGTGACCACCCCGGCTCCCCAACCTATTATGGTTGAGAGTGAGCAACACTTTGAAATTAAGGATATTTTAGATTCTCGTAAACACCATGGGTTCACACAGTACTTAGTGGCCTGGAAAGATTTGCCTGAGTCACAGAATGAGTGGGTTTATAAGAAACGTCAGGGCCCCTAGATTGCTCAATTGATTTCATGCACGTTTATCCAAATGAACCTGATTAATGTGGTTCTTTTTTGTTTTCCTTTTCCCATTCCTGTTCCATTTTACTGGTGGATTTGTCTTTCTATTAGGGGAGGGTGAATGTCAGAGCCCCTCAAATGTATTTGCCTTTAATTTTTCCTTTTTTTCTTTCTTGCTTTTGCCTATGTATTTTCGGGGCCTGCTATACTGTTGTGGGAGGGTGCTTGCAGGGGGATTATCTACTTTGTTCTACTCTGTGTGAAATGCCCTCCCTCCTCGGGTATGAGGAATGTGATCTGAAAACATCTGCCTTATCTCCAGATGAAGGCGCCTGAGACCATTGGGAAACGAAACTGTGAGAGACCTTGAGAAGCCCGCTAAATCTCCAACTTCTCATAATACAGTGGCACCTGTGGATTGGCTGGATTTCAATCAGACGATTGGACATTGGGGGGGGGAGGAGTTGTGAATTGCCTTTTTGATGTAATCCTTTAGGTTCCAAATCTCAGACTTTGCTTTGCTCTCTTGCCATCATTAACTCTCAATAAAAAGTTCCTTTTGTGACAATGACTACCGTATTTCTCGCTCCATAAGACGCAGGTTTTTTCCTCCCAAAGTAGGATGAAAAATCAGCCGCGTCTTATGGAGCGAAGATGCAGGCAGGGAGGGGGGGAGGCGCTGGAGCAGAGGGGGAAGCGGAGAATCGGCGGAGGGTGGAGGGCAAGGGGCGAGAAAGGGAAGCGGAAAATCGGCGGAGGGCGGAGGGCAAGGGGCGAGAAAGGGAAGCGGAGAATCGGCGGAGGGCGGAGGGTAAGGGGCGAGAAAGGGAAGCGGAGAATCGGCGGAGGGCGGAGGGCAAGGGGCGAGAAAGGGAAGCGGAGAATCGGCGGAGGGCGGAGGGCAAGGGGCGAGAAAGGGAAGCGGAGAATCGGCGGAGGGCGGAGGGCAAGGGAGTACGATATAGTACTCACCAAAAGGCCGCCTGGGGAGGCTTGGAACTGTAGTCCAACCTGGAAAGGTGGCGAGCCGTCGCTGCTACCGCCTGCAAGCAGCCATCCCCCTTCCCGCTACTCGCCTGACTCCTAAGCCCATTGCCCGCAACCCCCGTGGAGTGGCGTGCGTGCGCAGCACCGCCTCCTTGGTATTAGATCAAGGAAAAGGGTACCAGATGGCCGCGCGGATCCTTTAATTTGTCCTTATGATGGCTAAAAAAGTTACCGGTACGCATGCGTACCGCAGACCCACGTTCCCGGAAGCGCGAGCTGCCCGGCGGGCAAGGACGAAGGTGTTGCTAAGGTGAGTGAAGGGCCGGGCTGGCAAAATATTTTTTCCTATTTTCCTCCTCTAAAATCTAGGTGTGTCTTATCAGCAGTGCGCCTAATAGAGCGAGAAATACGGTATTTCAAAAGTTGTGCCTTCTTGGGAGATCTAGTTTAGGCAGATCCGTACAGCTCCGGAAGAAACCCTATACACAGGTGTCAAATTCACATGATGTCATGTGTCACATGACGTATCGTGATGTTTTTTGCCTTTGCGGAGCCAGTTTGACTACCAGTTTGACATCCCTGCCCTATACCATTTAAGACAAATGGTTGTCCAATCTCTTCTTAAAAACTTCCAGTGTTGGAGCATCCACAACTTCCGAAGACAAGCTGTTTCACTGATTAACTGTTCTAACTGTTAGGAAATTTCTCCTTAATTCTAGGTTACTTCTCTCCTTGATTAGTTTCCATCCTTTGCTTCTTGTCCTACCTTCAGGTGCTTTGGAGAATAGATTGACTCCCTCTTCTTTATGACAATCCCTTAGACATTGGAAACTTTTGAAAAAGTTTGTCTTCATAAAGCAACTTATTAAGGAATGTTCAGGATTCTGCAAGAACAGCTTAAAAATAATTATTTTATGAATCTTCACTAAAGGTTATACTAGAAAAAATGTTTATTTATCACACAGTACACATTAGTAGAAAAAAATTAAAATTCATAAATAACAATAGTATTTTACAGTATTTTAGTGTTTATCATGCTGCAAGTAGATCTACCTTCTCTTTTCTTCTATTAGCTAAGTGAGCTTCAATTATCTCTGCAAACAGATTTCTTTTCAGCAGACTATATGCAAGAGGCAACAACTGGCTGATAATCTTGTGAAAATACTGCAAAAAAATTAAAAGACAATGGTAATGGTTTTACTGAAATTGATAATGCACTTCAGAGCAACATAAAATGCTATAGTTTTTCATTTCCACCTTTTTCTCAATTTCTTAAGCACTGAAATTATTATAGATACCTATTCTCTAATGAACCTTTGTCTATAGAGATTTTCAGTCATCCACGTCATGGTTGTCCCAAATGTGCTTTTTCAAAAGACAACTGGACTTTGTTTTTCTTTGAAGACATTTTGCTTGTCATCCAAGTAGCTTAAGTTCTGACTGAACTGAAGAAGTTTCTTGGATGACAAGAGAAATGTGCTCAAGGAAAAACAAAGTCCAGCTGCATTTTGAAAAAGCACCTTTGGGACTGCTGAACCTTTGGAGTCATTTATTTCAGATCCACATATGACAGAGACAATGATTCAGGTCTCAAACAATTACTACAGAGAAAAACATGAACTTACTCGTGACCCATAGCAAAAAAGGTCTATGCCCAGTTCATATCCCATTCCATAGTCACATTCATCATTAGCAAACTGAATGAAAGTTAACATTTCCTGTACAGGAGCAAAGGCTTTCAATCTCTTGTCATCATTAGGAGCATCTGCAATGGTTTTACAAATTCTTTTGAGATTTGCTACGAAGAAAAAGATTCCATGAGAACTATATTACAATATAGTCTAGGACTATGCAATTTTTTAAATTTGATTTTGGAGAGATGCCTTTGGGATGCATAGGAGCACAAATTGCAGCTGCCTGCAATTCATTAAAGCAGTTGCAATCTGTTTCTAGAATTGGACAGTTTGTGCTTCACACTGTTTTACATTTGGAAGCACCTCTTCCAAATGAAATAAGCACATTCTCTATATATTCTCTTTACAGTCAATATGTGTATTATTTTAAAAGAAAACCCCATTAATTGCATAATACAGTGATGGCGAACCTTTTAGAGACCAAGTGCCCAAACTGCAACCCAAAACCCACTTATGTATTGTTGGGTGCCGGGTGGGCGTGGCCCATTGGGTGGGTGTAGCCAATTAGGTGGGCGTGGCCCATTGGGTGGCCATGGCTGCAGTGGTAACGGCAGACTGGGTGGGACTAAAAAGTTCAACCAAACAATTCCAACTTTGCGAGATCTTTTTTTTCCCCGCGAGTTGAAATTGATTGATTGATTGAACCTTTTTTTTTTTTTGCACATGGTGGTGGAGGCCTAAAGTGAAAAGGTTTTATAAAACCCAGCTGAAGGCATAGGACTGGGGTGACAGCATACGTGCCAACAGAGAGGGCTCTGCGTGCCACCTCTGGCACGTGTGCCATAGGCACGGGCATAATATATGCTAATCTGTACCACAAATCTTCCATGATTTTGATAGTATCATATTCTGGTCAATATCAATATAAAATGGAGGTTAATTAGTATTATTTTCCATCACCTGTCTTACAAAATAAGTGAAGACGTATAACCTAAACTCCCACTAAAACCAATGAGACTTAAATCATGACAGTGGTCCCACCAATTTAAAATGGAATTAAATGCAACCAATCTAAATCTAGCCTAATGAATTTCAGGACAGACATTTGGTTGTTGCTAGAGCATAGACTACTACAATGCTTTTAATGATAGGCTCAGTGTAAGTACATCTTGTCTTAATACAATTATATGTACTATGAAATTCTGTTTTTATAAATGACCTTAATTAGATAAAAACATGAGGAAAAATCTAATTGCTAACTTTATGCTTATTTTTTTTTTAATTTTTATTTCTGTCCACTCTCATAGACTCTGGGAAGATATTTTCATTACTTCTCTTTAAAGGCATTTGGTTATAGTCAGATGCACACCATTAACAATGGCTCAATTGAAGTTTTACTAATTTTGTATTTTGAAAAAACTATAGAATACCTACCATTTGTTTCAGGAAGCTGTCTGTATCCAACATTATTCTTATCTACAGGAACAACTAAACCACCTCCGTGGAATGTCTTTGTTACTACCTGTTTTGAAAAAAAAAAAACTAAGTACTTTACAAACCATAACGTTAGATATTTTGTGCAAATACACTAGTCTTCAAATATCAAGCATATGTTTTGCTTTTGTTGTTTAATTAATGTCAAGTACACATTTAAATAAGGATATCCTGCTAATTTGAAAGATAAAAAAAGATTCCTAGGTAAATTTATTATTGCCTAGGGATTCCACTAATAATTACCCTCTAATGTCACCTCTCCTATCTACTGCATTATCAAACAAATGGCAAGCTTATAGACTAGACAGTAGTTGACAAATTAAGTGGGCCTAAGAGGAATAATTTATCAGGGCTGCATCGTATTTCCTGACAAGCAACCAAATGCCCTATTAAAGAAGAAAAGCTAACTCTGGCTGCATCTCATAACCACAAGAAGAAGTTATCTGCGTTCAGAACAGTAGGATTTTGTTTACTTCTCAATTCATGCAACAAAAACAATGGTGACAAATTCAGTGAGAATGCTGGTGATTTGACTTGCAAGATGGCTATAAAGAGTTTTAAGGAGCTCTACCACCTTTGTGTAGATTCTTGTGGAAAAGGCAATTCACCACTAGAAAGAATTTAGCTGATCTTGTGCAGATATAATGGTGACAGATCTTCATCTATTTATTGTTAGTGAAATAAAACAAACAACCATCCTACAGGCAATCCTCATTTATCAACTACAGTTGGAACCAGCAACTTGGTCATTAAGTGAAGTGGTTGCTAAGCTTTTACTGAGTACTAGTTTTAATGTTTGTAAGCTATGCTGCCCAGAGTTGTCTCAGATGAGATGGGTGGCACATAAATTTAACAAATAAATAAATAATAAATTGTGTGTATGATTTTACTTCAGCTTTCCTTTGTTTTACAGATCTGCAAAGGTCATAAATGCAAGAGCTAGTTGCAAAGCTATTATATCATCACCTTTGTAACTATGAACAGTCATTAAACAAGGACTACTTGTAATAACTGTACAATATAAAAATCTTTATACACACTAGTGATTAAGATAAAATAAAAAAAAATCCCAAATTCCGTTTCATGGAAAGATAATGTACATTTATACGTTGGTTACGTTTCCCCCTCCAAATTGTATTAAAATATGCTATAGTTTGAAACCAATGTAAAACACCAAATCATAAAGAATCCTTAAATTTGTTACAATGTCAGCCCAGAAAATCTGATATCCAAATCTAAATATTATCTGGAATCCAATAAACATAAAATAAATATTTTTTGATTAATTACATTCTTAAATCGTACATATATTTTACATTTTTAAGACTGGATGGAAACTGAGAACTGAAGTTTTTCACCCCATTTCTGATAGAATATGCCTTAAAGTTATCTATAATGTTTAAAGCATGCTTGTTTCCATTTCCTTTTACTGTGCTGACCCCAAGAATTAATTGTGATTCTCTGATTTGGTAAGAGATTTAGGAGTAAACATATTTTAGCACAAGCCAGGAAAATTGCGCCTTTGCGACCTCTCCGTGGTGCTGGCAACAGGAGGTCTCCTTGGTTTACTGAGGAGCTCAGGGGGATGAAGCGCCATAAGAGACGTCTAGAGAAGCGATGGAGACAAAGTAAGTCCGGATCTGACCGAACCAGATTGAGCTTATTTATTAAAGCCTATCTGAAGGCGATTAAGGCGGCAAGATCTTTGTATCTTTCTGCTTTGATCGCATCTGCGGAATCTCGTCCGGCCGCCCTGTTTAGGGTGACCCGATCCCTCATTAACCCAAGGGGTCCGGGGCCTCCCTTGCAGGGTAGTGCCGAGGACTTTAATAACTGTTTCGCAGACAAAGTGGCTCAGATCCGGGCTGACCTAGACTCCAATTGTGTAGCAGAGTCGACTGATAATGATTCAGTTGAGGGGACAGGGGCATGTTCTTGTCCGGTCATCTGGGGAGAGTTTGAGGCTGTTACGCCTGAGGAAGTGGACAGGGCCATTGGATCTGTATGTTCTGCCACCTGTTTGTTGGACCCGTGTCCCTCCTGGCTGGTTTCGGCCAGTAGGGTGGTGACACGTACCTGGATCCAGGAGATTGTCAACGCTTCTTTGAGGGAGGGGTCCTTTCCGGCTCCCTTAAAGGAGGCACTTGTGCGCCCCCTCCTCAAGAAGCCTTCCCTGGATCCAGAAATTTTGACCAACTATCGTCCGGTCTCCAACCTTCCCTTTGTGGGTAAGGTTGTCGAGAAGGTGGTGGCGCATCAGCTCCAGCGGTCTCTGGAGGAAGCCAATTATCTGGGCCCTCTGCAGTCGGGGTTCAGGCCCGGCTACAGCACCGAAACTGCTTTGGTCGCTCTGATGGATGATCTCTGGTGAGCCCGGGATAGAGGCCAGTCCTCTGTCCTGGTGCTTCTTGACCTCTCAGCGGCATTCGATACCATTGACCACGGTATCCTTCTGCGCCGGCTGAAGGGATTGGGAGTGGGGGACACCGT
>JARGCV010001059.1:0-15000 GCA_034064705.1 Bothrops alternatus
CGGGGTCTCCGAACGTGGCCACTTGGAGATTGGTGGACTTCAACTCCCAGAATTCCCCAGTCAGACACTTCAATTCCCAGAATTGCCCTGTGGGGTCCTAGGTGCTTTCTGAGCTTGGCTGTTTTCTGGCAGATGTTTCATGACCCAACTAGGGAACATCATTAGTGCTAGAATAGAGGAGGAGGAGGAGGGGTGGAGGAGGAGGAGGAGGAGGAGGAGGAGGAGGAGGAGGACTACGGGTCTTTGGTGCTTGTTTTCTTGCAGACATTTCATGACACAACTAGGGAATCTCATCAGTGCTAAAGGGAGAGGGGATTGCAGAGAGGGAAGAGGAGGAGGAGGAGGAGGAGGAGGAGGAGGAGGAGGAGGAGGAGGAGGAGGAGGAGGAGGAGGAGGACTGTGGGGTCCTTGGTGCTCTCTGAGCTGGGCGGTTTTCTTGCAGACGTTTCGTGACCCAACTAGGGAACATCATCAGTGCTAGAAGGGAGGAGGAGTAGAAAGAAAGAAGGAAGGAAGGAAGGAAGGAAGGAAGGAAGGAAGGAAGGAAGGAAGGAAGGAAGGAAGGAAGGAAGGAAGGAAGGAAGGAAGGAAGGAAGGAAAGACTGTGGGATCCTTGATGCTCTCTGAGCTTGGCGGTTTTCTTGCAGATGTTTCATGACCCAACTAGGGAACATCATTAGTGCTTGTTCTGGATCAGCCAGGATCACAATAGTGCTAGAAGGGAGAGAGATGCTGTGAGGAGAAGGAGGAGGAGGAGGAGAAGGAGGAGGAGGAGGAAGAGGGCGCAGCTGTGGGGTCCTTGGTGTTCTCTGAACATTTTTGTTTCCTTGCAGACGTTTCATTATTTTATTTTGTTTTTTTACTTTGTGCTGTACATCTCACTTCGACATGACTCTAGGTGGCTTCCCATCAATAAAACACCAACCTAAAACATTGAAACTATAAATAAGTAGAACAAGGGCCCTGGGCTATGCAAAGCGGCATCCTGAAATATCATGTTTTGCATTTTACACTCCTCCAAAGGCAAATATCATAACCCCTGAGGTTGAACAACAGAAAGGACAACCGGGGCGTCTCTCGGCAGGGAGAAAATGGCCCAGCCCTCGGCCCGGCCAGCTGGCAGGGTGCCCACGCTGGACAGTGGAAGCTGGTCTCCTATCTCAGTCTTTCATGACCCAGCTGGGTGACTTCATCAGAGCTAATGAGGATGAGGATAGTCCGGACGATGGTCCCTAGATGGGTCTGCAAGCTCAGAGGACATCAAGGACCCCACAGTTGTCCTCCTCCTCCTCCTCCTCCTCCTCCTCTTCACAGCATCTCTCTCCCTTCTAGCACTGATGACGTTCCCTAGTTGGGTCATGAAACGTCTGCAAGAAAACCACCCAGCTCAGAGAGCACCCGGGACCCCACAGTCCTTCCTTCCTTCCTTCCTTCCTTCCTTCCTTCCTTCCTTCCTTCCTTCCTTCCTTCCTTCCTTCCTTCCTTCCTTCCTTCCTTCCCCTCCTCCCTTCTAGCCCTGATGACGTTCCCTAGTTGGGTCATGAAACGTCTGCAAGAAAACCACCCAGCTCAGAGAGCACCCGGGACCCCACAGTCCTTCCTTCCTTCCTTCCTTCCTTCCTTCCTTCCTTCCTTCCTTCCTTCCTTCCTTCCTTCCTTCCTTCCTTCCTTCCTTCCCCTCCTCCCTTCTAGCCCTGATGACGTTCCCTAGTTGGGTCATGAAACGTCTGCAAGAAAACCACCCAGCTCAGAGAGCACCCGGGACCCCACAGTCCTTCCTTCCTTCCTTCCTTCCTTCCTTCCTTCCTTCCTTCCTTCCTTCCTTCCTTCCTTCCTTCCTTCCTTCCCCTCCTCCCTTCTAGCCCTGATGACGTTCCCTAGTTGGGTCATGAAACGTCTGCAAGAAAACCACCCAGCTCAGAGAGCACCCGGGACCCCACAGTCCTTCCTTCCTTCCTTCCTTCCTTCCTTCCTTCCTTCCTTCCTTCCTTCCTTCCTTCCTTCCTTCCTTCCCCTCCTCCCTTCTAGCCCTGATGACGTTCCCTAGTTGGGTCATGAAACGTCTGCAAGAAAACCACCCAGCTCAGAGAGCACCCGGGACCCCACAGTCCTTCCTTCCTTCCTTCCTTCCTTCCTTCCTTCCTTCCTTCCTTCCTTCCTTCCTTCCTTCCTTCCTTCCTTCCTTCCTTCCTTCCTTCCTTCCCCTCCTCCCTTCTAGCCCTGATGACATTCCCTAGTTGGGTCATGAAACGTCTGCAAGAAAACTGCCCAGCTCAGAGAGCAACAGGTACCCCACAGTCCTTCCTCCTCCTCCTCTCCCCAAACCCCACTCCTCTAGCACCGATTATGTTACCCAGTTGGATAATGAAACATCTGCAGAAGATAACCCGGCTGTAAGGACCCACCGCACTTTACATCTTAAGAAGACCGAACTCTTGGAATATTTCTTCCAACAGGCATCTTTATTAAGAGAAAATGATTGCAGGCATGCTAGATAGGATCTGGGGGAATTCTCTCCCACCCTTCAATGTTTTAAGTGTTCCCAGGCAGCCCCCACCCCACAATTCTTCCAGGCGGTGATCGCTCGTCCTCTCTTTTCCCAGATCCCAGGTGTTGCATTGTTCCCCCACTTTTCCCTCACAGCCGGCAAATGGGAGACTTCAGAGAGAAAGTAGATGAAAGGCGATGGCCATATTGTTATGGTCAATCCTTTTGATGAGAATCAACATCCAGTCACTTTGTAGTTTAATGAAGGAAGTGAGAGTCATAAAATCCCCTTGCTTATCCTTCTCCCCTTTCGTAGTATGACAGACTCCAGAGAGAGTAAGAAATGGTTTTTTTTTCAGAGTAGGTAGCTAAAAATGAAATATAATTGGATTCTGTTCCGTAATTGGGCCATGAAACATCTGCAAGAAAACCACCCAGCTGAGAGAACACCAAGGACCCCATAGTAGTCCTCGTTGTCATTGTCGTTGTCTTTGTCGTCGTCGTCGTCCTCCTCCTCCTCCTCTTCCCAAACCCCATTCCTCCAGCACTAATTATGTTACCCAGTTGGATAATGAAACATCTGCAGAAGATAACCCGTCTCAGAGATACTCTCAGAAGTAAAGTCTTCATCCTGGTTCATCCAAGCCGGGAATAAATAAGCAACATGGCGACTGGTTTGGGAAGACAATTACAGTTTATTGAAGAAGCAGAAAGATGGTCCTTGCAGGAAAGAGCAGAGGAGAGAAGGGGAGAGCGCACGGGCTAGGGGTTTTTATACCTCCTCCAGCCTTTTGTTTGGAAGTTTCCTGTTCCTGTGGCATGAACTTTGAGGCTATTTCCTGGGTCACGTATTCTGACCTGAGCCTAGATGTGCCACATTGGTATATGTGACGGTAATAGGTTTGTTCTATTATGTCCCAAAAGCCGTATCCTGCTTCTCTGGTGATGGGGCTAATGACTCCTAGAGTTTGGGTGGGGTATGCAGATTTTAAGTCCCTTTGTCTTCTTGCGTTCCCTGACTCCAGCCTTCCTGATGGTTTTATAATAATAATAATTTATTTATTTATAATCAAATTTCTATACCACCCCTCTCCCAAAGGACTCGGGGCAGTGTACAGCCTAAAATTTAAAAACATATAAATATACATAATTTAAAATAATTAAAAGTGAATTAAATAATTTGGCCGTAAAATCCCCATTTAAAACCAACACTTACAAATCTTCTTACAAATAATAATAATAATAATAATAATAATAATAATAGTAACGTTGGAAGGGACCTTGGAGGTCATCTAGTCCAACCCCCTTCTCAGGCAGGAAATCCTATAACATTTCAGACAAATGGCTGTCCAGTCTCTTCTTAAAATCCTCCAGTGTTGGAGCATTCAGCGCTTCTGGAGGCAGGTGGTTCCACTGGTTAATTGTTCTGTCAGGAAGTTTCTCCTTAATTCCAGGTTGCTTCTCTCCTTGATCAGTTTCCATCCGTTGCTTCTTGTCCTACCTTCAGGCACTTTGGAGGATAGCTTGACTGCCTCTCCTTTGGGGCAGCCCCTGAGATACTGGAAGACAGCTATCCTGTCCCCCCTCGTCCTTCTCTTCACTAAACTAGATATACCTAATTCCAGTAACCGTTCCTTGTATGTTTTAGCCTCCAGTCCCCTGATCATCTCTGTTGCTCTTCTCTGCCCTCTTTCTAGAGTCTCCACATCTTTTTTACATCGTGGTGACCATAACTGGATGCCGTATTCCAAGTGTTTTGCATTTTACATTTGCATTTGTATAGGGTTGGCTACTGCTATGGGGCAGAGAGATTTGAGGGCAGGTTTGGTTTCTGCTTTTCAAAAAATGCTTTTCAAAATCCTTTTGGAGAAAAAATATATTTTCCTGCCCTTTTAATACCGTATTTCCTTCTCTGGGGCTAACTTCCCTGAATACCAAGGAGCCTACAGTCCCTCCCTCCCTCCCCCCTCCCCCTCCCTCCCTTCCTTCCTTCCTCCCTCCCTCCCTTCCTTCCTTCCTTCCTTCCTTCCTTCCTTCCTCCCTCCCTTCCTTCCTCCCTCCCTTCCTTCCGAATCAGATCAGGAGGGAGATGGGCAGCTGGATGGACATCTCCCACCCGGGGCTCCACCTTGGCTAGGACTCCCACGGAGAGGTGCCGTTTTTTATTCCTGCAAGTTTCCTATTCTGCATTATTTCCCATTCAGTGGCATTAGGAGGATCCTTGACTGACGACCAGCATTTCCACGGCGGAGCAAGGCACTTGTAAAGGAAACTGTGGCCATTTTTACAACTTTTTTTGGGGGGGGGGACGGTTATTTGGCGAATCACTGCAATGCTATGCCGGTGGCCAAGCTTCCAGATTTTGACCACATTTTGGCTCTGAGCATGTTGTGAGAAGCGTACGTGTGTGAGGACCAGCCATAAGTCACTTTTTTTTCAGTCGCTAAAGTTGAGGACTAAAAATGTTGAGCAGTCGCTAAAATTGAGGACTGTCTGGGATGAGAGGCCCAACGGGTTAATCATCAAATGACTCTGTTTTTTTTTTTACAACATATTACAGATTATAACCTGTAAACTGCTCAGAATCACCTTAACAGAATAATAGAATGACAAACATGGAAGGGACCTTGGAGGTCATCTAGTCCAACCCCTTGCTCAGGCAGGAAACCCTATATACCATTTTGGACAAATGGCTGTCCGGTCTCTTCTTAAAGACTTCCAGTGTTGGAGCATTCCCTGCTTCTGGAGGCAGGTTCTTAATAATAATAATAATAATAATAATAATAATAATAATAATAATAATAATAATAATAATAATAATAATAATAATAATAATAATGTTGGAAGGGACCTTGGAGGTCATCTAGTCCAACCCCCTGCTCAGGCAGGAAACCCTATACCATTTCGGACAAATGGCTGTCCAGTCTCTTCTTAAAGACTTCCAGTGTTAGAGCATTCCCTGCTTCTGGAGGCAGGTAGTTCCACTGGTTAATTGTTCTCACTGTCAGGAATTTTCTCCTTAGTTCCAGGTTGCTATTCTCCTTGGTGAGTTTCCATCCGTTGCTTCTCCTCCTGCCTTCCGGCGCTTTGGAGAACAGCTTGACTCCCTCTTCTTTGGGGCAGCCCCTGAGATACTGGAAGACCTCTATCATGTCCCCCCTTCATCCTTCTCTTCCTTAAACTAGACAGACCCAATTCCAGCAACCGTTCCTGATATGTTTTAGCCTCCAAGTCCTCTAATCATAAAAGTTTAATAAATAAATACAAAATGTGCTTTGACGGGGTGAATGGGGACATCGGGCCACCGGTGTCTTTGATGAGTTCTCAGCGCGTGGTATCCACCGTGCAAAGAGTGGTTAATTCCATAATCTGGTTATGTGTGTTTTCCGACTCCTGGTCAGGCTGCAGAAACGGCCTTGTATTCTCCAGGGAAGACCCTAATGCAAAAGCCATCCCTCTCGTTTTCTCCTGCCTCTAATTGCCAAATTAAATAAGTAGCCTTCTCCCTGAGCCGGGCTCTGCCTTCATTGATCCTCAGACGAATCAATTTCGCCTCCGTGTAACTTTCCACACTAATTGCTCGGAAGATTTCCCGTCAGAGAGAGAGAAAAATAAAATAAAATAAAATAAAAAGGACGGTGTGTGTGTGTGTGTGTGTGTGTGTGTGCCATCTTGGCTGGAACGTTCCAGAGAAATTGGGGCATGAAAGAAGATCAAAGGCAACAGCAACGTGACAGAAAAATTAAAGGAGCCCAGCTGCTGAAATGAAGAAATTAAGGGGAAAAGGCCCACCCTGCGATTCCTTTCTGATGTGCGCATCTGCTGAGGGTCAAAGGACTGGGTGCAAATCATGCTAAACCGAGGCTTTACTGCGGGGGTCTTCAAACTTGGCCCCTTGATGACTTGTGGACTTTAACTCCCAGAATTCCTCAGCCAGGCACGCTGGCTGAGGAATTCTGGGAGTTGAAGTCCACAAGTCATCAAAGGGCCAAGTTGGAAGACCCCTGGACTTCAACTCCCAGAATCCTTCACCTAGGCATGCTGGCCGAGGAATTCTGGGAGTTGGAGTCCACAAGTCATCAAAGGGCCAGGTTGGAAGACCCCTGGACTTCAACTCCCAGAATCCTTTAGCTAGGCACGCTGGCTGAGGAATTCTGGGAGTTGAAGTCCACAAGTCATCAAAGGGCCAAGTTGGAAGACCCCTGGACTTCAACTCCCAGAATCCTTCACCTAGGCATGCTGGCCGAGGAATTCTGGGAGTTGGAGTCCACAAGTCATCAAAGGGCCAGGTTGGAAGACCCCTGGACTTCAACTCCCAGAATCCTTTAGCTAGGCACGCTGGCTGAGGAATTCTGGGAGTTGAAGTCCACAAGTCATCAAAGGGCCAAGTTGGAAGACCCCTGGACTTCAACTCCCAGAATCCTTCACCTAGGCATGCTGGTCGATGAATTCTGGGAGTTGGAGTCCACAAGTCATCAAAGGGCCAGGTTGGAAGACCCCTGGACTTAAACTCCCAGAATCCTTTAGCTAGGCACGCTGGCAGAGGAATTCTGGGAGTTGAAGTCCACAAGTCATCAAAGGGCCAAGTTGGAAGACCCCTGGACTTCAACTCCCAGAATCCTTCACCTAGGCATGCTGGTCGACGAATTCTGGGAGTTGAAGTCCACAAGTCATCAAAGGGCCAAGTTGGAAGACCCCTGGACTTCAACTCCCAGAATCCTTCACCTAGGCATGCTGGCCGAGGAATTCTGGGAGTTGGAGTCCACAAGTCATCAAAGGGCCAGGTTGGAAGACCCCTGGACTTCAACTCCCAGAATCCTTCACCTAGGCATGCTGGCCGAGGAATTCTGGGAGTTGGAGTCCACAAGTCATCAAAGGGCCAGGTTGGAAGACCCCTGGACTTCAACTCCCAGAATCCTTTAGCTAGGCACGCTGGCCAAGGAATTCTGGGAGTTGGAGTCCACAAGTCATCAAAGGGCCAGGTTGGAAGACCCCTGGACTTCAACTCCCAGAATCCTTTAGCTAGGCACGCTGGCCAAGGAATTCTGGGAGTTGGAGTCCACAAGTCATCAAAGGGCCAGGTTGGAAGACCCCTGGACTTCAACTCCCAGAATCCTTTAGCTAGGCACGCTGGCCGAGGAATTCTGGGAGTTGAAGTCCACAAGTCATCAAAGGGCCAAGTTGGAAGACCCCTGGACTTCAACTCCCAGAATCCTTCACCTAGGCATGCTGGCCGAGGAATTCTGGGAGTTGGAGTCCACAAGTCATCAAAGGGCCAGGTTGGAAGACCCCTGGACTTCAACTCCCAGAATCCTTTAGCTAGGCACGCTGGCCAAGGAATTCTGGGAGTTGGAGTCCACAAGTCATCAAAGGGCCAGGTTGGAAGACCCCTGGACTTCAACTCCCAGAATCCTTTAGCTAGGCACGCTGGCCGAGGAATTCTGGGAGTTGGAGTCCACAAGTCATCAAAGGGCCAGGTTGGAAGACCCCTGGACTTCAACTCCCAGAATCCTTTAGCTAGGCACGCTGGCCAAGGAATTCTGGGAGTTGGAGTCCACAAGTCATCAAAGGGCCAAGTTGGAAGACCCCTGGACTTCAACTCCCAGAATCCTTTAGCTAGGCACGCTGGCCGAGGAATTCTGGGAGTTGGAGTCCACAAGTCATCAAAGGGCCAGGTTGGAAGACCCCTGGACTTCAACTCCCAGAATCCTTTAGCTAGGCACGCTGGCTGAGGAATTCTGGGAGTTGAAGTCCACAAGTCATCAAAGGGCCAGGTTGGAAGACCCCTGGACTTCAACTCCCAGAATCCTTTAGCTAGGCACACTGGCTGAGGAATTCTTGGAGTTGGAGTCCACAAGTCATCAAAGGGCCAAGTTGGAAGACCCCTGGACTTCAACTCCCAGAATCCTTTAGCTAGGCACGCTGGCTGAGGAATTCTGGGAGTTGAAGTCCACAAGTCATCAAAGGGCCAGGTTGGAAGACCCCTGGACTTCAACTCCCAGAATCCTTTAGCTAGGCACACTGGCTGAGGAATTCTTGGAGTTGGAGTCCACAAGTCATCAAAGGGCCAAGTTGGAAGACCCCTGGACTTCAACTCCCAGAATCCTTTAGCTAGGCACGCTGGCTGAGGAATTCTTGGAGTTGGAGTCCACAAGTCATCAAAGGGCCAAGTTGGAAGACCCCTGGACTTCAACTCCCAGAATCCTTTAGCTAGGCACGCTGGCTGAGGAATTCTGGGAGTTGGAGTCCACAAGTCATCAAAGGGCCAGGTTGGAAGACCCCTGTTTTACTGCAATGGCCTTGTGGGTGTGACTCTCTCCCAGAGCTTCGTTTTGGGGTTCAGCCTTAAGACATGGGCAGTGTTAACGAAGGAACTGAAATGAGCAATTGTCATGGGTTTCCCCTGATGGAGGTCTGAGGCATAGAATAACAGAGCTGGGAGGGACCTTGGAGGTCATCTATTCCAACCCCCTGCTCAGGCAGGAAACCCTATACCATTTCGGACAAATGTCTGTCCAGTCTCTTCTTAAAAACTTCCAGTGTTGGAGCATTCACCGCGTCTGGAGGCGGGTAGTTCCACTGGTTAATTGTCCTAACTGTCAGGAAGTTTCTCCTTAGTTCCAGGTTGCTTCTCTCCTTGGTGAGTTTCCATCCGTTGCTTCTTGTCCTGCCTTCTTCAGGGACTTTGGAGAAGAGCTTGACTCCCTCTTCTTTGGGGCAGCCCCTGAGATAGTGGAAAGCTGCTATCATGTCACCCATTAATCCTCCTTTTCATTAGACATACCCAAGATTCCATGATATTCTTCTTGATGTCTTCCAAATGTTTTCGATTTCAACATTGGAATCCTAAATCAGCACCAGAATAGGGAAGGCTGGATAATTCCAACACGAGCATTTATAGCTGCAGAGATGATATCTGATTCTTACCTTCTCATGATGTAATAATAATAATAATAATAATAATAATAATAATAATAATAATAATAATAATAATAATAATAATAATAATAATAATAATAATAATAATAATACAGTTGGAAGGGACCTTGGAGGTCATCTAGTCCAGCCCCCTGCTCAGGCAGGAAACCCTATATACCATTTCAGACAATGGCTGTCCAGTCTCTTCTTAAAAACTTCCAGTGTTGGAGCATTCACCGCTTCTGGAGGCAGGTGGTTCCACTGGTTAATTGTTCTCACTGTCAGAAAGTTTCTCCTTAGTTCCAGGTTGCTTCTTTCCCTTGATTAGTTTCCATCCGTTGCTTCTTGTCCTGCCTTCGGGCACTTTGGAGAAGAGCTTGACTCCCTTTTCTTTGGGGCAGCCCCTGATATACTGGAAGGCTGCTATCATGTCTCCCCTATTTCTTCTTTTCTTTAAACTAGACAGACCCAATTCCAGCAACCATTCCTTGTATGTTTTAGCCTCCAGTCCCCTGATCCTCTTTGTTGCTCTTCTCTGTACTCTTTCCAGAGTCTCAACATCTTTTTTACATCGTGGTGACCAAAACTGGATGCCGGATTCCAAGTGTGGCCTTACCAAGGCATGACGAAATCTGATTCTCACCTTCTCATGATGTGCTGGTAGCGGCTAATATCTCAGATAACTTACAACGGGGAGTAGAGAAATTGTACTTATGAAGAAAACACAACTGTCGGATTCACAGTGACTCCAGGCAGGCTTACCGAAGTAAAAATCCAGAAATACAAAACCCACTAACAACACACAAACACACACACACACCGGGACAACAGAATCAAAGAACTGGAAGGGACCTTGGAGGTCTTCTAGTCTTACCCCACACACACACTCCAGTAGGAGACCCTGCGCTGTTCCAGACAAATGGCAGTCCAACCTCTTCTTGACAACTTCCAGAAGTTGTTGGAGCACCCACAACTTCTGGAAGCCACATCTGTTCCGCTGGTTCATTGTTCTCCCCGTCCGGACATTTCTCCTTCATTCAAGGAGAACAATCAAACCCAACATTTTTTTAAAAAAACTTTTTATTGAATACAAAGAAAAAAAAGAATGAAAAACATTGAACATGGTAAATCGTCTTTGACTGACATCTCAGTCCATATTGTACATTAATTACATATAATATATCTATATACAAACTGTACAATTCTGGTCTCTATCTTAACTTATCTCTTTATCTGTGACCTCCATTTTTTCCCCCTCCATCTATAAAATTTACTCCATATGCGATAAAATTCTGTTTCTTCCTGATTTTTTAATCTTTTAGTTATCCTATCTAGTTCTGTGCAAGACATAATTTTCTTTATTAGTTCTTCCTCACTCGGTGCTTCCATTGCTTTCCACTTTTGAGCAAATAGTATCCTTGCCGCCGTAACCACGTGAATAGTTAGATATGTGTCCTCTTTATTTACATTTTTCTCTAGTATTCCTAATAGTTATGCCTCAGGTTTGTATAGAATGTTTTGCCTGGTCATTTCTATTGCCCATTCCCAGACCAAACGCCAACACACCTGTGCTTCTCTACATGTCCACCATACATGCAAAAAGGTGCCCCCCTTTTTTTTACATTTCCAACACATAGAAGAATATCCGTTATACATTTTGGCTAATCTGGCCGGAGGGAGATGCCACCTGTAAGCCACCTTATACAGGTTTTCTTTATATGATGTCGCCAGTGTGATTTTGTTATTTCGCTCCCATCCTTGCAGCCATTGATCCATATTTATATTATATCCTAGATCAGCGGTTCTCCACCTGTGGGTCGCGACCCCATTTGGGGTCGAACGACCATTTCACGGGGGTCGCCAAACACCGCAGTCTGCCATTTTTTTTTGATCGGCCATTTTTTCCCCCTTTGCGATGCGGGCTGTCGTGCCGCGCATGCGCGATGCGGGCCCGCCATTTTTTTTTGGTCGGCCATTTTTTCCCCCTTTGCGATGCGGGGCGCCGCGCATGCGCATGCGGGCCGGGGTCGAGCCCCGGAAAAGGTTGAGAACCGCTGTCCTAGATCTATTGCCCACCTCACCATTGTTTCTTTAACCTGCTCCTCATGTAGCTGATGTTCCAACAGGTGTTTATAAATATTCTTTATTTGTTTTTTTCTCCGGGCCTAGCAGTATTTTATCTAAACCCGTATCTTGTCTGTTAATACCCCGTTCTTGCTTATCCTTCGTCTGTCTTGCTTGTATCTATATCTATTCCTTGCTTGTATCTATATCTATTCCTTGCTATTCCTTGCTTGTATCCATATCTATTCCTTCTTGTTTTAGCTCTTGTTATCAAACCCAACGTTAGATGAGCTCTGCATCCCTTTTTATTCATCTTTATTTCACCATCTCAGCTTTTTAATACTTGAAGGATGCCAAACTTAGTAAAGGGAACGCTCGGCTTTATGGGATATTTTAAGCTTTGCATTATTCCACAGATCCCCCTCAGGACATAAATGGCAGGGATTGAAAATGGGAAGTACCGATAAGCTTTTGTTGACCTCAGATGAGAAATTGATTAAGAAAATGTATAATTTTTTTTGTTAATTTTAGATATGGAAAGTGAACAAGTGAAAGAAACAATGACAAGATGGGCAAAAAAATTTGGTTATAACATAGAACTAGAAAAATGGCAAATGTTATGGGAGAGAAATTATAAACTGACAATGTCTACGTCTTATAAAGAAAATTTGTATAAAATGTTTTATAGATGGCACTTTCCACCAGTAAGATTAGGAAGAATGTTTAAAAATATGTCAGAGAGATGATGGAAATGTAAACATAATATAGGCTCGTATTATCATATTTGGTGGACATGTGGGAAGGCAAAGGTTTATTGGAAAAATATACACATGTGGTTAGAAAAAATATTGGATGAACAGGTGGATTTTAAATCTGAACTTTTTTTATTAGGCATTACGCCTGAAAAGACTAATAAGCAGAAATTATATCTAATTTTACATATTACCACAGCAGCAAGAATAATCTTTGCACAATATTGGAAAAATGAAGCTTTGCCACAAGAAGAAGAAATAATCAGGAAGATCTTGGAATGTGCAGAAATGGACAGATTAACCATGAGGCTAAAAGATAAAGAAGATAAAGACCATTACCAAATTTGGAACTTATTTTATACTTGGTTAGAGAAAAGAAGCAAGGATTAGGAATTGAATATGTATTAGTTTAGCAAATTTCAGACAACTTGTTGATTGGAAAATTTGCATATATGGGGGGGGAAACTAATAAAAAAGATTGGGAAAAAAAGAAAAGAAAATGGGAAGTACCTAAAAGTCACAAAGAAATAAATAAGAATACAAGCCCTTCCAGTCACTTGGCACAGGGTGTTGCTTAGCTTAGATCTATGGATCTAATAGTCCTGACAGGACTATCCATCTTCCGGGAGATCGATAGTCCCACCTGATGCAGTGCACAGTAAATAATACAAATTAAGGGGAAATAAATAATCAAACTGAAGGCTTGGGGCAGGAAGCTTTCCTCTGTCTGCATTTACAAGCCTGATTGGTGGCTGGAGACCCGAGAGGGAGGGCAAGGATGATGGGTATTTGCTAACAAACTGGAGAGCCAGTTGGGTGGACTGGTTAAGGTGCTGGGTCCATCACCAGGAGACGGGGAGTTCTAGTCCCGCCTTAGGCATGAAAGGCAGCTCGGTGACTTTGAACCAATCACCAGGAGACGGGGAGTTCTAGTCCCGCCTTAGGCATGAAAGAGAACTGGGTGACTTTCAGCCAATCATCAGGAGACGGTGAGTTGTAGTCCCGCCTCAGGCATTAAATCCAGCTGGGTGACTTTGGGCCAATCACCAGGAGACGGTGAGTTCTAGTCCCGCCTCAGGCATTAAATCCAGCTGGGTGACTTTGGGCCAATCACCAGGAGACGGTGAGTTCTAGTCCCGCCTTAGGCATGAAACAGAACTGGGTGACTTTGAACCAATCACCAGGAGACGGGGAGTTCTAGTCCCACCTTAGGCATGAAAGAGAACTGGGTGACTTTCAGCCAATCATCAGGAGACGGTGAGTTCTAGTCCCGCCTCAGGCATTAAATCCAGCTGGGTGACTTTGGGCCAATCACCAGGAGACGGTGAGTTCTAGTCCCGCCTTAGGCATGAAACAGAACTGGGTGACTTTGAACCAATCACCAGGAGACGGGGAGTTCTAGTCCCGCCTTAGGCATGAAAGAGAACTGGGTGACTTTCAGCCAATCATCAGGAGACGGGGAGTTCTAATCCCGCCTCAGGCATTAAATCCAGCTGGGTGACTTTGGGCCAATCACCAGGAGACGGTGAGTTCTAGTCCCGCCTCAGGCATTAAATCCAGCTGGGTGACTTTGGGCCAATCACCAGGAGACGGTGAGTTCTAGTCCCGCCTTAGGCATGAAAGAGAACTGGGTGACTTTGAACCAATCACCAGGAGACGGTGAGTTCTAGTCCCGCCTTAGGCATGAAAGAGAACTGGGTGACTTTCAGCCAATCACCAGGAGACGGTGAGTTCTAGTCCCGCCTCAGGCATGAAAGCCAGCTGGGTGACTCTGGGCCAATCACCAGGAGACGGTGAGTTCTAGTCCCGCCTTAGGCATGAAAGAGAACTGGGTGACTTTCAGCCAATCACCAGGAGACGGTGAGTTCTAGTCCCGCCTTAGCTATGAAATCCAGCTGGGTGACTCTGGGCCAATCACCAGGAGACGGTGAGTTCTAGTCCCGCCTCAGGCATGAAAGCCAGCTGGGTGACTTTGGGCCAATCACCAGGAGACGGTGAGTTCTAGTCCCGCCTTAGGCATGAAAGAGAACTGGGTGACTTTGAACCAATCACCAGGAGACGGTGAGTTCTAGTCCCGCCTTAGGCATGAAAGAGAACTGGGTGACTTTCAGCCAATCACCAGGAGACGGTGAGTTCTAGTTCTGCCTTAGCCATGAAAGTCAGCTGGGTGACTTTGAACCAATCACCAGGAGACGGTGAGTTCTAGTCCCGCCTTAGCTATGAAATCCAGCTGGGTGACTCTGGGCCAATCACCAGGAGACGGTGAGTTCTAGTCCCGCCTCAGGCATGAAAGCCAGCTGGGTGACTTTGGGCCAATCACCAGGAGACGGTGAGTTCTAGTCCCGCCTTAGGCATGAAAGAGAACTGGGTGACTTTGAACCAATCACCAGGAGACGGTGAGTTCTAGTCCCGCCTTAGGCATGAAAGAGAACTGGGTGACTTTCAGCCAATCACCAGGAGACGGTGAGTTCTAGTCCCGCCTCAGGCATGAAAGCCAGCTGGGTGACTTTGGGCCAATCACCAGGAGACGGTGAGTTCTAGTCCCGCCTCAGGCATGAAAGCCAGCTGGGTGACTTTGGGCCAATCACCAGGAGACGGTGAGTTCTAGTCCCGCCTCAGGCATGAAAGCCAGCTGGGTGACTTTGGGCCAAGCCCCAGCTGAGAAAGTTACAGGAATAAAACATCTCAGACCTATATTCTTGCTGTCGCAGCCTCTTCTTGCCTCCTTTTTTCCAAGGCTAAATATCTCCATTTTCTTTTGCGGGACTTAATTCCCAGC
>JARGCV010001059.1:17500-27500 GCA_034064705.1 Bothrops alternatus
AATATATTCCAGTTCTCAAGCATCTGCATTTTGATCTTGACACCCTCAGGATGCTGCCGCAGTTGTAAGTGTGAAAACGGTCCTAAGTCATTTCCCCCCCCACCCCACCCCAGTGCCTTTAGAACTTCAAATGGTCACTATATGAATCGTTGCCAGTCAGGGCTGGCTGAGGAATTCTGGGAGTTGAAGTCCACCAGTCTTAAAGTGGCCCAGCTTGCAGCCCCCTGTTGTAGTCCATTTCCCGCAGCACGTCTGGCACGGCAATTGAAGTTGTGCTCTTTTTTTTTCCAAATATATTTTATTAATTTTATAATTTTAACAATAAATACATAAAATCCCAAAATAATAACCTATTAAAGAAAAAAAACCTAGATATACAACTCAACATAATACATCCTCTTCCATCTTTCAACATACATAAGTTTAAATACCTACACTTATAGGTGTTGCCCAGACAGCACCCCCTACACCACATCCACCCTCTTTCTTCCTCCCTATCTTCTCCTACTTCCCCCTGCCTCCATCTCTCTCTTGTGCATCAAGTTGTGCTCTTGATGCAATTGTGGCTGAGTTGTTAATCTTCCTTGGTGTTAATAATTACGTCCATTTTTCAATGGCTTTGATTACTGGCCAGCTGCAGCTGACTCATTTAGCCCGAACGTGGCAGCCCCCTTACAAGAATGAACATCCTTCCCACCACCCAATCCCATCTACCCTTCCTGGATTTGTGTGTGTGTGTGTTTGCGGATTGTGTTATTTGTGGGTTGTCTAAACCTGGAATCTACATTGCGGCACACCTCCCGGGCTCTGCCCTGAGTCCAACGGCACAAAGCATTAAGGGCGTCCTGATGTACATTCCAGGGAGTCCTCGACTTACGACGGTTCACTTAGCGGCCAAAGTTTGAAGTGACGTAGGACCGTTTTCACCCTTAAAACCGTCGCATGATCACACGATCAAAATTCGGACGCTTGGGCAACTGACTCCTATTTACGATGGTCACAGCCTCCCAGGGTCTCACATATCCCCTTTTGCGATCTTCTGACAAGCAAATCAAGATTCACTTAACAACTGTGTGACTCACTTAATGACGGCGTCGGTTCGCTTAACAACCGGGGCGAGAAAGGTCGTAAAATGGAGCCAAACTCATTGAACAAATGTCTCCATTTAGACACATAAATGACAGGCTCAGTTGTGGTCGTAATTCGAGGACTGCCTGTATTTCTAACAGACGGCACGCTGGCTGAGGAATTCTGGGAGTTGAAGTCCACCAGTCATCAAAGGGCCAAGTTGGAAGATCCCGGACTTCAACTCCCAGAATTCCTCAGCCAGCGGGTCTGGCTGAGGAATTCTGGGAATTGAAGTCCACAAGTATCAAAGGATCATAGTTCCCTCACGCTGGCTGAGGAATTCTGGGAGTTGAAGTCCACAAGTATCAAAGGATCATAGTTCCCTCACGCTGGCTGAGGAATTCTGGGAATTGAAGTCCCCAAGTCATAAAAAGGCCATAGTTCCCTCACGCTGGCTGAGGAATTCTGGGAGTTGAAGTCCACAAGTATCAAAGGATCATAGTTCCTTCATGCTGGCTGAGGAATTCTGGGAGTTGAAGTCCACAAGTATCAAAGGATCATAGTTCCCTCACGCTGGCTGAGGAATTCTGGGAGGTGAAGTCCACCAGTCATCAAAGGGCGAAGTTTGAAGACCCCGGACTTCAAATCCCAGAATTCCTCAGCCAGCGGGCCTGGCTGAGGAATTCTGGGAATTGAAGTCCACCAGTCATCAAAGGGTCATAGTTCCCTCACGCTGGCTGAGGAATTCTGGGAGGTGAAGTCCACGAGTCATCAAAGGCCACGTTTGAAGACCCCTGCCCTAAATCCTGATTTTTCTGAAAATTGGGTTCCCTGGCAACTGGCCTCTTTTTATGACGGTCGGAGGATCCCTGGGTCACGTGATCACTATTTGGGACTTTCCCAGCCGGCTTCCGACGAGCAAAGTGAACAGGGAAAGCTGGATTCACTTAACGTCCACACGCTTCACTTCGCAAGCACGCGACTCGCTCAATGGCTGCAGTGATTCGTTGCGCGACCGTGGCAAACACAGTGGTAAAACCTGACCCCCCTCCCTTAAGAACCGTCTCGCTTAGCTACAGAGAACCTGGTCATAAGTCAAGGATTGCCTGTAATGGGGGGTGGGTGGGTGAAAGCTGGAATGGCGCATCGTCCCAGCAGTGAATTTTGCTATTCCAACTGGCGTCACAAATCGCGCAGGTTGTAGACTTGAGTAACTCTGCTACTCGTAGGAGTTTGGGTGAGAACCGCCTTTCAGAACGCAGAATAATGGCTGAGTGTGTTCGGAAAGGCGAAAGGTTGCAACTTCCAATCTGTCTCCAAGGTAATTCAGCACACGCTATTCAAACCTGCCTCTCTCTCCGTTGTGTTCTCCCACGGAAAAAGCAATTGTGAACACACCTCGGAACACTTTGCGGAGAAAAATCGGGTGCTTGAACTTTTATGACACAGAACAGAGAGAGGCGGAGGTGTCGCACGCCTTGCGTTCTTCAGGGCTTTATCCCCCGGAGATCTGGAGATGGGGGGCCTCTCCGAAGGCTTGGATACAGCCTTCCCTCCATGATTATTTGCCCCATTTTATGGATCACTGCAGTCAAGACATTAAAAGACGCTTGCTCCTGGGGAGGAAAGCGATGGCTGGAATTGGGTCTGTCTAATTTAACGAAGAGAAGGACGAAGGGGGACGTGATAGCAGTATTCCAATATCTCAGGGGCTGCCCCAAAGAAGAGGGAGTCAAGCTATTCTCCAAAGCGCCCGAAGGCAGGACAAGAAGCAACGGGTGGAAATTCATCCAGGAGAGAAGCAACGTAGAACTAAGGAGAAACTTCCTGACAGTAAGAATAATTAACCAGTGGAACCACCTGCCTCCAGAAGCGGCGAAGGCTCCAACACTGGAAGTCTTTAAGAAGAGACTGGACAGCCATTTGTCTGAAATGGTATAGGGTTTCCTGCATGAGCAGGGGGTTGGACTAGATGACCTCCAAGGTCCCTTCCAACTTTGCTACTACTGCTACTACTACTACTACTACTACTACTACTACTACTATTATTATTATTATTATTATTATTATTATTAAATCTAGACAGCATACTAAAAAGCAGAGACGTCACCCTGCCAACAAAAGTGCGTATAGTCAAGGCCGTGGTTTTCCCAGTTGCAATGTATGGCTGTGAAAGTTGGACCATAAGAAAGGCTGAGAAAGGCCAAAGCATGGAGGCCTTTGAACTCTGGTGCCGGAGAAGACTCCTGCGAGTCCCCTGGACTGCAAGGCGATCCAACCGGTTGGTCCTGGAGGAGATCAACCCTGACTGCTCCTGAGAAGGCCAGATCCTGAAGTGGAAACTCAAGGACTTTGGCCACCTAAGGAGAAGGAAGGACTCCCTGGAGAAGAGCCTGATGCTCGGAAAGATGGAGGGCAAGAGAAGAAGAAGGGGATGACGGAGAAGGAGGTGGCTGGATGGAGTCCCTGAAGCAGCAGGTGGGAGCTTCAATGGACTCCAGAAGATGGCGGAGGACAGGAAGGCCTGGAGGAATGTGGTCCATGGGCTGGCGATGGGTCGGATGTGGCTTCGCAACTAACAACAACAATGGATCACAGCCTGGGCCATGGAGCAGCTAAGAAAGGAAAGAGAGCAGAAGAGTGAGAATAAATTCACATTAGATCTTTCCCGCTTGGCCACTATCCTTAACCTAAAGTTCTAGAGATGGCGTATCCCTGGAATGTGGGATCCAAGCTTCCACCAAGATTCATTGACCCATTTTCTTTTTATTTTATTTTCTTTTATTTTTAACCAACAAAACAAAACAAAGCAAAACATAACACACATACACACACAGTATATACTTTTTTAACAGCGATTACGTAACGGCAATCTTCTATTATTTACATTCCCCCCCCTTATTTCTTCTTTAGAATATTTGTCCTTATTGCCCCGTTGTTTCTTATTTACATTTTTCTTCCTTCATATTCTACTTCTTACTAAGAATAATTCATGTTATTATTATTATTATTATACATTATTATACACATATTTTCACTTTTGACCTTTCCTTATTTATTCTCCTCTATTATTTCTAGTCTCCAACCAGTCATACCACTTGTTCCATGTTATATAGTACTCTGTGTCTTCCTTTTCTTTTCTCTCTTTTGTTAATTTGTCCATCTCAGCACAGTCCAGGATTTTTCTTATCACTTCTTCCTCTGCTGGCATATTCTCATTTTTCCAGCACTGTGCATATGCTATTCTTGCCGCCGTTATTATACTGTATGTAAAATTAAGTACCATATTTCTTTACTATATTTTCTGTTTAAAATACCCAGCAGAAAGATCTCTGGTTTCCAGTCTACGGGTTGGTCTATTATTTCTTCGACCCATCTTCTTATTGTAGTCCAGTATTTTTTTGCAACTGGGCATGTCCACCATAAATGATAATATGTTCCATGTACTTTTTTACATTTCCAGCATGTTGGCGAATTGTTCTGGAACATCTTGGCAAGCTTTGCTGGTGGAAGATGCCATCTGTAAAACATCTTCAACTGGTTTTCTTTGAATGCCACCAACATAGTCAATTTTATGTTTATTTCCCATATTTTTTCCCATTTCTTCAATTCTATATTATATCCAAAAAAATTTGCCCATCTAATCATTGTGTCTTTGACAACCTCATCTTCCATTTTATATCTCAATAGGTAATTGTATAAATTGCTAATTAATTTTATTTCTGTTCCATGTATAATTTTATCCAATTCTTGCAGCTCCTTTTGTATTTCATATAATTTTTTGTCCTCTGTATATTTAGATTGAATTTGTGTAAATGTCCACCAGTCAATCTCTCTGCCAATATCTTGTTCCAATTCTTGTTTTGTTTTCAGATTTCCCTGTTCATTTACTAATTCCTTGTATCTAATTATCTTATTTATATCCAGTAGGTTTGGGTATTTCAGAGCTTCTGTTGGGGATAACCACATTGGAATTCTTATATAATGTTTTTGTTTTATTTTTTCCCAAGTCTCTAGCAATGCATTCCTAACTATGTGTTCATTGACCCATTTTATGGATCAGGTCTTGTGCCTTGGAGCAGCTGAGGATGGAGGAAAGGGACAACTGGAAGAATAAATAAATTCATAGCAGATCTCTGGCAGGGCCACCATCCAAAGCCCAAAAATCTTGAGATGGTGCACCTCCAGAAGGTTGGATCCCTCCAATGATTATTTGCCCCATTTTATGGATCACTTCTTGTGCCCTGGAGCAGTTGAGGAAGGAAGAAGGGGAAAACAGCAGGAGTACATTCATAGCAGACCTCTCTGGCATGGCCACCAACCTCAACTCAAAGATCTTGAGATGGCTGTCCCAAAGATACTTTCCTTTTAAAAGGCAACTGGACTTTCCGGTTTTCCTTGAAGACATCCCGCTTCTCCTTCAAGAAGCTTCTTCAGTTCTGGTGGCGTACCTGAAGAAGCTTCTTCAGAAGGTCTACCTCCAAAACAGTTGGATCCAATCTCCCCCAAATTTCATGAGTCACATCTTGTGCCGGAGAGCAGCTGAAGGGGAAGACAGTACAAATATATGCATGCTAGACTTCCCCAGCATCCAAAGATCTTGAGATGGTGTAACTCTGAAAGGTCAGAACCAACCTTAGCTTTGGGTTATTTGCTTCATTCCATGGATCACATTCTGGGCCACGGAGAGGCTAAGGATGGAAGAAGGGGAAAACAGGAAGAATAAAGAAAAATTATATCAG
This sequence comes from Bothrops alternatus, assembly GCA_034064705.1. Classification (NCBI taxonomy): domain Eukaryota; kingdom Metazoa; phylum Chordata; class Lepidosauria; order Squamata; family Viperidae; genus Bothrops; species Bothrops alternatus. Next base: position 23,311 of record JARGCV010001059.1, read on the forward strand.
ACTCCTGACACGGCCACCATCCTCTCTACCAGATTCCTTAGCTTCTGAGAAGAATGGCCAACACATGTCCAGCTCCGTTAGCTACAACAATTAATCAGTGGAACCACCTGCCTCCAGAAGTGGTGAACGCTTCAACACTGGAAACTTTTAAGAAGAGACTGGACAGCCATTTCTCTGGAATGGTATGGGGGTTTCCTGCCTGAGCAGGGGGTTGGAATAGATGACCTCCATGGTCCCTTCCAACTCTGTCTATTCTATTCTATTCTATTCTATTCTATTCTATTCTATTCTATTCTATTCTATTCTATTCTATTCTATTCTATTCTATTCTGAATTTCTATTCTATTCTATTCTGCTCTATTCTGTATTTCTATTCTATTCTATTCTATTATGAATTTCTATTCTATTCTATTCTGCTCTATTCTGTATTTCTATTCTATTCTATTCTATTCTATTCTATTCTGAATTTCTATTCTATTCTATTCTGCTCTATTCTATATTTCTATTCTATTCTATTCTATTCTATTCTATTCTTTATTCTATTCTGTTCTGTTCTGTTCTGTTCTATTCTATTCTATTCTGCTCTATTCTGTATTTCTATTCTATTCTATTCTATTCTATTCTATTCTATTCTATTCTATTCTATTTTATTCTATTCTATTCTATTCTGTTCTATAAAAATAAAAGACAGGCAGGTACATTCAGGCCCCTGCCTTTGACGGCTGAAGTTTAGATAATCAAAGATCACCCTGAAAAATCTGGCTGTGGAAATGCCAACCATCTGCTGGAGATTTGTTTGCCCCATGCCAGGCCGGAACACACACACACACACACACACACACACACACACACACACACACACACACACACACACACACACGGACGTAAAGCTTTCCCAGCGCCAACTTCATCATTTGCCAGGGGACCCCGCCCCCAACTTCCCTCCGGAGAGGAGCAGTGAGCCGGGATGTGAGTTTCGATTGTGTGTGTGTGGCACAGGTGGCCCTTTCCACTCCCCCCCCCCGAAAAAAAAAGATTGTCGGGTTTTATTTTTATTTTCCTTTCGCCTAGAAACAATAAGGGAAGAAAGGCCGAGTTCCAGAAATGAAGAGAGACTTTTTCAGGCGGCAGAAATCCCCCCCACCCCGTTTCTGTTTGACAGGTTCCTAATCTTCCTTTTCCTCGCTGGTTTGAACACCGCAACGCTGCACAACTCTTGTCGGTTGCGTTGACAGCGTCCCAGAGGCAGCCTGGAATTTAAATGCTGATTTAAGACTCTTTTTAATAGCCTTAACTGGGGACTCCGAGCGGCCTCCCTCCAGATAACGCATTTTCCCCAAATACCCTGACTGATGCAAAAATAAAAAATAAAAAAAATTGCATATATTTAGCTGCGCTTTTTATTTATATATTTTCGGAGGCCAGGGGCGGCTGGCATCCGTGTCGCGGAGAGCTGTTTAGCTTTTCGGATTAGGAGCGTCCACGTGAGTTTTTGAGCTGCTTAAACGGAGAACCGCTTGTCACCCGATCGCGTGGCAATCTCTCAAAGGAGCAGATCTGAGCAAGGAAAGATGGGGGAGATATGTACGGGATCATCGGAGGCAGCCCAGGCAAAGCCCAACAAATTCTGTGAAAGAAAAGGAAAGGAATATAAACCCTTTCACTCCCCACCAGTCATACAGGATAGAATAGAAATACAGAACAGAATATAGAAAATAGAATAGAAATACAGAACAGAATATAGAAAATAGAATAGAAATACAGAACAGAATATAGAAGAGAAGAGGATAGAACAGAAATACAGAACAGAATATAGAAAATAGAATAGAATAGAATAAGGAATAGAATAGAATAGAATAGAATAGAATAGAATAGAATAGAATAGAATAGAATAGAATAGAATAGAATAGAATAGAATAGAATAGAACAGAATAGAAATATAGAATAGAATAGAATGGAATGGAATGGAATACAACCGAACAGAACAGAATAGAATAGAAATACAGAATAGAATAGAGTAGAGTAGAGTAGAGTAGAGTAGAGTAGAATAGAGTAGAGTAGAGTAGAGTAGAATAGAATAGAATAGAATAGAACAGAACAGAATAGAAATACAGAATAGAATAGAGTAGAGTAGAATAGAGTAGAGTAGAGTAGAGTAGAATAGAATAGAATAGAACAGAACAGAACAGAATAGAAATACAGAATAGAATAGAGTAGAGTAGAGTAGAGTAGAATAGAATAGAACAGAACAGAACAGAATAGAAATACAGAATAGAATAGAGTAGAGTAGAGTAGAGTAGAATAGAATAGAATAGAACAGAACAGAACAGAATAGAAATACAGAATAGAATAGAGTAGAGTAGAGTAGAATAGAATAGAATAGAATAGAATAGAACAGAACAGAACAGAATAGAAATACAGAATAGAATAGAGTAGAGTAGAGTAGAATAGAATAGAATAGAATAGAACAGAACAGAACAGAATAGAAATACAGAATAGAATAGAGTAGAGTAGAGTAGAGTAGAGTAGAATAGAATAGAATAGAACAGAACAGAACAGAATAGAAATACAGAATAGAATAGAGTAGAGTAGAGTAGAGTAGAATAGAATAGAATAGAACAGAACAGAACAGAATAGAAATACAGAATAGAATAGAGTAGAGTAGAGTAGAGTAGAATAGAATAGAATAGAACAGAACAGAACAGAATAGAAATACAGAATAGAATAGAGTAGAGTAGAGTAGAATAGAATAGAATAGAATAGAATATAATGGAATGGAATGGAATGGAATGGAATGGAATGGAATAGAATAGAATAGAATAGAATAGAATAGAATAGAATAGAATAGAATAGAATAGAATAGAATAGAATGGAATGGAATGGAATAGAATAGAACAGAACAGAACAGAACAGAATAGAAATATAGAATAGAATAGAATGGAATAGAATAGAATAGAATAGAATAGAATAGAATAGAATAGAATAGAATAGAATAGAATAGAATAGAATAGAATGGAATGGAATGGAATGGAATAGAATAGAATAGAATAGAATAGAATAGAATAGAATAGAATAGAATAGAATAGAATAGAATAGAACAGAACAGAACAGAACAGAACAGAATAGAAATACAGAATAGAGTAGAGTAGAGTAGAGTAGAATAGAATAGAATGGAATGGAATAGAATAGAATGGAATAGAATAGAATAGAATAGAATAGAATGGAATGGAATAGAATAGAATGGAATAGAATAGAATAGAATAGAATAGAATGGAATGGAATGGAATGGAATGGAATAGAATAGAACAGAACAGAACAGAATAGAAATATAGAATAGAATGGAATGGAATGGAATAGAATAGAATAGGAATAGGAATAGGAATAGGAATAGAGCTGGAAGGGACCTTAGAGGTCTTCTAGAAGAACTGAAGAAGCTTTTTGGATAAGAAGTGAAACATTTTCAAAAGAAAAAAAACACCTCTCCCCCAAAAAAGAAAAAGCGCCTTTGGGACAATGATGACTGAAAATGATTGAGCCTCTCCAAAGATTAAAGGCTTGGAGACCAAAATATATGAAGAGCTGGGTCTGTCTAGTTTAACGAAGGGAAGGAGGAGGGGGGAAAGGATAGCAGCCTTCCAGTATCTCAGGGGCTGCCCCAAAGAAGAGGGAGTCAAGCTGTCCTCCAAAGCCCCTGAAGAAGGCAGGACAAGAAGCAATGGATGGAAACTCAACAAGGAGAGAAGCAACCTGGAACTAAGGAGAAATTTCCTGACAGTGAGAACAATTAATCAGTGGAATTACCTGCCTCCAGAAGCGGTGAATGCTCCAACACTGGAAGTTTTTAAGAGGAGACTGGACAGCCATTTGTCCGAAATGGTATAGGGTTACCTGCCTGAGCAGGGGGTTGGACTAGGTGACCTCCAAGGTCCCTTTGAGCTCTATTCTGAACTGAATTGTACGGATATTTTTTTTTAGCTATGGAGAGGAATAGTCTTACGAAGGAGCATCTATTTAGGCCAATTTATAGGAAGGAAGGAGAAGAAAGGAGAAAGTTCTCCAGATACCAGCTAGGACAGATTTTGGAGAAAAAACTGGCGATCAACTCTTGTTTCTGAATGTGTGTGCGGACTTGGCCTCGCTCTTGGTAAGAGGCACTTTGGACTCATGGAACCTTGGCAGGATTCCAGGAG
>JARGCV010001059.1:30000-35000 GCA_034064705.1 Bothrops alternatus
GTCTTTGAGAAATACTTTGGGGTTTTTTTTTCACAAAAGCATCAAACTTTTCTTTAACGTGTTGAATATCGGGAAAGAGCTCGCAGGATCCCAATTATTACAGAGAGGTTAAAAAAACAAGGCTGAATTAACAGAGGGAAAGAATCAAGATCGTGTGAAGTGTTAATACCACTTTACAAGGCCTTGGTAAGGCCACACTTGGAATACGGCATCCAGTTTTGGTCACCACGATGTAAAAAATATGTTGAGACTCTAGAAAGAGGGCAGAGAAGAGCAACAAAGGTGATCAGGGGACTGGAGGCTAAAACATACAAGGAACAGTTGCTGGAATTGGGTCTGTCTAGTTTAAGGAAGAGAAGGACGAGGGGGGACATGAGAGCAGCCTTCCAGTATCTCAGGGGCTGCCCCAAAGAAGAGGGAGTCAAGCTATTCTCCAAAGCCCCAGAAGGCAGGAGAAGAAGCAACGGATGGAAACTAAATCAAGGAGAGAAGCAACCTGGAAGTAAGGAGAAACTTCCTGACAGGGAGAACAATTAACCAGGGGAACCACCTGCCTCCAGAAGTGGTGAATGCTCCAACACTGGAAACTTTTAAGAAGAGACTGGACAGCCATTTGTCCGAAATGGTATAGAGTTTCCTGCCTGAGCAGAGGGTTGGACTAGATGACCTCCAAGGTACCTTCCAACTCTGTTATTCTGTTAATCAGTGGAACCACCTGCCTCCAGAATCTGTGAATGCCCCAACGTTGGAAGTTTTTAAGAAGTGACTGGACAGCCATTTGTCTGAAATGGTAGAGGGTTTCCTGCCTGAGCAGGGGGTTGGACTAGATGACCTCCAAAGTCCCTTCCAACATTATTATTATTATTATTATTATCTAGTATTATTATCTAGTATTATTATTATTATTATTATTATTATTATGTCTCCTTAGCTCAACCTCTGTTCTAGGTGTGACAGTTAAAATATGATTAAAGGGAAAATAAGCAAATAGAAGGAGGGAATGAGCCTTTGGGCAAAGGGATAAAGCTTCTGCAAATGTGGGCCTTGTGTCTCTAAGCTTTTAAGAGCAGGGCGGGAAAGGAGTCAAAATGTTTGTGGCTGATGAGCCTTTTGCAATCACAGCAACTTGAAGATGCATGGACTTCACTTCCCAGAATTCCCCAGCCAGCAGGAGGGAAGCCCACAGGCTTCGATTAACAGACTGTGGTCTCCCTTAAAGGCTCCGGCCTCCAGAAGGTGGACCAAGGGCTGACCCAGCACAGATATCCTGAACTTCGGGGAAAACCCTCAGAAGCAGCACAAGCTGCAGGAAAATTGGGCCCTTCACAGATCCATGAAACTGGCACCAGCTGGGCTCTTTTTCTGATCACTGTAGGTCATCAATAGCCATCCTGATCAATAAGCCTACAAGACAGAGCTGTGGGGTGCCGGGTGCTCTCTGAGCTGGGTGGTTTTCTTGCAGACGTTTCATGACCCAACTAGGGAACATCATCAATGCTAGAAGGGAGGAGGAGGAAGGAAGGAAGGAAGGACTGTGGGGTCCTGGGTGCTCTCTGAGCTGGGTGGTTTTCTTGCAGACGTTTCATGACCCAACTAGGGAACTTCATCAGTGCTAGAAGAGAGGAGGAGGAGGAGGAGGAGGAGGAGGAGAACTGTGGGGTCTTTGGTGCTCTGTTTGGTGATTTTCTTGCAGACATTTCATGACCCAACTAGGGAACATCATCCGTGCTAGAAGGGTGGGGAGGTTTGCTCTCTGTTTATATACAGTAGCTTGCCTGGACAGTGTGGGTGGGGACGTGGTTATCTTCTTGGCAGTTCCTTGGTGAGGCTGGACCAGAATATTTCTTCTCCAGCATCCAGCACCCAGAGAAGCAGGGATTAACACCAGACAAATAAATCTAGCAGAAAAGAATAGCCTGATCAAGGAATTAGCAAGGGGAAGACCCTGCCCATCTCTGCAAGAAAAGCACCCAGCTCAGAGAGCACCAAGGACCCCACAGTTCCACCTTGAGCTGCAAATAGTCTTTTCTCTGGGTAAAACACAACAAGACAACCCCTGTCTTTCAGAGACCCCACATGCATCCCACCCATGTCTGTCTCGAATGTTCTGCTTATGGCTTTATAGGCAACTTGCCTGCGGATGCTGCTGTACTGGTGGAAATTTCACAAGAGCAAACGCACAAATTTGTCACCTATCTGAAGCACAGGGAGCCCCAAGACGGCCCTCCCGTCTGTATCCAGTAATTGGAAAAAATGTTTTAGACACCTCGTTAATTTATCACTACATCCGCTGTTGTGTATCACACCCCTAATTGGCTAGTATTTACCTTGTGTACAAGGCTCTATTATTTTTAATTGCTAAAGGCTAAGTGGGGGCCAATTTCTCTCCAAAGCAAGCGAAAGAGAACTGGAAAACTGCCTTTGATCTGGGAAGAGAGGGAGTGAAAAGCCTGTTCTTTTAAAAGAGCAGATAGGAATTGGTCCAAGTCATTCAAACCTGGAGCCATTAATGTTCTCAGGATTTTTGGTTAGGGATCATAAAAGATTGTACTAATACTGAGATGAATAATATGTGATAGATTAGAAACTGTGAATAGACTATAGAAAAGAGAAACACCAATCAAATAAATTGTAACAGGCGTATAGTCGAGGCTTGATGTGAGGAGTGAAAAATGTTTACCAAACCAGACGTTTATAAAGATTAATACTTAATGATTTATATCAGGTGCTATGATGATTGATGCATACTATGATTTTATGTTCAATGCTGATTGTTTTAATAAAAGAATTTTTTATATATAAAAAAAAAAGAAAATGGCAGAACTGAGACTGTCAGAAATGTAGCTTTCCAAAACAGGCCGATATTATTCTCACTCAAGGCGGGTTGTGAATTGAATCACATTTTTAGAGCCGCAGCAGACCGGGAACACGGCGCACCGTTTTAGGTGCTGCACACTTAAAGGTGAGCAATTTGATATTAGCCGGGGTTTTTTTTTTCCTCCGAGGTATTTCAAAAGATAATTGCGCTGCCGTTTTGCAAGCGTGAAATGCATAATCCGCACACTTGTGCTTATGAAAAGGAGACGGGAAAGAATGGAATTGCTCAGGAACTGGCAACGACAAGGAAAAGTAATCCACAGGCCCAAGTTAGTTGGAAGGAAATCTCTTTTCCTGGCTGCCTTTTAGGATCTGTCGCGATTGAACTCTGTCAGGCCTGGCGCAGGTGAAAAATACGTTGCTATGGTGCTCGCTGGATTTACGGTGATGGCGCTACTTCAGCCAAAACTATTTTCAAGTAAAGGAAAATATATTGATTTCTTTCAAATATTTATAGCCTGCCTTTTAGAGTGTGTTCCTCCCTGCAAAAGAGCAAATAGACTGCCATATATTAATCACCAGTGACTCCTCCATGGGCAGAGAGGTAGGGTAAGAATAACAGCCTAAAGATAATTAATAAATAGATCACAGGGCTAAGAAGTAATCTACGATCTTTGTCAAAGGCAGACAAGGAAAGAATGGCAGATAAAAACTAATTTGCATGCTTTACTTCAGGCCCTTCCAGAATTCCTCAGCCAGCCGTGGTTAATAACTTGAAGATGTGTGGAACTGCAACTCCCAGAATTCCCCTGCCAGCCATGTCTAGTTGCTTGAAGATTTGTGGACTTCAATTCCCAGAATTCCTCCATCAGTTAGATAGAATAGAATACAGCTGGAATGAATCTTAGAGGTGGTAATAATAATAATAGTAATAATAGTAACAATAATAATAATAATAATAATAATAATAATAATAATAATAATAATAATAATAATAATAATAATAATAATAATTAGTTCAACCCCCTGCTCAGGTAGGAAACCCTACACCATTTCAGACAAATGACTGTCCAGTCTCTTCTTAAAAACTTCCAGTGTTGGAGCATTCATTGCTTCTGGAGGCAGGTTGTTCCACTGGTTAACTGTCCTCACTGTCAGAAATTTCTCCTTAATTCCAGGTTGCTTCTCTCCTTGATCAGTTTCCATCCATTGCTTCTTGTCCTTCTTTCAGGCGCTTTGGAGAATAGCTTGACTCCCTCTTCTTTGGGGCAGCCCCTGAGATACTGGAAGGCTGCTATCCTGTCCCCCCTCATCCTTCTCTTTGTTAAACTAGACATCCCCAATTCCAGCAACCGTTCCTGATATGTTTTAGCCTCCAGTCCCCTGATCATCTTTGTGGCTCTTCTCTGCCCTCTTTCTAGAGTCTCAGCATCTTTTTTACATCATGGTGACCAAAACTGGATGCCGTATTCCTGGTGTGGACTTACCACGGCCTTGTAAAGTGGTATTAACACTTCACGTAATCTTGAAGCGGTGGCAAAAAGGTCGTAAAATGGGGCAAACCTCACTCAAGAACTGTCTTGCTCAGCTGTGGTCGTACAGCTGGAGTCGTCTCCGTGGTAACTCAAGGACAGCAGCTTCTGAACCGACTGAATGCTCCATCTGGATTTGCTGGGGGGGAGGGGGGAAACTGAGGCAGGCGATGAGTGTGTGTGAAGCTGCTCGGGAGAGGAGGAAAGGGGAAACTGAGGCTGGTTCTGGGGAAGGGCAGCTGTTCATAGACCGGATCCCAACATTGTCTGTTGCCAAGCCAAACGTCTGTTAAGTGAGTTTTCTCTCATTTTACGATCTTTCTTGTCGCAGTCATTAAGTGAATCCCTGCAAGCTGTTATGATAGTAACCCGGTCGTTAAGCGAATCAGGCTCCCCCCGCCTTGACTTTGCATGTCGGAACGTCCCAAAAAGGGATCGTGTGACCCTGGGACCCTGCGACCGTCGTAACTATGAGTCAGTGGCCAAGCTGACTCCGAATTTGGATCCCCGTGACCCTGGGGAATGCAACTTCGAACCGTCGCTAAACGCAGCTTGTAAGTCGAGGACTACGTGTACCTGTGAGCGAAGGAGCCAGCCAGCCAGGCCTGCAGACTCGGGGGGGGGGGGAAGACATCATGTTAAAACGTGTGT
>JARGCV010001059.1:40000-59081 GCA_034064705.1 Bothrops alternatus
GTCTTATCTGTCTATCTATCCGATAGAAAGACAGATAAGAGAGAAGATAAAAGATAATAGAACTTGTCCATCTCCCAGAATGCTAGGGCTGGGAGGGACCTTGGAGATCTTCTAATCCATCCCTCTGCCCAAGACAGGAGACCTTATTCCATCCTGGAAAAAAGGCCATCCAGTCTCTTCTTAAAAACCTCCAGCTATGGAGGACCCACAACTTTGCGAGGCAACTTCCGTTCCACTGGTTAATTGTCCTCACCGTCAGCAAATTCCTCCTTAGTTCTAGGTTGCTTCTCTCCTTGATGAGTTTCCATTGGGTACTTGTCCTGCCCTCAGGGGCTATGGACCCCCCTCTTCTCTATGACAGCCCCTCAAGTCCTGGGAGATGACTATTACATCACCCCAATCCTTCTCTTCGTTAGGCTAAACATATCTAGTTCCCTTAGCCCAGGGGTTCTCAACCTTGGCAACTTTAAGACTTGTGGACTTCAACTCCCAGAATTCCTCAGCCAGCAAAGCTGGCTGAGGAATTCTGGGAATTGAAGTCCACAAATCTTAAAGTTGCCAAGGTTGAGAACCCCTGCCTTAGCCATTCATTATCTCATTCATTATCTAATCAATTTAGCCTCCCTGGTCAACTTTCCGAGGTTTCCCTCATTACTTCTCGAGAAATTCAGAGTAATTGGCCCCCATATCCTAATTTGTAATGATTTAATCAATTGAGCCTCTATGTACCTTTCCTGGAAGTCCTACCAAATGTCAGAGAGAGACCAGCTGACCCAGGAGTCGAGCAGAGAATCAGTCAGGAATCCTTACGTAGGCACCAGAGGGCAAGGTCCAATCTGTAGGAGATGACTAGGCTCATGAGTCAAACCCATCATACGTCAGGGGTCCCTGCGCACCTGCAAGAAATCTAATTCCAGCCCACCTTAAATGTCTTTCTTATCTCCCGCTGATTTCCCTTGACCTAGTTAGTTGGTCAGATTCCTTAGAGAGAGCTTAAGCTTGCCATAAATAATAATAATAATAATAATAATAATAGTAATAATACTATTAATAATAATAATAATAAAGTTGGAAGGGACCTTGGAGGTCATCTAGTCCAACCCTCTGCTCAGGCAGGAAACCCTATACCATTTCGGACAAACGGCTGTCCAGTCTCTTCTTAAAACCCTCCAGTGTTGGAGCATTCACCGCTTCTGGAGGCAGGTGGTTCCACTGGTTAATTGTTCTCCCTGTCAGAAAGTTTCTCCTTAGTTCTAGGTTGCTTCTCTCCTTGATGAGTTTCCATCCATTGCTTCTTGTCCTCCCTTTGGAGAACAGCTTGACTCCCTCTTCTTTGGGGCAGCCCCTGAGATACTGGAAGACTGCCTATCATGTCACCCCTGGTCCTTCTCTTCATAAAAGTAGACATTCCCAAATCCTGCAACTGTTCTTCGTATGTTTTAGCCTCCAGTCCCCTGATCCTCTTTGTTGCTCTTCTCTGCCCTCTTTCTAGAGTCTCAGCATCTTTTTTACATCATGGTGACCAAAACTTGGCTGAATCCCAGGTAGTTTTCCTTTCCAACCACATCTGGTAGGAGAAGCCCTCCGGGGACCCCCGGCTCAACATCTTTTTTACATCGTGGTGACCAAAACTGGATGCCGGATTCCAAGTGGGGCCTTACCAAGGCCTCGTAAAGTGGTATTAACACTTCACCTGATCTTGATTCTGTCCCTCTCCCGCTCATTTCCCTTGGTCAGGTTGGTCAGGTTCTTCGTTGGTCAGGTTCTTGTAGAGAGCTGAAGCTTGCCATAAACCTTTGCACTCATTTACACTATCTGAATCTCCTGATTCCCCCCCCCCGACACTTGACACAATCCCGATTGAAGGCGGTTGACCCTTATTTCAGACCAGCCCAGGTGCAAACTGCCAGTCTGGGGAGATTCCTGTAAAATAAGCATTGAGCAATAAAGTAGCTGATTCCAACTCTTCACGTGCCGATCTGGCTGTTTGCGTCTGACACCAGATCTGCTTCGAGCACAATTTCTTGACCTAGAGTGCCTTAAATGTCTCTTTGCGCGGCTCTTGAGGACGGCAAAAGAGCCTCCATGGGGCAGGATATTAAAATACCAACTCGGAGGATAAAAGGACTGGGCTGCTGAGTATGTATTTGCGCAGCTTGGCGGTACCTGGGGTGGGAGCAATTAGCCCTCATAAATAAACTACAAGACAACAGGGACGCTAAATTAAGTAATTTGCTTATCAGGCCATGTCAAATCCTGTTCGGCTCTTGATTGCCTTCCTCCTCCTTTGACGTGGTGAAATCACCACGAGGTAAATAGAGTCAGAACGGAGAACAGGCTACTCTCGAGTGCCTCCAAAGGCAGCTTTGGGGAGGGAGGCCTCTGTCTAGGCTGGAGTTTGTTCAGGCAACTGACGGGCAGACGGAGAAACAGAGGGGGGGGCGGTTGTCCACAGCAAGAAGAGAAGGAGATGGATACGGTTGACACCACTTGTTTTGCACAAGGTTGCTAAGTTTGGAGTGAGGGCAAAGGAGAGTCCTCAGGATGTGTTTGGCAAGATAAAATAGAACAGAATAGAATAGAAATACAGAATAGAGTAGAGCAGAGTAGAATAGAATAGAATAGAATAAAGAATAGAATGGAGAAAGAATAGAATAGAATAGAATAGAATAGAATAGAATAGAATAGAATAGAATAGAATAGAATAGAATAGAATAGAATAGAATAGAATAGAATAGAATAGAATAGAATAGAAGAAAAGAGGAGAAGAGAAGAGAAGAGAGAATAGAATAGAAATACAGAATAGAATAGAATAGAACAGAACAGAACAGAACAGAATAGAATAGAATAGAATAGAGAAAGAATAGAATAGAATAGAATAGAATAGAATAGAATAGAATAGAATAGAATAGAATAGAATAGAATAGAATAGAATAAGAGCACAATGGAATAGAATAAAGAATAGAATAGAATAGAACAGAACAGAACAGAACAGAATAGAATAGAATAGAATAGAATAGAATAGAATAGAATAGAATAGAATAGAATAGAATAGAATAGAATAGAATATTTGCTTATCAGGCCATGTCAAATCCTGTTGGCTTTTGATTGCCTTCCTCTGCTTTGACGTGGTGAATATAGTCGGAATTCTACTCTACTCTACTCTACTCTACTCTACTCTACTCTACTCTACTCTACTCTACTCTACTCTACTCTACTCTACTCTACTCTACTCTACTCTACTCTACTCTACTCTACTCTATCTACTCTGCTCTGCTCTGCTCTGCTCTGCTCTTCTCTTCTCTTCTCTTCTCTTCTATTCCATTCTGTATTGCTATTCTACTCTACTCTACTCTACTCTACTCTACTCTACTCTACTCTACTCTACTCTACTCTACTCTACTCTACTCTACTCTACTCTATTCCATTCCATTCTGTATTGCTATTCTATTCTATTCTACTCTACTCTACTCTACTCTACTCTACTCTACTCTACTCTACTCTACTCTACTCTACTCTACTCTCTACTCTACTCTACTCTACTCTACTCTACTCTACTCTACTCTACTCTACTCTACTCTACTCTACTCTACTCTACTCCATTCTATTATTATTTTTGCAGACTCTCTGGTTGTTGTTTTTTTATAAAGGGGGTGGTGGTCTTCCATCTGACCACAGAATGGAAGCAAATGCATATGGAGAGTCCTCATCATGTAGATCACGGTTGTTCCCAAAGTGCTTTTTTTTTCTTTCCCAAAAAGGCAACTGGACTTTCTTGATTTTTTTTCTTTTTTCCTTTGAAAATGTTCCGTTTATCATCCAGGAAGCTTCTTCAGTGCTGGGGAAGTTCTGAAGCCTCTTGGGATAAGAAGTGAAACATTTTCAAAGAGAAGAAAAACGCAAGAAAACCCAGTTGTCTTTTGAAGGGGGGGTGGGGGGGAGGCACCTTTGAGATGGAAGGAAGGAAACGCCCCACATGAACCTGAGGCTCAAATCCACAGCATCCATTTCTTTTTCCTTTTTATTGGCAGAAAGACCTGTTGCTTAAAGCAACGAGGGCTTTGTGTGTTTGTCTGTGTGGGTGTATTTGTGTGTTTGTGCGTGTGCGTGGGTGCAATACACAGCCCTCACGCGCCCCCCCTTTCTTGAAAGGTCTCCGTGATGGAGAAGCTTTTGCAGCAAGCGGAAAAACAAAGCATCTTCTTGTTTGCAACAACACCCTGACACGCTAAGTCGCATGACGAAGTGCCAGCCTGGGGCATCGCTCCACCGGCCACGGCTGGAGGCCACTGGTGGACAGGAAGAGCTGGGACCACACACACACACACACACACACACACACACACTCATACCCACACCCACACACCCACACACAGAGCTGGGGGGCTGGCGTCAAAGGTTCTAATTGTACTACGGTAGTTTATGCTTGGAGCTGTCATCCCACTTCTGGCACCATGTGAGTGCTCTCTATCCTGTGTGTGTGTGTGTGTGTAGCTGTCATCCCACTTCTGGCACCCTGTGAGTGCTCCCTATTCTCTCTCTCTCTCTCTCTCTCTGTGTGTGTGTGTGTGTAGCTGTCATCCCACTTCTGGCACTCTGTAAGTGCTCCCTATCCTGTGTGTGTGTGTGTGTGTGTGTGTATGTCTCTCTGTGTGTCTGTGTGTGTGTTTGTGTGTGTGTGTGTGTGTGTGTGTGTGTAGCTGTCATCCCATTTCTGGCACCCTGTAAGTGCTCCCTATCCGGCATTTGTGTGTGTGTGTGTGTGTGTGTGTGTGTGTGTGTGTGTGTGTAGCAGTCATCCCACTTCTGGCACCCTGTAAGTATCCTCTGTGTGTGTGTGTGTATGCTCTCTGTCCTGCGTGCGTGCATGTGTGTGTGTAGCTGTCATCCCACTTCTGGCACCCTGTAAGTGCTCCCTATCCTGCGCGTGTGTGTGTGTGTGTGTGTGTGTGTGTAGCTGTCATCCCACTTCTGGCACCCTGTAAGTGCTCCCTATCCTGCGTGCGTGCGTGTGTGTGTGTGTGTGTGTGTCTGCGTTTGAACTCAATGTGCTGCCCAGGTATATAGGCAACCCTCAATTTACAATAATTCATCTAGTGGCTGCTTGAAGGTACAACAGCACTTCTGACCAGTTTTGCACACTTATGAAGGTTGCCGGGTCCCCAGTTGTCAAGGGATCAAAATTTGGGCCTTTGGCCTCCTTATTTACGACACTTGCAGTGTCCCGGGTGGGGCGGGGGCTGGGGGGTCACATGATTCCCCTTTAGCGAACTTCGGACAAGTCAAGTCGACAGGAAAGCCGAGCATCACTACACAACTGTGTGACTAGCTTAACAACTGCAGTGATTCACTCAAGGACTGTGGCAAGGAAAGTGGTCGAATGGGGCAAAGCTCGCTTTGTCATTGTCCTGCTTAGCCGCAGAGATGTTGGACTCGGTTGTCGTTGTAAGACGAGGACTAGCGGCATCGTGGGTGGTTAGGTCAGATCCCGATGGATCCCTGTGGTCAGTAAAAAAGCGCATTTCGCATCCTGGTCCAAAGGGCTTCATATACGGATCTGGGCTCTGTGGATTTCTCGGCTCAGAGCTCCTGCTTGCGACCGTCAGGAAGCAAACGACTTTATTTAATGTTTTCCCCACCGTTATTATTTCCATAGATAATATTATTATTTCCTTCACAACAACAACAACCCTGCGGGGTGGGTTGGGCTGACAGAGCAGGACTGATTCAAAGTCAGCCAGCCGGCTTTCATGTCTAAGCCGGGACTAGAACTCACCGTCTCCTGGTGATTGGCCCAAAGTCACCCAGTAGGCTTTCGTGCCTAAGGCGGGACTAGAACTCCCCGTCTCCTGGTGATTGGCCCAAAGTCACCCGGTAGGCTTTCGTGCCTAAGGCGGGACTAGAACTCCCCGTCTCCTGGTGATTGGCCCAAAGTCACCCGGTAGGCTTTCGTGCCTAAGGCGGGACTAGAACTCCCCGTCTCCTGGTGATTGGCCCAAAGTCACCCGGTAGGCTTTCGTGCCTAAGGCGGGACTAGAACTCCCCGTCTCCTGGTGATTGGCCCAAAGTCACTCGGTAGGCTTTCGTGCCTAAGGCGGGACTAGAACTCCCCGTCTCCTGGTGATTGGCCCAAAGTCACTCGGTAGGCTTTCGTGCCTAAGGTGGGACTAGAACTCCCCGTCTCCTGGTGATTGGCCCAAAGTCACTCAGTAGGCTTTCATGCCTAAGGCGGGACTAGAACTCCCCATCTCCTGGTGATTGGCCCAAAGTCACCCAGTAGGCTTTCGTGCCTAAGGCGGGACTAGAACTCACCATCTACTGGTGATTGGCCCAAAGTCACTCAGTAGGCTTTCGTGCCTAAGGCGGGACTAGAACTCCCCGTCTCCTGGTGATTGGCCCAAAGTCACCCAGTAGGCTTTCGTGCCTAAGGCGGGACTAGAACTCCCCGTCTCCTGGTGATTGGCCCAATGTCACCCAGTAGGCTTTCGTGCCTAAGGCGGGACGAGAACTCCCCGTCTCCTGGTGATTGGCCCAAAGTCACCCAGTAGGCTTTCGTGCCTAAGGCCGGACTAGAACTCCCCGTCTCCTGGTGATTGGCCCAAAGTCACCCAGTAGGCTTTCGTGCCTAAGGCGGGACGAGAACTCCCCGTCTCCTGGTGATTGGCCCAAAGTCACCCAGTAGGCTTTCGTGCCTAAGGCCGGACTAGAACTCCCCGTCTCCTGGTGATTGGCCCAAAGTCACCCAGTAGGCTTTCGTGCCTAAGGCGGGACGAGAACTCCCCGTCTCCTGGTGATTGGCCCAAAGTCACCCAGTAGGCTTTCGTGCCTAAGGCCGGACTAGAACTCCCCGTCTCCTGGTGATTGGCCCAAAGTTACCCAGTAGGCTTTCACGCCTAAGGCGGGACTATCTTGGCTGGCTGGGGAATTCTGGGAGTTGAAGTCCCCACATATTAAAGTGACAGAGGTTGAGAAACTGTCCTAGCAGAGGCATCCAATAGTGCCTCGTTGTCTTATTGTTAGGTGTGCACACACAGGGAGACACACACACACACACACACACACACACACGTTGTTTGCATGTTTGCCTGAGAGAAAATACAGTGGCGTCTTCCATAAGGCTCATTACGTGAGTCTTAATTATGTGGGAATCCAACCTCACTTCAGGTCACACCGGTTCCCCCTTCTCTGCACCGGCCGTCTTGAACGGCCAAACCTCCCCTTCCCCCCCCCATATATTTCCGATAAAGTAGGAAATTCATCATCGTTTCCAGCGGCATGGAGGCTGGGATTCACACACACACACACACACACCCATCGTCTCGGCTGGTGTGCTGATTTAATTGGAAGTTTTTGATCTCCTGCTGCTTTATCCGAGGAATTTTTTTTTTTTTTGAGTGATCTGCAACGGTTAAAAACAAAGCGGGCAGCCGTGGAGATAAAAATCGATAAAAAATATTAAATCCAGCAGGGCAACATGATCTGAGATGCACAGAAGGCCCAGGCATTTACGTTGTCCTTTTTACCCATCCCTCCATCCTTCCTTTTCTTTTCGTTATTTTTTTTTTTATTTTATCGAACCTTTGGAAAAAGAACAATTGGGAACTGCCGGCAGCAGGCTATATAAACAACTTAAACAAACAAACGAACAAAAAAACCCACCCCAACAGAAAACAAGATATTTTAAAAAGCAAGTAGAAAAAACAACAACAACCAGAAAACGGGAAATTCAGTAATAATAATAATAACAAGGATCATGATGGATTTTACTACTTTTCTTCAATATTAAAATAAGGTGAGGTTTTAACGTAAAGGGGAATTGCCATTCCGGTTTCAAGCAATGAGCTGAACTTAACTCTGGTTAATCGTTCGGTAGAAAAGTCAGTTCAGAGGCTAAGAATTTACATACTGTAGTTCATTAAGTTGGCCTTTGATATTTTGGTAGAGAGATGGCCTTCCAGGAATTGACAGCACTGATGGTGTTCCCTAGCTGGGTCATGAAACGTCTGCAAGAAAAGCACCAAGTTCAGAGAGCACCAAGGACCCCACAGTCCTCCTCCTCCTCCTCCTCCTCCTCCTCCTCCTCCTCCTCCTCCTCCTCCCTTTTAGAACTGATGATGTTCCCTACCTGGGTCATGAAACATCTGCAAGAAAAGCACCAATCTCAGAGAGCACCAGTGACCCCGCAGTCTCCTCCTCCTCCTCCTCCACCTCCACCTCCACCTCCACCTCTTCCTCCTCCCTTCTAGCACTGATGATGTTCCCTAGCTGGGTCATGAAACGTCTGCAAGAGAACCACCAAGCTCAGAGAGCACCCAGGACCCCACAGTCCTTCCTTCCTTCCTTCCTTCCTTCCTTCCTTCCTTCCTTCCTTCCTTCCTTCCTTCCTTCCTTCCTTCCTTCTAGCACTGATGATGCTCCCTAGTTGGGTCATGAAACGTCTGCTAGAAAACCACCAAGCTCAGAGAGCACCAAGGACCCCAGTCGTCGTCGTCTTCTTCTCCTTCTTCTTCTTCTTCTTCTTCTTCTTCTTCTTCTTCTTCTTCTTCTTCTTCTTCTTCTTCTTCTTCTTCTTCTTCTTCTTCTTCTTCTTCTTCTTCTTCTTCTTCTTCTTCTTCTTCTTCTTCCTCCTCCTCCTCCTCCTCCTCCTCCTCCTCCTCCTCCTCCCTTTTAGCACTGATGATGTTCCCTACCTGGGTCATGAAATGTCTGCAAGAAAAGCACCAAGCTCAGAGAACACCAGTGACCCCGCAGTCTCCTCCTCCTCCTCCTCCTCCTCCTCCTCCTCCTCCTCCTCCTCCTCCTCCTCCTCCTCCTCCTCCTCATCTTCTCCGCAACTCTCCCCTCCTTTCTAGCCCTGATGATGTTACCTAGTTTGGTAAAGAAACAGCCAAGCTCTGGGAGCACCAGGGAACCCACAGTCCTCCTCCTCCTCCTCCTCCTCCTCCTCCTCCTCCTCCTCCTCCTCCTCCTCCTCCTCCTCTCCTTTTCACAAATCCCCCTCCCTTCTAGCTCTGATGATTTTACCTAGCTGGATAATGAAATGTCTGCAAGAAAACCACCAGGCTTAGAGAACAGCAAGGACCCCACACCCAGAATTGAGTGTTATTGCATCCAGTTTTGGTCACCATATTATAAAACGTTGAAAAGAGGGCAGAGAAGAGCAACAACGATGATTAGGCGGCTGGAGGAATAAAACGTATGAAGGACGGTGGCAGGAATTGAGCCTGTCTAATTTAATGAAAGGGAGGACTAGGGGTGACACGATAGGAGCCTTCCGATATTTGAGGGGCTGCCATAAAGAGGGGGGGTCAACCTAGCCTCCAAAGCCCCTGAAGGCAGGATGAGAAGCAACGGATGGAAACTAATCAAAGAGAGAACCAAGCTAGAACTAAGGAGGAACTTGCTAACCGTGGGAACAGTTAGGAAAACCGAATAACAACCAGTGGAATGACTGGCCTCCAGAATTTGTGGGTGTTCCACAACACTGGAGGTACTTAAGACACGCCTGGACAGCCACTTGTCTGGAATAGTATAGGGCAGGGCTTTTCAACCAATGGTACGGGTACCACCTGGGGTACATGGGCACCTGGCAGGGGGTACACGAGCATCCTAGAAAAGTGGTAGCGGGGGAGGGGAATGGGCTGAACCGGGGGCAGCACCGCACAAGCCTGAGCGAGAGACGGCTGGAGCTGCAGGGCAGTCAGGGCTCAGCGGAAGCGCCAGGATCGGTGCCGCTTTCCAGCTGATGGGCGCTTCTTCCGGGCTGTCAGTGTTCAGCAGAAGCAGCAGGATCAGTGCCGAGCTCCAACTGGAGCTCGGCGCTGATCCTGGCGCTTCTGCTGAGCCCAGAAGAAGCGCCAATCAGCTGGGATGTTGCAGCCTCTCCAGGGTCTTGTGATTTGCATTCAGATGCTTGGCCACCGATTCACATTTATGACGGTCACAGTGTCCCAGGGTCATGTGAAGGGACCAAAACCTGCTGCAACCACCCAGCAGATGGGGGGGGGGAATAAAAACCAAACACCCCCCACCCCAATCCCCAACAGAAATGCTCACAACAATGAAAACCTCAGACAGGAGGAAGAGCGCCACTGGGTGGGCAGGCAGGGGTCTTGCTCGGCTGTGGCTCGGGGGGCACTTTTTCAGTGCCATTTTTTTGGGTCATCAAGTTTTTGACCCGTTGCTAGGCGACGGGTGGTCCTCGGATATTGCCATATCCTAAAAGTGGTACAATGGGTGAAAAGGTTGAAAAGCCCTGGTCTAGGGCAGGGATGGTGAACCTTTGAGAGACCGAGTGCCCACATGGCAACCCAAAACCCACTTATTTATCGCCGGGTGCCAGGTGGGCGTGGCCCACTGGGTGGGCGTGGCTGTGGTGCTCTTGGGAGACTGGGTGGGTGTGGGGAAGGTGGGCATGGTCACCTTGATGTTGCTCCTGGGGAGGGACACCTGTGGGGGCCGGGCAAGGTTGGAGGAGATCCAGGGGGTCTCTGCCGGGTGGGACGGTGGGCAGGAGGCTCGTCCTGCGGGGTGAGGCGAGGCCAGGCCAGGCAGGGCGGGGGTGCCATTGTCACAGGGCAAGGTGAGGCAGGGGCCGGGACGGCCGCCGCCTGACACCATTGGCCCTGCACACAGAGGCCAGCGAGCGCATGGGTCCAGCGAGCGCATGGGACCTCGGCGAGTTAGCGGGCGGCTGGTTGAAGAGGGACGGTTGCCATCTCCGGGGCATGGCGTGCGTACCCACAGAGAGGGCTCTGAGTGCCGCCTCTGGCACGCGTGCCACGGGTTCGCCACCCGTGGTATAGGGCCTCCTTCTTAAGCAGGGGGTTGGACTAGAAGACCACCGAGGTCCCTTCCAACTGTGTTATTCTGTTATGCCAGCTGGCTCAGGAATTCTGGGAATTGAAGTCCCAGGGCATTACCCATCTCCTTTCCCAAAGAAAGCAACTTTCAGGAGGAACCACAGCAGCAGGAGAAAAAAAAATTAGGGAACGGCAATCCAGCTGCTTTAACAACCCACCTCTGCAATTGGCCGGGGAGAAGATCAGGGTTATGGTTAGATATAATAATAATAATAATAATAATAATAATAATAATAATAATAATAATAATAATAATAGTAGTAGTAATAATAATAACAATAATAACAATAATAACAATAATAATAACAATAATAATAATAATAATAATAATAATAATAATAATAATAATAATAATAAAGTTGGAAGGGACCTTGGAGGTCATCTAGTCCAACCCCCTGCTCAGGCAGGAAACCCTATACCATTTCAGACAAAGAGCTGTCCAGTCTCTTCTTAAAAGCCTCCAGTGTTGGAGCATTCACCGCTTCTGGAGGCAGGAGGTTCCACTGGTTAATTGTTCTCCCTGTCAGAAAGTTTCTCCTTAGTTCTAGGTTGCTTCTCTCCTTGGTGAGTTTCCATCCATTGCTTCTTGTCCTGCCTTCAGGTGCTTTGGAGAACAGCTTGACTCCCTCTTCTTTGGGGCAGCCCCTGAGATACTGGAACACGGCTATCATGTCACCTCTGGTCCTTCTCTTCATAAAACTAGACACCCCCAAATCCTGCAACCGTTCCTTATATGCTTTAGCCTCCAGTCCCCTGATCCTCTTTGTTGCTCTTCTCTGCCCTCTTTCTAGAGTCTCAGCATCTTTTTTACATCATGGTGACCCAAACTTGGCTGAATCCCAGGTAGTTTTCCTTTCCAACCACATCTGGTAGGAGAAGCCCTCCGGGGACCCATATTTCCAGCAACCGAAGACCGCGCACAGCCCGCCCTCTCTCTTTTCCCTCTGTGTCAAACAGAAATGTTTCTGTAGCTTTCACAGTTGGGCTACACCCTTCTCCCCCGGTGTAGCTTCCCCCTCCTCGCCTCCTTTTTATTAAAACTACCCAGAACTGAGTTATAAGTCTGGTGCTGTCCTGGCGGGACTCCTGGGAGCGGAACAGATCTGAAAAAAAATCTGCTTTTGTGGCAATCTGGATGGATCCTCCTTGGGTTTTCTGTGTTGCTATGGAGAGCTTCAGTGCCAAGGGCGTATTAAGGCCTAAATGACCAGGGCTGTGGGAAGACCGAGAGATGGAGTGGGCAAAAAAAAAAAGACGTTGACACCCTAGAAAGATTACAGAGAGGAGCGATAAAGATGATTGGCGGGTGGTCGGGGAGGATAAAACTTACGAAGCATGGTTGCAGGATTGGGGTATATCCAGAGAAAAGAAGCCTTAGGGGTGACATGACAGCCGTCTTTCAATATCTCAGGGGCTGCCCCAAAGAAGAGGGAGTCAAGCTCTTCTCCAAAGTGCCTGAAGGCAGGACAAGAAGCAACGGGTGGAAACTCATCAAAGAGAGAAGCAACCTAGAACTAAGGAGAAACTTCCTGACAGTTGGAACAATTAACCAGTGGAACTACCTGCCTCCAGAAGCGGTGAATGCTCCAACACACTGGAAGTCTTTAAGAAGAGACTGGACAGCCATTTGTCTGAAATGGTATAGGGCAGTGGTTCTCAACCTTTTTCAGGTTGAGACCCCACTTGCGCCGCCCATGCGTGCCGCGACCCCGACCTGGGGGAGCGCGCGCGTGCGCAACGGGCCGATCTGCGCATGCATGGCGCGTGCGCGACGAAAAAAAAATAAAAAAAAATTTAAAAAAATCAAAATGGCGGATTGCGATGGGCTGATCCGCACATGCGCGGCGCGCGCGACGGCCCGAACCGCACATGCGCGGCGCACGCATGATGGGAAAAAAAACAAAAAAAACAAAAAACAAAATGGCGGACCGCGGTGTTCGGCAACCCCCGCGAAACGGTCGTTTGACCCCAAATGGGGTCGCGACCCATAGGTTGAGAACCGCTGGTATAGGGTTTCCTGCCTGAGCAGGGGGTTGGACTAAATGACCTCCAAGGTCCCTTCCAACTTTACTATTATTATTATTATTATTATTATTATTATTATTATTATTATTATTATTATTATTATTATTATTATTAAATCTAAGGCACCTTCCAGTTCTATTCTTATTGAAGACGGGTGGCAAGAACTCGGTATAGGTAGTCTAGTGAAGAGAAGGACGAGGGGGGACAGGATAGCAGCATTCCAGTGTCTCAGGGGCTGCCCCAAAGAAGAGGGAGTCAAGCTGTTCTCCAAAGCACCTGAAGGCCGGACGAGAAGCAACGGATGGAAACTAACCAAGGAGAGAAGCAACCTGGAACTAAGGAGAAACTTCCCGACAGTGAGGACAATGAACCAGTGGAACCACCTGCCTCCAGAAGGAGTGAATGCTCCAACACTGGAGGTTCTTAAGAAGGGACTGGACGGCCCTTTGTCCATACAGGGTCTCCTGCATGACCCTCAAATATTGGAAGTGTGCTATCATGTCAGCCCTGGTCCTTCTCCTTGTTCAGCTACTAGAGAAAGATAATTTCTCAACCGTTCTTCGTGTGTTTTAGCCTCCAGTCCCTTAACCGCCTCGGTTGCTCTTCTCTGCGTTCTGTCTCGGGGGCCTGCCTCTTTTTTGTGTTGTGGTGACCCGGACTGGGAAGCAACCTTCCACAATGTGGTTCGACAAGCCTTGGGTTAATATACGGCAGCATCTGGGCCCATGAAATTTTAATGTCCATTCTGTGAATTTTAAAATACAGATAATCCTTATTTATAGAGAGGGCTTTGGAAAGCATTGGCTGAGAGCCGCCTGGAGGGGGAAAGAGCAGCCAGGCCTTCGGCAGACGGTGGCAGAAGGCAGCTAAGACTATGGCAGGGATCTGCCACATGTACTTTATGGCAAACCTCCTCCTTCCTCCTCCTCCTCCTTCTCTTCCTCTTCCTCCTCCTTCTTTTCCTCTTCCTCTTCCTCTTCCTCTTCCTCTTCCTCCTCCTTCTCTTCCTCTTGCTCCTCCTCTTGCTCCTCCTCTTCCTCCTCCTCTTGCTCCTCCTCCTCTTCCTCCTCCTCCTTCTATTCCTCCTCCTTCTCCTCCTCTTCCTCCTCCTCTTCCTCCTCCTCTTCCTCCTCCTTCTCTTCCTCTTCCTCCTCCTTCTTTTCCTCTTCCTTCTCCTCTTCCTCTTCCTCCTCCTTCTCTTCCTCTTCCTCCTCCTCTTCCTCCTCCTCTTCCTCTTCCTCTTGCTCCTCCTCTTGCTCCTCCTCCTCCTCTTCCTCCTCCTCCTCCTCCTTCTATTCCTCCTCCTTCTCCTCCTCTTCCTCCTCCTCTTCCTCCTCCTCTTCCTCCTCCTTCTCTTCCTCTTCCTCCTCCTTCTTTTCCTCTTCCTCCTCCTCTTCCTCTTGCTCCTCCTCTTGCTCCTCCTCCTCCTCTTGCTCCTCCTCCTTCTATTCCTCCTCCTTCTCCTCCTCTTCCTCCTCCTCTTCCTCCTCCTCTTCCTCCTCCTTCTCTTCCTCTTCCTCCTCCTCCTTCTTTTCCTCTTCCTCCTCCTCCTCTTCCTCCTCCTCCTCCTTCTCTTCCTCCTCCTCCTCCTTCTCTTCCTCTTCCTCCTCCTCTTCCTTCTCTTCCTCTTCCTCCTCCTCGTCCTTCCTCTTCCTCTTGCTCCTCTTCCTCCTCCTCCTTCTATTCCTCCTCCTCGTCCTTCCTCTTCCTCTTGCTCCTCCTCCTCCCTCCTCCCTCCTCCCTCCTCCTCCTCTTCTTTCTCCTCCTACTTGCATTTTTGCTTTTTGAGATCAAGCACCATCCGGATGTAACTGGGCATTTTTCATCTATGCATTTCTCGTACCTTCGGGTCCTTCATGGTCTCTGAGCTTGGTTGTTTCCCTGCAGTTTTTTTCATTAGCCTACGAGGTCGTCCTTCTCTCCCCTAGAATTCGCAGACCCCATTCCTCCTGCGGTTAAACCTCCAGGCCCCTGACCCTCTTTGGGGCTTTCCTCTGCACACATTCTATGCAGTGTTTCTCAACCTTGACAATTTTAAGGCAAAGCTGGCTGTGGAATTCTGAGAGTTGAAGTCCACATGCCTTAAAATTGTCAAGGTTGAGAAACACTGTTCTAGGGTGTCAACATTTTGGTTGCCTTCTGCCTCATCCTGAGGGTCCTTGCGGGGTGCCTGGCAGTGAAGGTGGCACCGGGCAATGCAGTTCTTTCTTTCTGCACCAACAGTGCCCATTGGAAGGGATTTATGGCAGTGGGGGCGTCCCTGGCAACGGGTTTTTCCCAGCCTCGCTTCCATGAGGACATCATTTGCAACAGGGGTTCCTAGCAGTTTGTCTGTTTGTTTTTTATTGATTGAAGAGATTTACAGTTCCCCATCTGTTACGATTCTGGACACCGTGCAGAGGAGTACGACAAACGGAATACAGACCCAATGGTTGGGAAAGGAAACCTGGCAAAAACAGACATCAGAGAAAAGAGCCAAACATCCCACGGGGTGGGGGGGTGGGGGGGTGGGGGGGTGGGGGCCCCGGCTTCATCTAATCCAGGAGTGTCCCACCTTGTCTGCTTGAAGACCCGTGGACTTCAATTCCCAGAATTCCCCAGCCAGCACATCTGGATCCTCATTTCACCTGCCTCGGAAGGGTGGAAGGCGGAGTCAGCCTTGAGCTGGGGAGAATCGAACTGCCGAAGTGCTGGCAGCCGGCAGTCAGCAGCTGCAGTGCTGCTCTCTGAACATTGCCCCCCCCACGGCTCTAGATAGATGACAGAGAGAGAGAGAGAGAGTTAGAGAGAGATACAGAGAGAGAGAGAGAGAGAGAGAATAGAGAGAGAGTTAGATAGGTAGAGAAAGATAGGGATAGAGATAGAGATAGAGGAGAGAGAGAGAGAGAGAGTTAGAGAGATACACACAGAGAGAGAATAGAGAGAGAGTTAGGTAGAGAGAGATAGGGATAGAGGTAGAGATAGAAATAGAAATAGAGATATAGAGAGTAGATAGATAGATAGAGAGAGAGAGTTAGAGAGAGAGAGAGAGAGATAGTTTGAGAGAGATACACACACAGAGAGAATAGAGAGAGAGTTAGATAGGTAGATATATATATAGACAGAGATAGAAATAGAGATATAGATGAATAGATAGATAGATATATAGATATATATATAGATAGATAGATAGATAGATAGATAGATAGATAGATAGATAGATAGATACACAGAGAGAGAGAATAGAGAGAGAGTTAGGTAGAGAGAGACAGGGATAGAGATAGAGAGAGAGAGAGAGAGAAGTGTGTGTGTGTGTGTGTGTGAGAGAGAGAGAGAGAAATTTAGGTAGAGAGAGATAGGGATAGAGATATAGAGATAGAAATAGAGATAGAGAATAGATAGATAGATAGATAGATAGATAGATAGATAGATAGATAGATAGATAGATAGATAGATAGATAGATACACAAAGAATAGAGAGAGAGTTAGGTAGAGATAGGAATAGTAGAGATAGAAATAGAGATATAGAGAATAGATAGATAGACAGACTAGATAGATATAGACAGACTAGATAGATAGATAGATAGATAGATAGAGAGAGAGAGAGAGAGAGAGAGAGAGAGAGAGAGAATAGAGAGAGAATTTAGGGATATAGACAGATATAGAAATAGAGATAGAGAATAGATAGATAGAATTAGAAATATATAGATAGATAAATAGATAAAAATAGATAGATAGAGATATAGATAGAGATATAGATAGATAGGGAGGGAGGGAGAGAGAGAGAGAGAGAGAAGGGACTATACAATATATGAGAAAAAAACCTATTAAGATAAAACCATAGTGGGCTGCCACAGAGTCACAATGGGGTAGATGTTATAACTCAGTCTCTGAAAAGCCAGCCAGCCCTCTAGCTCGATGGTGAGCAGATGACTGAAGTGTTGCTATTGTGGGGAGCCTCCCCAGTTGCGTTGGAAGACGGGCAGAACATGCAGACCTGTTGTTGTGAGCCGCCCTGGGTCTTAGGAGAAGGGCGGCATATAAGTCTGAATAATAAATAAAATAATAAATAATAAATAAATAAAACCAGCCTGTAACTCATCCTGAGAAAGCTGGAAGGCCTGACTCAACCCAGCTGGAAGGCCCAGAACCTCCGATTGGGGTCAGATCACCCTGGAGACAATCCTGTGCCGTCTAACCGGTTGCTAAGCATCCACACTCGATCCGTGGTCCAGAATCACGGCTTAATCAGGGCTGAGGTGGTGGGCGTGAGCATGGGGAATCCACCTGGCTGTCTCTTTCCACCTTCAAGGTGTGTGTGTGTGTGTGTGTGTGTGCATGTGAAAGGTCCATCTCTGCCCTCCTTCTCCTTCCATCCCCCAGTTCAGACAGACCTGGTTTGGTTCAGAAGACGTACCAGAGACAAACAGGGGATAACATGGGGGGGGCTTATTGCTAAACGAGGCTCTGCTCTCCGGAGTTGGAGACTGCAAAATAGAGAATCGCAGAGTCGGGAGGTCATCTAGTCCAGCCCCCTGCACAGGCAGGAGAAGCCTACGCCAGGAGTATCCAGCCGTGGAACGTGAAGACTTGTGGGCTTGGAACTTTCACCTTGGGACTTGAAGACTCGTGGACTTCAACTCCCAGAATGCCCCAGCCGGAAGTTGAAGTCCATAAGTCGTAAAGTGGACAGCTTTAAGAACATAAGAACCTAAGAAGAGCCATGCTGAATCAGGCCAAAGCCCATCGAGTCCAGCATTCTGTGTCACCCAGTGGCCCACCAATTGTACCTGGGGATCTTGAGCAGAAAGAGAAGGCAAAACCCTCCTTTTCCCTTGACCCCCAACAAATGGTACCCAAGGGAATCCTGCCTGCCTCAACCAACATAGAGGCGGCACATGGACATCCATTTTAATAACCACCGATACACTTGGCCTCCATGAATCTGTCTAGCCCTGCCTTGAAGCTGTCAAGGCTGACAGCTGTCACGACCCCTTCTGGAAGTGAATTCCATAAACCAAGGACCCTCTGGGTGAAGAAATATTTCCCTTTATTTGTCCTCACTTTCTTACCTATGAGCTTTAGGGAGTGCCCCCTTGTCCTGGTATTGTGTGATAGAGAAAAGAATTTTTCTCTATCCACCTTTTCTATCCCATGCATGATTTTATACACTTCGATCAGGTCACCCCTTAAACGCCGTCTTTCAAGGCTGAAGAGACCAAGGCGTTGCAATCTGGTTTCATAAGGGAGGCGCTCCATTTCCTTGATCATTCTTGTTGCCCTTTTTTGCACCTTTTCCAGTTCCATTATATATTATACATATATTATATGTTCTTTGGAGAAGCTCTGCCCTAAATATCATTCCAGACAAACAGCTGCCCAATTTCTTCTTAAAAACCTCCAGTAAGGGAGCACCTACACCTTCTTGTGGCAAGCTGTTCCACAGGTTAACTGGAAAAGCACCAGATATAAAGTAGGTAGTCGTATTTTACCTGGGCATTAAAGTGGCGGGGTGTGTGTGTGTGTCTTATCACGGGTTCTTTTTTGGTATATCCAAAACCGCCAAAGAGGCCACACAAACACACTGGTCTCTAGGCACCACACACTTAAACACACAAAGGCCACAACTTACCGCTCACTGCTTCATTTCTCTCCAGTTCTACCACAACACTTGCCCACATTACAGCCGTTCAGTTAGGGACCGTTAAAAAAATCACCACAGCGCGGGGAAAAAAGTGACGTACGACACTTGGGCCGGTGACTTAGACACGTGATCAAAATCCGGCCGCTTGGCCGTTGACTCATAGTTACGATGGTCGCAGGGTTCCGCCATCCCAAGGGAGAGGAGAAGCCCGATTCGCTTAGCGGCCACGCTAGTAACTTAATAAACTGCGATGATCCGCTTAACCACAGTGGCGGGAAAGGTTGCAAAATGGAGCAAAACGCTCACCCTTTCCTTAGCTATGGAAAGCTGGGCCTCCATTACGTCGTAAGCCGAGGACTCCCTGTATGCAAACTTCCAGGTTTGCATGCCCTAGCAGGGGTTCTCAACCTTGGCAACTTTAAGGCATGTGGACTTGAACTCCCAGAATTCCTCAGCCAGTTTTGCTGGCTGAGGAATTCTGGGAGTTGAAGTCCACAAGTCTTAAAGTTGCCAAGGTTGAGAATCCCTGCCTAGAACGAAGGTGTGCGTGTGTGTGTGTTCTCAGCAAGTG
>JARGCV010001063.1:0-22500 GCA_034064705.1 Bothrops alternatus
CGGCCTTCAGGTGCTTTGGAGAAGAGCTTGACTCCCTCTTCTTTGGGGCAGCCCCTGAGATACTGGAAGGCTGCTATCCTGTCCCCCCCCCTCGTCCTTCTCTTCATTAAACTAGACATAATAATAATAATAATGATAATGTTGGAAGGGACCTTGGAGGTCATCTAGTCCAACCCCCTGCTCAGGCAGGAAACCCTACACCATTTCAGACAAACGGCTGTCCAGTCTCTTAGAATAGAATAGAGTTGGAAGGGACCTTAGAGGTCATCTAGTCCAACCCCCTGCTCAGGCAGGAAACCCTATACCATTTCAGACAAATGGCTGTCCAGTCTCTTCTTAAAGACTTCCAGTGTTAGAGCATTCACCGCTTCTGGAGGCAGGTGGTTCCACTGGTTAATTGTTCTCACTGCCAGGAAGTTTCTCCTTAGTTCTAGGTTCTCTCCGCCCCAAGCAGAAGCCATGTCTCTCTGTAGAAATGCAGATGTGGTAATCCTTTCAGAAAGACTGGAGCCAGGCAGCTTAGAGCGGATGGGATTAGAAAGTCCCCTAGAATCAACAACCCCTCACAACCAAAAAATCCAACACAGGACATAGCCATCAGCTCCAGCCCCCGGGAAGCAGGAGAGGACCTTTGGGATGTCCCAGGATTAACCCACCACCATTAGAATTCCAGAAGGGCACACTGGACCACAGGTCAAAGTTCATGACACAGGAAATACAAAGCCACAGGAACAGGAACCTGAAACACAAAAGCCCAAGAAGGGATAAAAACCCACCACTCCCAGCTCCATGTGGCCCGCTGCCCCAGAGTCACCTTTCTGTCTGGCTCTGCTCTTCAATAAACGACAACCTTCTTTCTAAAGCAGTCTGCATTTTGTTTATTCCCGGCTTGGACTGGACCCTGACGAAGATTTTTCTTTCAACAAAGTAATCCCCATGCTTCTGCTACTGCTTGTGAGATCAAAAGGACATCTCTTGATGCTCTTCCCTCGTTAATCTCTTTAATCACCAGCCGTGGGCCTAATGGGGAGCCTTACTAATTAAAATTCCCCTTCTCTGATCCAGAAGCCAGCCCAGTTGATTGATGCATCAATTAAATCTAACGACTGTGTTCTGCAGCCTTACCAAACAGTCCTAGAGGTCTCTTGGGAACAGGAAGCTTTGCGGAGTTCAGCCGGAGAATTAAAAAAATACAGGTTTACGGCCACCGTTAAGCCCAACCTTTCTGTCATTAAGCGAGACATTTGTTAAGTGAAGTTTTGCCTCATTTTACAACCTTTCTTGCCACAGTGGTTAAGTGAATCGCTGCGGTGGTTAAGTTAGTAACACCGTCCTTAAGTGAATCCGGCTTCCCCATTGACTTTGCTAGTCAGAAGGTTGCAAAAGGGGATCACTTCACACACACACACACACACACACACACACACACACACACACACACACACACACACACAGAGCGGGACATCCAGTCCCTGAGTGGATTTTGTCAGCTGTCCCAGAACTGCATGCCCTTGCTGGTTCTGCTGATCAATAAACAAAAACCTTCTTTCCCAAGCAGCCTCCATTTTATTTCCAGCATCTTGGCCTCCATTTTACTTCCAGGGTCTTTCTCCCGGCTTGGAAGTGGATCTGATTTTTCTTCCAACCGCACCACTGTTGTTGCCTTTGCTTGTAGTCTGGCAGCAGCTCAGCAGACGAGCCTCTGTGTTCTTCTGATAGCACTGTATACCTTTTCTTCAATCGATCGGCTTAATGGAAAACAAAATAAAGCCCGAAGCTGTCCTCAAATTCCGTCGAAAGCAGCCCACTTTTTGGAGTCAGGCCAAACTCTCAAGAATCCCGCGCACGAATCAGTCAACGTTGAAAATCTGTTTAATGCAAGGTAGTAAATAGAAGTGGCTTTGGAAAAGAACGAGGCAACGAAGCAAACGGCCAATCCTGGCCTCGGGGTCCTGCGTGGGGTGGAGAGGGCTGAAGAAAATCAAGATGACGGTTAGAGTGACAGAATTGATGGCTCAGCCCTTTTCGCCCTCTTGACAACCTCGCTCCAAAGAATTCGGACATGGACTGACAGTTGCTCAAGGCTTAATGTTCTGGGCACATGGATCCTGGCACCATCGCAGAGGACCAGATGGGAAGGGCAGAAGAAGAAGGAGAACATCTGTGCGAAGATCATCCGAAGGTTTGATGCTGAGCTGTAAATATGAGCAGCCTTCCAGTATCACAGGGGCTGCCCCAAAGTAGAGGGAGTCAAGCTCTTCTCCAAAGCCCCTGAAGAAGGCAGGACAAGAAGCAACGGATGGAAACTCATCAAGGAGAGAAGCAACCTGGAACTAAGGAGAAACTTCCAGACAGTTAGAACAATTAACCAGTGGAACAACCTGCCTCCAGAAGCGGTGAATGCTCCAACACTGGAGGTTTTTAAGAAGAGACTGGACAGCCATTTGTCTGAAATGGTAGAGGGTTTCCTACCTGACCAGGGGGTTGGACTAGATGACCTCTAAGCTCCCTTCCAACTATTATTATTATTATTATTATTACTATTGCTACTACTACTATTATTATTATTATTATTATTATTTGTTTTTTGACACACACACCCTCTCCCCTTAAAAATACTTTTCCATTTTTCCCCAGAAAGCAAACAGAGCACCTCAAAGAACTAGAGCAGAATAGAATAACAGAATGACAAAGTTGGAAGGCACCTTGGAGGTCATCTAGTCCAACCCCCTGTTCAATCAGGAAAGCCTTTATCATTTCAGACAGATGGCCATCCAGTCTCTCCTTAAAAACTTCCAGTGTTGGAGCATCCACAGCTTCTGTAGGCAGGTTGTTCCACTGGCTAATTGTTCTCACCGTCAGGAAATTTCTCCTTAGTTCTAGGTTGCTTCTCTCTTTGGTTAGTTTCCATCCGTTGCTTCTTGTCCTGCCTTCAGGTGCTTTGGAGAATAGCTTGACTCCCTCTTCTTTGGGGCAGCCCCTGAGATATTGGAATACGGCTATCATGTCACCCCTAGTCCTTCTCCTCATTAGATTAGACATATCCAATTCCAGCAACCGTTCCTTATATGTTTTAGCCTCCAGTCCCCTGATCATCTTTGTTGCTCTTCTCTGTACTCTTTCTAGAGTCTCAACATCTTTTTTACATCGTGGTGACCAAAACTGGATGCAGGACTCCAAGTGTGGCCTTACCAAGGCCTTGTAAAGTGGTATTAAGACTTCACGTGATCTTGATTCTCTCCCTCTATTAATGCAGCCTAGCACACTGTGGGCTTTTTTGGCAGCTGCAGCACACGGCTGGCTCATAGTTAAGAGGTACCGGTAGTAGGACTCCAAATCCATCCCACAATTACTACTATTGGCAAGGTGACCAACCGTCCTCCTTTAGGGAGGACAGTCCTCCATTTGTGAGTTCTGTCCTCCCTCGAAAAGTGTCCTCCTTCATGTCCTCCTTTTCGATATTTGAAGACTAATCTGCAGGGCTGTTTTTTTTCCTCATAGAACGCTCAGAACGTTGTTCCGGCACCTTTTTTGATTTTTTTTTCCCAGCTTTTGCATGAGTTGTGCTACTCCCCCTATTGGCTTTCGAAAGCCAATAGGAATTGCTGCTGAGCACGCCAAAACACTGGACCGGCAAACTTTGCACATGTAAGTTGTCTGCAGCGAAGGCTAATTGGCAGGAACTTTGCACCCCTCCCTGCTACCCAACTACACCATCTCCTAGTTAGTCCCGAAGATACCTGGAGGAGACTGGAGTGGTAACACTATGGTAACTTTCTCTTGATCTTCAGTCCTGCTAGGGCAATAATGGCTGTGGGCGCAAGACGCAGGGGCGGCGGGGTTGTTGCGGGCAGGGGTGTGAGGGGCAGTGGTGGCCGGCTGCCCCCCGTGCTGTGGGAGCCACTGGGCCTGCTCTACACGGGACTGTGCAGGGTGGGTGGTGGTGCTGGCGGGGCGGCTGCAGGCAGGGCGACTGCAGGCGGGGTGTGTTGACGGCGGGCTGCCCCCCCCCGGGGCCGGAGCTGGCGCAGCTGGTGCTTTAGGATCCGCGGGGCTCTCTCTACACGGTGGGGCAGCAGTGCTGGCAGGGTGGCTGCGGGTGGGGGTGCGGCATGTAAGCATAATTACAATATACAATGTTATTGTTACAAACGTTTTTTATTATGCATTTATCACATTACAGTGTATTCTGTATTACTGTTGCAGTGAATAAAACATTTCTTTTATTTATGATATTTTTTTCTTCAATTTATTTGTGTCCTCCTTTTCACTGTAAAAAAGTTGGTCACCTTACTGTTGGCCCAGTAGCTATTGAAGCCAATTATTATTATTGTACTATACCTGTTCAATTGGTTTTTCTTTACCTAAATGGAGCACCTTACTTTTTTCAACCGTTGACTTGCCTGGTTGTTCGCCTTGGCCCAATGTTCAAATAAAACCCCACAGGTAAAGCATTTATTCACACGTCTGTGTGCCTTAATCTTTCTTGGCAGGGCCAAACTCACATTTGGAAGAGGAGCAGGATGGCGGTGCCAGTTCATGAAAAGCCGAGGGAGATCCATAATTCATAAGCTTGCAACACAATACAGCCCTTTTTAGCACGCAACGGAGCAGCTAAGCAAAAAACAACAACAACCTCATTCTCCTTCTAGTGTTCAGGCTGAGCGAGTTTCAAGCGCTGGCTTTGAAATTTATTTGCAATCCAACCAAAAGGGCCTCGAAAGAACTAGGAGAAGTTTGCAACAAGCTGATTAGAGAGGAAAAAACAAGGTAAAAACGATCTTAAAATCACACGATGTAAAAAAAAAAGATGCTGAGACTCTGGAAAGAGGGCAGAGAAGAGCAACAGAGAGGATCAGGGGACTGAGGCTAAAACACACAAGAACAGTTGCTGCAATTGGGTGTGTCTAGTTTAACAAAGAGAAGGACGAGGGGGGACAGGATAGCAGTGTTTCTAGTATCTCAGGGGCTGCCCCAGAGAAGAGGCAGTCAAGCTCTTCTCCAAAGCACCTGAAGGCAGGACAAGAAGCAACGGATGGAAACTGATCAGAGAGAAGCAACCTAGAAGTGAGGAGAAACTTCCTGACAGAACAATTAACCGGTGGAACCACCTGCCTCCAGAAGCGGTGAATGCTCCAACACTGGAAGTTTTTAAGTAGAGACTGGACAGCCATTTGTCTGAAAGGTGTAGGGTTTCCTGCCTGAGCAGGGGTTCAACTAGATGACCTCTAAGGTCCCTTCCAACTCTATTCTATTCTAAGAGACTGAACAGCATTTGTCTGAAATGGTGTAGGGTTTCCTGCCTGAGCAGGGGGTTGGGCTAGATGACTCTCCAAGGTCCCTTCCAACTTATTATTATTATTATTATTATTATTATTATTATTATTATTATTATTATTATTATTATTATTATTATTATTATCTGATCAAACTGTTAATGTTAATATTTTTGATCAGATATTATTATTATTAATAATAATAGTAATAATAATATCCGATCAAAAATATTAACCTTAACGGTGGAATTAACAAAGAAGGCAAGGAAAGAATTACAGAGAAGTCTTCAAGTTACGACAATTCATTTAGTGACCGTTTGAAGTGACAACGGCGCTGGAAAAAAAAAGAAGAGTTATGACCGTTTTTCACACTTATGACCCTTGCAGCCTTCCCCCCCCCAGGGTCACGTGATTTGCATTCAGATGCTTGACAACTGACTCGTATTTGTGACGGTTTCAGGGTCCCAGGGGGGGCGTCACGTGATCCCATTTTGCGAACGTCTGACCAGCAAAGCCAATGGGGAAAGCCAGATTCCCTTAATGACACGTGTTACTAACTGAACAACGGCACTTAACAGCGGCGGCAGGAAAGGTCGTAAAACGGAGCAAAACATTTAACTATTATCCACCTCAGCCACAGATATTGTGGGCTCTGATGTGGTCGCAAGTTGAGAATTATCTGTATTGCATTGTTTCAACCCTCTGACACCCCAGCCCCCCCCAATCAAGGTCCTTTTTTTTTTCTTCCAAACCTGGCAATTTTAAGAGGGGTGGGCGTCAACTCCCAGAATCCCCTAGCCAGCCAGCCTTCTTGCAGTGGCCAAAATTGAGAAACGCTGGGCTCGATTGTGGAAAAATATGGAATACTAAATATTTCTCCCCTTCTCTAAGTGAATCCTGCATGTTTGTCGATGCAACTTTTGTGGGCACAGGGGGAAAACAATCGGGAATGGTAAGACAGCATCACCCAGGGAGGTCAAAAAAGTCAAGATGGTGCTTCTTTCCACGCCTGTCAGCCCTCCCTTCTTTTTATATGTGATTCCTGTCTAGAATAGAGTGTGGAGTAGAGTGGAGTGGAATAGAAATATAGAATAGAAATATAGAAATATAGAAATATAGAAATATAGAATAGAATAGAATAGAATAGAATAGAATAGAATAGAATAGAATAGAATAGAATAGAATAGAATAGAATAGAATAGAATAGAATAGAATAGAACAGAACAGAACAGAATAGAATAGAAATATAGAATAGAATAAAAATATAGAATGGAATAGAATAGAATTACAGAACAAAACAGAACAAAACAGAATAGAATAGAATAGAATAGAATAGAATAGAATAGAAATACAGAATAGAATAGAATAGAATAGAATAGAATAGAATAGAATAGAATAGAATAGAATAGAATAGAAATATAGAACAGAACAGAATAGAATAGAATAGAATAGAAATATAGAATAGACTAAAAATATAGAATGGAATAGAATAGAATTACAGAACAAAACAGAACAAAACAGAATAGAATAGAATAGAAATACAGAATAGAATAGAATAGAAATACAGAATAGAATAGAATAAAAATACAGAATAGAATAGAATAGAAATACAGAATAGAATAGAATAGAATAGAATAGAATAGAATAGAATAGAATAGAATAGAATAGAATAGAATAGAATAGAATAGAATAGAATAGAATAGAATAGAACAGAACAGAATAGAATAGAATAGAAATATAGAATAGAATAAAAATATAGAATGGAATAGAATAGAATTACAGAACAAAACAGAACAAAACAGAATAGAATAGAATAGACTAGAAATACAGAATAGAATAGAATAGAATAGAATAGAATAGAATAGAATAGAATAGAATAGAATAGAGTAGAAATATAGAACAGAACAGAACAGAATAGAATAGAATAGAAATATAGAATAGAATAAAAATATAGAATGGAATAGAATAGAATTACAGAACAAAACAGAACAAAACAGAATAGAATAGAATAGAATAGAATAGAAATACAGAATAGAATAGAAATACAGAATAGAATAGAATAGAATAGAATAGAATAGAAATATAGAACAGAACAGAATAGAATAGAATAGAATAGAATAGAATAGAATAGAATAGAATAGAATAGAATAGAATAGAATAGAATAGAATAGAAATATAGAATAGACTAAAAATATAGAATGGAATAGAATAGAATTACAGAACAAAACAGAACAAAACAGAATAGAATAGAATAGAAATACAGAATAGAATAGAAATACAGAATAGAATAGAATAGAATAGAATAGAATAGAAATATAGAACAGAACAGAATAGAATAGAATAGAATAGAAATATAGAATAGACTAAAAATATAGAATGGAATAGAATAGAATTACAGAACAAAACAGAACAAAACAGAATAGAATAGAATAGAATAGAATAGAAATACAGAATAGAATAGAATAGAAATACAGAATAGAATAGAATAGAAATACAGAATAGAATAGAATAAAAATACAGAATAGAATAGAAATACAGAATAGAATAGAAATACAGAATAGAATAGAATAGAATAGAATAGAATAGAATAGAATAGAATAGAATAGAATAGAATAGAATGAGTTGGAAGGCACCTTGGAGGTCATCTAGTCCAACCCCCTGCCCAAGCAGGAAACCCTACACCATTTCTGACAGATGGCAGTCCAGTCTCCCCCTGAAAGCTTCCAGTGATGATGCTTGACTCCTCTGCTGATGTTCCTGGGAACCAGGATCGTGACACAGGGAATGTCGCCCCTCCAGAGGAGTCAGAGAAAGAGATGGGGAGGGGGGCACGGTGCCTTTTTAATCTCTTTCCCTCCCCCCTTCGTTCTCATGAAAATTGACCACCGATCTCTTTAAGAGCTTCCCAACGTTGGGCGAGCAGGCTTGGGTAATCAAGAAGTCGGAGGAGGCGTCTGTTAGTTAAAGGATGGTCAAGGGGACCGTATTTGATTAAAACGGCGACTGGCTGCAGATGATTAGATTAAATCAATTAACGAGGAATCCTGGCACGGGACCCGTCGCAAACTCTGCCTGTGACCAGCAGAGAAAAGCCGGTCCAGTTCACTGCGGCCCTGTTTTTTTTTTTGTTTTTTTTTTTTGCAGGAGAGATGAATTCCTGCACCGTTGATCCTTCGGGTTGTGGAAAGGAAAAACCTCCGTTTCACTCTTGCCATGCTCCTTGTCACCCTCACCATCCACATCACCCCCTCGCCTTGGTCCTCCCTGAGCTGTCACTGAATCTCTGATCAGGAAACCAAGAACCTGCTTAAGCCTTTCAGCCCAGTTTGAGAGAGTAACAGAATCAAATAGTAATAATAATAATAATAATAATAATAATAATAATGAGGAGGAGGAGGAGGAGGAGGAGGAGAAGAAGAAGAAGAAGAAGAAGAAGAAGAAGAAGAGGAGGAGGAGGAGGAGGAGGAGGAGGAGGAGCAGGAGCAGGAGCAGGAGCAGGAGGAGAAGGAGAAGAAGAAGAAGAAGAAGAAGAAGAAGAAGAAGAAGAAGAAGAAGAAGAAGAAGAAGAAGAAGAAGAAGAAGAAGAAGAAGAAGAAGAAGAAGAAGAAGAAGAAGAAGAAGAAGAAGAAGAAGAAAGTTGGAAAGGACCTTGGAGGTCATCTAGTCCAACCCCCTGCTAGGCAGGAAACCCTATACCATTTCAGACAAATGGCTGTCCAATCTCTTCTTAAAAACTTCCAGTGTTGGAGCATTCACCGCTTCTGGAGGCAGGTTGTTCCACTGGTTAATTGTTCTCACTGTCAGGAAGTTTCTCCTTAGTTCTGGGTTACTTCTCTCCTAGATTAGTTTCCATCTGTTGCTTCTTGTCCTGCCTTCGGGGGCTTTGGAGAACAGCTTGACTCCCTCTTCTTTGGGGCAGCCCCTGAGATACTGGAAGGCTGCTATCCTGTCCCCCCTCGTCCTTCTCTTCGTTAAACTAGACATCCCCAATTCCAGCAACCGTTCTTTGTATGTTTTAGCCTCCAGTCCCCTAATCATGTTCGTTGCTCTTCTCTGCACTCTTTCTAGAGTCTCAACATCTTTTTTACATCGCATTGACCAAAACTGGATGCCGTACTCCAAGTGTGGCCTTACCAAGGCCTTGTAAAGTGGTATTAAGACTTCACCTGATCTCGATTCTCTTCCTCTGTTCATGCAGCCCAGAACTGTGTTGGCCTTTTTGGCAGCTGCAGCACACGGCTGGCTCCTATTGACGTGATGGTCCACTAGGACTCCGAGATCTCACAATTACTGGCAATTGATCTTGCTTTTTTCCTACTTTTACTTCTGTTTACTCCTGCCTTGGACAGGGGATTGATCTAGGTCCCCTCCGGCCCTATGATTCTATGAATCAGCCTATGCTTCAACGTCTGAGGATAAGTGCCATAAAATTTTTTCTCTGGAGTCGGGCAATCATTTTTCCTTGCGGGAGTGTTGGAATTGCTCTCTTGACTCAGCTTATATGGTTCCGTGTCTGCAGGTGGCTCACAAATCGGAAAAAAAAGAGCTTAGCAGAGAAAAGGGGGGGAGCTTTGCCCTCCCATCCTGCAAGGACACCAGGAGGACAGGAGGGATTATCTTCTGCAGCCGGTGAACTCCATTTCCCAGGATTCCCGGCTGGTTTAGCCAGAAGAAGGAAGGGGAAATGTGGTCTGATTGATCCAGCTTTTGCTCCAAAGTGGCCAACGGTCTCCTTTGAGATTCCACCCATCATTCTATACAGGCTCTAGAAGGGAAAAGAGGGAGGGAGAGAGGGAGAGAAGGAGGGAGGGAGGGAGAGAAGGAAGGAGGGAGGGAGAGAAGGAGGGGACTGCAGTGGAAAAACCACGATACTTACATCAGAAGACCACGAAGGGTTGGAGAAAGCAGGTTTTATTGGCGCAAAGGTGGTTCAGATTATTCACATGACAAATTCTGAACCCTGGGTTATTTGCGTCCTTTTAGAGAGTCGTTGAAGCCACTTGGATGCAAATGGGTGATCTATCTATCTCCAGTCTACAACACCGTCCTCTCAGCAGTTCCAAGAAGGCTCCACACACCCATTTGCACCCCTCAGCTGACCCTGAGGACACAGGTAAACCTTCAGGTGGCCTCAACGACTCTCTCAAAGGATGCAAATGACCAATTTTTCTGCAAGGAGGATAAATCCTTCCACTCCCCACTGTAGTGGAAAAACCACGATACTTACATCAGAAGACAAGACCACGAAGGGTTGGAGAAAGCAGGTTTCATTGGCGCAAAGATGGTTCAGAGTATTCACATGACAAATTCTGAACCCTGGGTTATTTGCAGGGTGTCATTGTTATACAGCTTGCCACCCACGCTTAACCTAATGGATGACTTCTTATCTACCTTTAACACCCTAAAAGAGAGAAGTTCATGTCCTGGGACCACACACATAGGGAAAAGGGAAGTTTATACAATGTGCAGAAAACCACACTCCCCTACACGCGTAATATCTTACACCATTTGGGACTTTCGGTTGGCACTTTTAGTAAAATGTTTTCTTCACAGAATTAGCACACAGGTTATTTCATTAGTTAGGACTTACATCACATCACTCTTGCTAATTAAAATATATTTCTTATATTATATAAAATATCCTATGATATTTTCCATCTATCTCAGGATGAGAGGAGTGAAAGAAGGAAGGAAGGAAGGAAGGAAGGAAGGAAGGAAGGAAGGAAGGAAGGAAGGAAGGAAGGAAGAAATGAGAGAAAAAATAGGATAGATAGATAGATAGATAGATAGATAGAGAGAGAGAGAGAGAGAGGGAGGGAGGGAGGAAGGGATAGAGAGAGAGAGAGATGGATAGATAGATAGATAGATAGATAGATAGATAGATAGATAGATAGATAGATAGATAGATAGATAGATAGATAGATAGATAGATAGATGAGAGAATCAGGTGGGTGGGTTGATGGATGGATGGATGATAAAGACAGAGATCAGATACATACATAGATTAGACAGACAGACAGACAGACAGACAGACAGATAGATAGATAGATAGATAGACACACAGGCACAGACAGACAGACAGATATGAGAAAGAGAAAAA
The DNA here is from genome assembly GCA_034064705.1 of Bothrops alternatus. NCBI lineage: Eukaryota > Metazoa > Chordata > Lepidosauria > Squamata > Viperidae > Bothrops > Bothrops alternatus. Next base: position 11,377 of record JARGCV010001063.1, read on the forward strand.
AAGATGAAAGAGAGAAAAGAGAAAGAAATGGGGAAAGAAAGAAAAGCGGAAGGAAGGAATGGATGAGAGAAAGAAATAAGAGCATAGATAGATAGATAGATAGATAGATAGATAGATAGATAGATAGATAGATAGATAGATAGATAGATAGATAGACAGACAGACAGTCAGACATAGAAATAGATACAGACAGGTGACATAGATAGATAGATAGATAGATAGATAGATAGATAGATAGATAGATAGATAGATAGACAGATAGATAGATAGATAGATAGATAGGTGGACAGACACAAATACATATGAGAAAGAGAAAAAGGAAGATGAAAGGGACAAAAGAGAAAGATGGAGACCGAGGAAGGAAGGAAAAAAGGAAAAAGATAGAGAAAGAAAGAAAGAAAAAGAAAGAAAAAGAAAAAGAAAGAAAGGAAGGAAGGAAGGAAGGAAGGAAGGAAAGAATGAAGGAAGGAAGGAAGGAAGGAAGAAAAGAAGTTGATAAAGATAGCTAGATAAAGAATACCAAGATATATACAGTATATGAAGAGCGAAGCCATAATAAACGGCACTCTGCATCCTGAAATAAATCCTTCCACAGCCACACAACCAACAATCTGCTGGAATCTTTGCCTCTTGCCAAGAAGTTCCACCTTAACAAACGTCCTCACACCTCACATATATTTTCCTCTCTCTCTCCCCCCCCCCCTTGGGATTTCCTGGGAAGAAGACATTTTTTGTGACCCATAAAACAGGTGATTTAGGCCCAGGGCCCTCCAGCAGGCCAAGAATCGACAGCTCGGTCTATAAAAACACACCGGAGCCTCTGGCCCTCTGCCAGTTGTGTCCTCCATCTGTTGTACAAAAGATTTACACACTCAGTGCAGCTGAAAGGCCAAAGCCAGACTGGTGGGCTGGTTTGCAAAATGGGTGGGTGGGTGCATGGGAAGCTCCAGAACAGCTGAAATGTGGAAATTAAATACTTTTTATTTTATTTATTTTTATTCCACCATAAAGAGCTGCAATCCGAAGAAGACAGCAAGGTCTAGCCCTGCCTTAGGCATGAAAGTCGACTGGGTGATTTTGCACCAATCACTGGGAGACGGTGAGTTCTAGTCCCGCTTTAAGCATGGAAGCCAACAGGATGACATTGGGCCAATCAGAGGAAGACAGTCAGTTCTAGCCCCGCCTTAGGCATGAAATCCAGCTAGGTGATTTTGTACCAATCCCTAGGAGACTGTGAGTTCTAGTCCCGCCTTAGTCATGAAAGCTGATTGGGTGACTTTGCACCAATCACCAGGAGACAGTGAGTTCTAGTCCCATCTTAGGCATGAAAGCTGACTGGGTGACTTTGCACTAATCACTGGGAGACTGTCAGTTCTAGTCCCGCCTTAGGCATGAAATCCAGCTAGCTGATTTTCTACCAATCCCTAGGAGACTGTGAGTTCTAGTCCCATCTTAGGCATGAAAGCTGACTGGGTGACTTTGCACCAATCACCAGGAGACTGTGAGTTCTAGTCCCATCTTAGGCATGAAAGCTGACTGGGTGACTTTGCACCAATCACCAGGAGACTGTGAGTTCTAGTCCCATCTTAGGCATGAAAGCTGACTGGGTGACTTTGCACCAATCACTAGGAGACTGTGAGTTCTAGTCCCATCTTAGGCATGAAAGCTGACTGGGTGACTTTGCACCAATCACCAGGAGACTGTGAGTTCTAGTCCCATCTTAGGCATGAAAGCTGACTGGGTGACTTTGCACCAATCACTAGGAGACTGTGAGTTCTAGTCCCATCTTAGGCATGAAAGCTGACTGGGTGACTTTGCACCAATCACCAGGAGACTGTGAGTTCTAGTCCCATCTTAGGCATGAAAGCTGACTGCGTGACTTTGCACTAATCACTGGGAGACTGTCAGTTCTAGTCCCGCCTTAGGCATGAAATCCAGCTAGGTGATTTTGTACCAATCACTAGGAGACAGTGAGTTCTAGTCTCACCTTAGTCATGAAAGCTGACTGGGTGACTTTGCACCAATCACTGGGAGACTGTGAGTTCTAGTCCCGCCTTAGGCATGAAAGCCAACAGGGAGACTTTGGTCCAATCAGCAGGAGACGGGGAGTTCTAGTCCCGCCTTAGGCATGAAAGCTGACTGGGTGACTTTAGGCCAGTCCCTCTTTCTCAGCCCAGCCCACCTCACAGGGTTGCTGTGGTGGGGAAAATAGGAGGGGCAAAGGAATAGTAGGCATGTTCACCAACTTATAAAGCAATAAAGGTGTGTGTGTGGGGGGGAAACTACTCCATAAATAAAAGCCACGATGGCCCAAACCCAGGAAATAGAGTAATGCAGCAGGTGAGTTAAGCAAGTTGGGTGAACCCAGCCATATAATAATAATAATAATAATAATAATAATAATAATAATAATAATAATAATAATAATAATAATAATAGTAATAGTAATAGTAATAGTAATAGTAATAGTAATAGTAATAGTAATAGTAATAGTAATAGTAATAGTAATAGTAATAGTAATAGTAATAGTAATAGTAATAAATGATAAAATTAAACTGCTCAGAATTCAAACAGACCAGCACCTGCAACATAACACCCCGGACTTAACAATTGTCGATAAGAAAGACAAAAAGGTCTGGATAGTGGACGTGGCAGTGCCTGGAGACAGCAGAAGAGACGAGAAAGAACTGGAGAAGATCACAAAATACAAAGACCTACAAACAGAAATAGAAAGACTGTGGCAAAGGCAAGCAAGGGTGGTACCAATAGTCATAGGGGCCTTGGGTGCAACCCCAAAACAGCTGGAGCACCACTTGGACACCATCATCGGCATTGACAAATTTGCCATGAGTCAATTGCAAAAGGTGGCCTGACTAGGAACCGCTTCCATCCTGCAACGAGATCTGTGATACCATCAAACATCCCCATCTGCCTATCCCAGGTCCTTGCGGAGGACTCGATAGGTAGACAAAAATGCCAAATCCAGTCTGAACATCTGGATGACTGTGCGATGATCAATAATGATCATCATCAACAACAATAAAGTTGGAAGGGACCTTGGAGGTCATCTAGTCCAACCCCCTGCTCAGGCAGGAAACCTTATACCATTTCGGACAAGTGGCTGTCCAGTCTCTTCTTAAAAACCTCCAGTGTTGGAGCATTCACCGATTCTGGAGGCAGGTGGTTCCATTGGCTAATTGTTCTAACTGTCAGGAAGTTTCTCCTTAGTTCCAGGTTGCTTCTCTCCTTGATGAGTTTCCATCTGCTGCTTCTTCTCCTGCCTTCAGGCGCTTTGGAGAACAGCTTGACTCCCTCTTCTTTGGGGCAGCCCCTGAGATACTGGAAGGCTGCTATCCTGTCCCCCCTCGTCCTTCTCTTCATTAAACTAGACAGACCCAATTCCAGCCGTTCCTTCTATGTTTTAGCCTCCAATCCCCTGATCACCTTTGTTGCTCTTCTCCGCACTATTTCCAGAGTCTCAACATCTTTTTTACATCGCAGTGACCAAAACTGGATGCAGGATTCTTAGTCTTTGGTGGGGTCCTTGGTGCTCTCTGAGCTGGGTGATTTTCTTGCAGATGCTTCATGACCCAACTAGGGAACATCATCAGTGCTAGAAGGGAGAGGAGTTTGCAGAGAGGAGGAGGAGAGGGTTAGGGGGAGGAGGAGGAGGAGGAGGAGGATCCCACTGTCCTCCTCTTGATATTAGCTACTTGGGTCATGAAACATCTGTGGCCTTACCAAGGCCTTGTAAAGTGGTATTAACCCTTCACCTGATCTTGATTCTCTCCCTCTGTTTTCCCTCTCTCCACTTGGACCCCTGGCTTAGCCCCATCCGTGGAGTTAGCAGAGCAATTTATTTGCTTATTTATTTTTTATTTTCATTGCCTGCCAGCCAGAAGGGATAAAGAAATTTCCCTCTGCAGCAGAAAACGGAGCTATTTTGAGTCTCTTCCCTGCAAGGAAACTGGAGCAAGGAAGTGGTTCTCCTGCCTTGGAGACAAGGATGGGGCAGGTGGGCCGGGGAGGAGGAGACAGCATCAGGCCACTTCGACCAGTAATATTATTATTATTATTATTATTATTATTATTATTATTATTATTATTATTATTATTATTATTATTATTATTAGTTGGAAGGGACCTTGGAGATCATCTAGTCCAACCCCCTGCTCAAGCAGGAGACCCTATACCATTTCAGACAAGAGGCTATCCATTCTCTTCTTAAAAGCCTCCAGTGATGGAGCACCTTCACTTCACTTCATTTTTCACTTCACTTCACTTTTCACTTCCCTTCCCTTCCCTTAAGAATCTCTTTTTAAAAAACCTCCAGTGTTGCAGCACCTACAACCTCTGGAGGCAAGCAGTTCCACTGGCTAATTGTTCTCCCTGTCAGGAAGTTTCTCCTGAGTTCCAGGTTGCTTCTCTCCTTGGTGAGTTTCCATCCGTTGCTCCTTGCCCTGCCTTCTTCAGGGGCTTGGGAGAGTACCTTGACTCCCTCTTCTTTGGGGCAGCCCCTGAGAGATTGGATCCTTGGATCTCAGCAGAACAGGGAAAAAAATGGCAACGTTAAAGAAAATAAAATAAAAAAGATTTCATCCTGGCCGGTGTTTGCAAGAAACCACCAAAGGGGAGCGCTTCAAAAAGCACAGAGCTGATGGGCCAAAGTGCCTTAAATGGGTCTCTTTGAGCGCTCCGGCGGTGCTTAAGCATTTGGAGCAGGGTTTTCCGAACTCCGCAGCTTTTAAGAGGGGTGGGCTCCAACTGAGGGACAGCAGGCGGGAGGGAGGCTGATGTCAGGTGAGTTGCACCAACAGAAGAGAGTGTTTCTGTAGCTCGGTGTTGAACTCGGGGGTCCTTGGTGCTCTCTGAGCTGGGTGGTTTTTGTGCAGACGTTTCAGGACCCAACTAGGGAACGTCATCAGTGCTAGAAGGGAGGAGGAGGAGGAGGAGGAGGAGGAGGAAAAGGAAGGAAGGAAGGAAGGAAGGAAGGAAGGAAGGAAGGAAGGAAGGAAGGAAGGAAGGAAGGAAGGAAGGAAGGAAGGAAGGAAGGAAGGACTGTAGGGTCCTTGGTGCTCTCTGAGCTTGGTGGTTTTCTTGCAGACGTTTCATGACCCAACTAGGTAACAACATGAGAGCTAGAAGGGAGGGGGTGGGTGGAGATGAGGAGGAGGAGGAGGTGGCGGAAGGACTGTGGGGTCCTTGGTGCTCTCTGAGCTGGGTGGTTTTCATGCAGACATTTCAGGACCCAACTAGGGAACGTCATCAGTGCTAGAAGAGAGGAGGAGGAGGAGGAGGAGGAGGAGGAGGAGGAGGAGGAGGAGGAGGAGGAGGAGGAGGAAGGACTGTGGGGTCCTTGAGGCTCTCTGAGCTGGGTGGTTTTCTTGCAGACATTTCCTGACCCAACTAGGTAACATCATCAGAGCTGGAAGGGAGGAAGAGAAGGAAGAGGAGGAGGAGGAGGAGGAGGAGGAGGAGGAGGAGGAGGAGGAGGAAGAGGAGGAGGCTGTGTGGATTCTTGGTGCTCTCTGAGCTTGATTGTTTTCTTGTTGACATTTCATCACCCAACTAGGGCACAACATCAGTGTGAACAAGTGTGGGGTCTGCCCCCTGTTTACATACACTTTTTGGGGATGTCTGTCAGAACCTTGAACGGTCACTACAGAATAGCAGAATAACATAATAGCAGAATAACAGACTAGCAGAATAACAGAATAGCAAAACAACAGAATAGCAGAACAACAGAATAGCAAAATAACAGACTAGCAGAATAACAGACTAGCAGAATAACAGACTAGCAAAACAACAGAATAGCAGAATAACAGAATAGCAGAATAACCGAATAGCAGAATAACAGAACAGCAGAAACAGACTAGCAGAATGGAATAGCAAAATAACAGACTAGCAAAACAACAGAACAGCAGAATAACAGACTAGCAGAATAACAGAATAGCAAAATAACAGAACAGCAGAATAACAGACTAGCAGAATAACAGAATAGCAAAATAACAGACTAGCAAAACAACAGAACAGCAGAATAACAGACTAGCAAAACAACAGAACAGCAGAATAACAGACTAGCAGAATAACAGAATAGCAAAATAACAGACTAGCAAAACAACAGAACAGCAGAATAACAGACTAGCAGAATAACAGAATAGCAAAATAACAGAACAGCAGAATAACAGACTAGCAGAATAACAGAATAGCAAAATAACAGACTAGCAAAACAACAGAACAGCAGAGTAACAGACTAGCAAAACAACAGAACAGCAGAATAACAGACTAGCAGAATAACAGAATAGCAAAATAACAGACTAGCAAAACAACAGAACAGCAGAATAACAGATTAGCAGCATAACAGAATAGCAGAACAACAGAATAGCAGAATAACAGAATAGCAGAATAACAGAATAGCAGCATAACAGAATAGCAGAACAACAGACTAGCAAAATAACAGACTAGCAGAATAACAGACTAGCAAAATAACAGAATAGCAGAATAACAGACTAGCAGGATAATACAACAGCAGAATAAGAAAGTTGGAAGGGACCTTGGAGGTCTTCCAGTCCAACCCCCTGCTCAGGCAGGAGACCCCCGGGCCCCCCTCCTCTTAATTCCTTGGCCCCCCCACTGCCGAAAGCCTGCCTGGCCTTGGGGAAAATCAATCTTCTTCCAGGTGCTGCGGATTCAAGATCTGCCTTTGTCTTCCAGAAGGCCCTGGCTGATGGATGGGAGCGATCTGGATCTCTTAATCTCCCTGGATTGTTAATGTTTTTGGAAAACCAGGCCAGGCACCCCGATATTAATGGGCCAATTAGCAGGAAAAGTTGCTGCCTTGCAAACATGTGTTCCTTCTTTTGACAGCTTGATAAAAGAGTTTGGGAAATCAGATTGTGTTCCTTTGCATTTGGGCCATTCTGAGGTCAGCCGAGGTCGGGCGAAACTCCCGTTTTTTTTTTTTACAGGGACAGAGATTATTTGGGGGGGGGTTGATATATAAAACGAGCGCCTTCCCGTCCATGCTTTCCTGTGAATAATATAATGATGATGATGATGATGATGTCAAATCCACTCTGAACATCTGGCTGACTGTGCAATGATTAATAATAATAATGATGATGATGATAATAATAATAAAGTTGGAAGGGACCTTGGAGGTCATCTAGTCCAACCCCCAGCTCAGGCAGGAAACCTTGTACCATTTCAGACAAATGGGTCTCCAGTCTCTTCATAATCATAATCATAAAGTTGGAAGGGACCTTGGAGGTCATCTAGTCCAACCCCCCTGCTCAGGCAGGAAACCTTGTACCATTTCAGACAAATGGCTGCCCAGTCTATTAGAATAGAATATAGTTGGAAGGGACCTTGGAGGTCATCTAGTCCAACCCCCCGCTCAGGCAGGAAACCCTGTACCATTTCAGACAAATGGCTGTCCTTGGAGCATTCACCGCTTCTGGAGGCGGGGTGGTTCCACGGGTTAATTGTTCTGTCAGGAAGTTTCTCCTTAGTTCCAGGTTGCTTCTCTCCTTGATGAGTTTCCACCCGTTGCTTCTCGTCCTGCTTTTAGGTGCTCTGGAGAATAGCTTGACTCCCTCTTCTTTGGGGCAGCCCCTGAGATACTGGAAGACTGCCTATCCTGTCCCCCCTCGTCCTTCTCTTCATTAAACCAGACATATCCAATTCTAGCAACTGTTTCTTATGTGTTTCAGCCTCCAGTCCCCTAATCATCTTTGTTGCTCTTCTCTGGACTCTTTCCAGAGTCTCAACATCTTTTTTACATCGCAGTGACCAAAACTGGATGCAGGATTCTTAGTCTTTGGTGGGGTCCTTGGTGCTCTCTGAGCTGGGTGATTTTCTTGCAGACATTTCATGACCCAACTAGGGAACATCATCAGTGCTAGAAGGGAGAGGAGTTTGCAGAGAGGAGGAGGAGAGGGGGAGGGGGAGGAGGAGGAGGAGGATCCCACTGTCCTCCTCTTGATGTTAGCTACTTGGGTCATGAAACATCTGCAAGAAAACCACCCAGCTCAGAGAGCACCAAGGACCCCACAGTCGTTCTTCCTCCTCCTCCTCCTCCTCCTCCTCCTCCTCCTCCTCCTCCTCCTCCTCCTCCTCCTCCTCCTCCTCCTCCTCCTCCTCCTCCTCCTCCTCCTCCATGCCCAGGTATGGAAGAGGTCACGGTGACATCAGCCTGTGTCCTAGAAAACCAGGTGCTGTGCACTTCCTTATCTCTGCTGGGCTCTGCGCAAGGCTGAGCTGGCCTCGCGTTCTCTGGGTCACCCTCCTTTAATGGATGTCACTCTAAAAGTGGCATTGCGCGGGACGCAAAGCCGGAAGCAAAGAAATCACCCTGGGGCTTAAGCACATCAGGGCTGGCAGCGTTGTACAGGGTGGGAATTGTAGACTATTTTGGGGTGCTGAGTCAGCAACTTGGGGCTTCTCTGCTAAACCATCCGTAAACATTTGGTTAGAGGGCTGTCTTGACATCAGACAGATTCCCAAAACATGCCAATGGTGCAAGGGAGTAATTAGCATCATTTAGAGAGCCTAGTTTAGTGGTCTAGTGATTAAGGCACAGGTTAGACTGTGCACCAGCTGGAGACTTGAGCCAATCACCAGGAGACGGTGAGTTCTAGTCCCGCCTTTAGGCATGAAAGCCAGCTGGGTGACTTTGGGCCAATCGCCAGGAGACGGTGAGTTCTAGTCCCGCCTTAGGCACGAAAGCCAAAGAGGTGACTTTGAGCCAGCCCCTCTCTCTCAGCCCAACCCGCCTCATAGGGTTGTCGCTATGGGGAAAACAGGAGGAAGGAATAATAGATTTGTTCGCCACCTCAAGTTATTTGTTAAAATAATGAAGGCAGGATAGAAATAAATAAATCTGAGTAATGAAATCCTTGCGATGTGATGTGGCTCGCTTCTCTATGGACCCCTTTGAGCCCAGCTGCAGAGTTGAGGCTCAGGCAGGCTGTTTCTTGGGTTTTTCTGCCCTAAAAAAATCAGATATTTTGCTTCTTTGCAGAAGTCCGAAGACATAAAGAATGATTTTTTTGATGCAATCAGAGCCACAATCTCCCCCCCCTCCTGGATAGCTGGGCTGGAATGGAAAACATGTTGGAGATCCTTTTATGCAGACCCTGCAAATATTTGGAGGTGACCCGCAAGGCCAGCGGAGAAGAGAAGAAGTGAATAATTTAGTGTGTCGTGGCACAACAGAAAATCACAGCTAGGGAAGAGGCTAATAAAAGGAGCTCTCGCACCAATGTTCGTTAGGTATTTTTTAAAAAAGGGGGGGGAATACAAGAAGCCTTTCTTTAATGCTATATCTTTTCAAGAGAGTGTTCCTCAACCTGGATGGATTTCAACTCCCAGAATTCCCTAGAAGATAAGAGAGAGAGAGAGAGAGAGAGAGAGAGAGAGAGAGAGAGAGAGAGAGAGAGAGAGAGAGAGAGAGAGAGAGAGAGAGAGAGAGAGAGAGAGAGAGAGAGAGAGAGAGGATGGATGGATGGATGGATGGATAGATAGATAGATAATGGATGGAAGGATGGATGATAGATAGATAGACAGATAGATAGATAGACAGAGACAGACAGACAGATACAGACAGATGATAGATAGATAGATAGATAGATAGATAGATAGATAGATAGATAGATAGATAGATAGATAGATAGATATGGATGGACAGACAGACAGACAGACAGACAGACTGACTGACTGATAGACAGATGATAGATAGATAGATAGATAGATAGATAGATAGATAGACAAACAGATAGACAGACAGACAGACAGACAGATACAGATGATAGATAGGTAGATAGACAGACAGACAGATACAGACAGATGATAGATAGATAGATAGATAGATAGATAGATAGATAGATAGATAGATAGATAGATAGATAGGGATGGATAGATAGATAGATAGATAGATAGGGATGGATAGATAGATAGATAGATAGATAGATAGATAGATAGATAGATAGATAGATAGATAGATAGATAGATAGATAGATAGATAGATAGATAGATAGATAGGGATGGATGGAAGGATGGATGATAGATAGATAGATAGATAGATAGATAGATAGATAGATAGATAGATAGATAGATGGAAGGATGGATGATAGATAGATAGATGGATAGATAGATAGATAGATAGATAGATAGATAGATAGATAGATAGAAAGAAAGAATAGGTTTCCTGCTGAGCAGGGGGTGGACTAGATGACCTCCAAGGTCCCTTCCAACTTTATTATTATTGTTACCAACCGCCTTGCTTAGCCACGGAAGTGCTCAATCGTCATCCTAAAGCAAGGACTATGCTCAAATGCAAAACACGCTGGAAGTTTTTGGCTTTTTTATTTGCAGTCCGTAATCATAAAAATTAACGCCTCTGCTGTCTCTCTTCCTGCCCCAGCTGCCTTTTAGAAGCTTTGCGGGGAGGTGGTGATAAATTATGGATCGCAATCAAACGACAAACACCGGCCTGAATGTTTGATATCTGCTGTGTAATAGATCGGGATTAATTTTATTTTCATTTACTACAAGTGCCCAGCTCTTCTGCATTCCTGCTTAGATCCACCCATCACAGGTTACTTACAGGCCTCCGTTCCACCGATAATAAGGTATCTTTATTTAATAATAATAATAATAAATAGTCTCGGTCAACAGAGGCCATCCAAGGCAGGTTTAAGGAAGTTTGCTTTAAACATAAGAGTAATCAATAAAAGGGAGGCTCCAGCTGAAGCCATTCTACCTAGATCCTTAAATTGAATTTATTTAACAGCCTCCATCACCATGGCCACAGGAGCAGATTTTATTCGAATGCTGCAATCAATCCTAAGTAACTTTATTCAGAAATAAATTCTTCCCTGAGTGCCGATTGTCCAAAGCACCTTTAGGATATCGGCCCCAAACCTGCTGCCCTTTTGGACAATTTGATCCCATCCATACAGGCAAGTGGGATCCTGAAAATATCCCTTTTTCAGGAAACTCGCCCATTAGATTAGAATAGAATAGAATAGAATAGAATAGAATAGAATAGAATAGAATGGAATAGAATGGAATGGAATGGAATGGAATGGAATGGAATGGAATGGAATGGAATGGAATGGAATG
>JARGCV010001063.1:25000-33760 GCA_034064705.1 Bothrops alternatus
TAGCTATAGATGGATGATGGATAGATAGATAGATGAAGATGGATTGATGGATAGATGAAGATAGATAGATGAAGATAGATAGTTAGATAGATGGATGACGATAGATAGATAGATAGATAGATAGATAGATAGATAGATAGATAGATAGATAGATAGATAGATAGATGAAGGATGGATGGATGGAAGGATGGATGGATGGATGGTGATAGATAGAGATAGAAAGAGATGATAGATGGATGAAGATGGATAGACAGACAGACAAATATATAAGATGGATGGATGGATAGATAGATGAAGTTATATAGATGGATGATGGATAGATAGATAGAGATAGATAGATAGATAGATAGATAGATAGATAGATAGATAGATAGATAGAAGATGGATGGATGGATGAAGATGGATAGATGAAGATAGTTAGTTAGATGGATGAAGATAGATAGATGAAGATGGATGGATGGATAGATGAAGATGGATGGATGGAGATAGATAGAGATGTTAGATAGATGGATGAAGTTGGATGAAGATGGATGGATGGATAGATAGATAGATAGATAAAGATGGATAGATCGATAGATAGATGAAGAAAGATGAAGATAGATAGATGGATGAATGGATGGATTTATATTGTTTTCGTTGTTTTGTACCCTTGTATGACTTATGTTGTTTGCTTAGCTAGTACTCCGTGACTATCCCTAAGTGTTGCATCTTATGATTTAGGATGCAGTGTTGTATTTCACGATTTGGGATGAATGTATTTCCATGTTGTATATGATCACGATTATCAATATTACTTGTATGTACATTGAGAGTTTCTGCACTAGAAGCACAAAGTCCAGAAGGATTACCTGTAATTTAAAGCTCACCAGGTGGAAGAAACTTCTGGGGCGGGGGAAATTCAACCCCATCCCCGTTTTTGCTTTCCAAAGGCGCTGATGGCTTTGGGAGAAAGGAAAAATGGAATTTCATTATTTCCCCCAAACATAGCCCGGAAAAGCATTTTCTTCTGCTTTCATTCAGCTTACCGTGGGTGGGGGGGGGGGGAAGAACATTGCAATGTGAATCAATCAGTTGAAACTAAATTGTCACACAATCGCTACAACTAATGCTTGCATGTAAATCAGGGGTCTTCAAACTTGGCCCTTTGATGACTGGTGGACTTCGACTCCCAGAATTCCTCAGCCAGCGTGCCTAGCTGAGGGATTCTGGGAGTTGAAGTCCAGGGGTCTTCACACTTGGCCCTTTGATGACTGGTGGACTTCAACTCCCAGAATTCCTCAGCCAGCGTGCCTGGTTGAGGAATTCTGGGAGTTGAAGTCCAGGGGTCTTCACATTTGGCCCTTTGATGACTGGTGGACTTCAACTCCCAGAATTCCTCAGCTAGCATGCCTGGCTGAGGAATTCTGGGAGTTGAAGCCCACCAGTCATCCAAGGGCAAAGCTGGAAGACCCCTGATGTAAATCCTCTATTTTAAGTAACTGCAGCTGGAGTTCACAGCCCCGAGGATTGCGTCTTTCAACCCTTCTGACTCCATTTTTCCAACCCAGCAAACCGTAAGATTGAAATAAATGGTACAAATTCAAAATTCCGAGCCACCCGCTCTTTTTTGCCCAATCCCACCTCACTTGTTGTTGTTATGGGGAAATAGGAGGCCGGGATATTAAGGATGTTTATATAATAGATTTTTTTAAAAATCCATCCTTTATTATGTATATAAGTAAGTCAAGGTTAGCAAGCAAGCCTAATGCTCTTCCCTTCTCTATTTTACCCATAACGACAACCCTGCGAGGTTGGTTTGGCTGAGAGGGAGGGACTGGCCCAGAGTCACCCAGCCGGCTTCCATGCCTAAGGCAGGACTAGAACTCACCGTCTCTTGGTGATTGGCCCAAAGTAACTAAGCCGGCTTTGATGCCTAAGGCGGGACTAGAACTCACCGTCTCCTGGTGATTGGCCCAATGTCACCCAGCCGGCTTCCATGACTAAGGCAGGACTAGAACTCACCGTCTCCTGGTGATTGGCCCAATGTCACCCAACCGGCTTCCATGCCTAAGGCAGGACTAGAACTCACCGTCTCCTGGTGATTGGCCCAATGTCACCCAACTGGCTTCCATGCCTAAGGCGGGACTAGAACTCACCGTCTCCTGGTGATTGGCCCAAAGTCACCCAGCCGGCTTCCATGCTTAAGGCGGGACTAGAACTCACCGTCTCCTGGTGATTGGCCCAAAGTCACCCAGCTGGTTTTTGTGCCTAAGGCGGGACTAGAACTCTCCATCTCCTGGTGATTGGCCCAAAGTCACCCAACCGGCTTCCATGCCTAAGGCGGGACTAGAACTCACCGTCTCCTGGTGATTGGCCCAATGTCACCCAACCAGCTTCCATGCCTAAGGCGGGACTAGAACTCACCGTCTCCTGGTGATTGGCCCAAAGTCATCCAGCTGGCTTCCATGCTGAAGGCAGGACTAGAACTCACAGTCTCCTGGTGATTGGCCCAATGTCACCTAGCCGGCTTCCATGCTTAAGATGGTACTAGAACTCACCGTCTCCTGGTGATTTGCCCAAAGTCACCCAACTGGCTTTCCTGCCTAAGAGTTTATTAGACTGCAAAGATTCCCTTGGATGAGTATCTCCAAGTTTTAAAAACGACAAACCTTGTTGTAGCAGTTGCCTTTTCTTGCCCAATATCAAACAAACGCAAGCTTCCGTTTTGTTTTAAATTAGTAATCAAAGCAGCCGCCCGCACCTGGGACCTCTTCCCAAACAGGGCAAAAACAGAATAAAAAATAAAAATAAAAATAAAAAGGAGATTTGTTCGATATTGGAGCATAAAAAGGAATGTTTACCGCCTTGTTGTTTCGCAGCTCATTAATCCTTAACAAGATCTCTGCAAGGTATAGTCATTATCATTCAAAAATTTTTCCATCTTCTGCAAGAACGCGTAAATCAGAGCGGTAAAAAAAAACATCTCGATCGGATTAGATCTTGCAGCTTGGCACAGATGTGGCCCAGGTTTCCCACAACTTTGGAGGGATGTGGCTGGGGCAGAAAAACGACAGAAGCCTCTTAGCTTCCCTTTGGATCCCTTTTCTCTGCTAGTTCAGCCTCTGCGTTGTCTAGAGAGAGAAACGAAGATATTCGCTATTATTTAGCGCCCCGCTAATCATTTCAAGGGCCTTGTGAGGGTTTTCATATGGGGTGCCTGGTGCTCTCTCTGCAGCCGGGCTGTTTCCTTGCAGAGGTTTTATTGGCCAACTAAATGCTAGAAGGGAGCAGGGTTTGTGGAGAGGAAGAAGAAGAGGAGGAGGAGGAGGAGGAGGAGGAGGAGGAGGAGGAGGAGGAGGAGGAGGAGGAGGAAGAACGACTGTGGGGTCCTTGGTGCTCTCTGAGCTGGGTAGTTTTCTTACACACGTTTTATGACCCAACTAGGGAACATCATCAATGCAACAAGGGAGTAGGAGGAGGGAGGAAGGAAGGAAGGAAGGAAGGAAGGAAGGAAGGAAGGAAGGAAGGAAGGAAGGAAGGAAGGAAGGAAGGAAGGAAGGAAGGAAGGAAGGAAGGAAGGAAGGAAAGAAGGACTGTGGGGTCCCTGGTGCCCTCTGAGCTGGGTGGATTTTCTTGCAGACATTTCATGACCCAACTAGGTAACATCATCAGTGCTAGAAGGGAGGAGGAGGAGGAGGAGGAGGGGGAGGGGGAGGAGGAGGACTCAATCTAGTTGGGTCATGAAACGTCGGCAAGAAAACCACCAAGCTCAGAGAGCACCAAGGACCCCTCCGTCCCATTATCCACAGCCTCAGCTTCACTGCTTTGGACAAGTTCAGAGCAGAGCATCCCTGAGGCTCAGAGGTCTGGACCCCCAGCCCCAAGAAACACACCCCCCTCCGCAGAATGCTGGCAATCTCTGAAAATGAGCCCCCTCCTGCGTGAATCCCAAATGCCCTTAGCAACGCGACTCTCCTTCTGCGCGGTTTTACATCGCTTGCAAAACGGGCCGCCATCTGTAGCGTGAAGATGCTTTTCCATTCGTTCCAGTTGGGTCTCTTCTCTCCTTCGAAGTTTTTTTTCCCAAATTTCAGAGTGCTGTTGCAAAAAAAAAAAAAAAGACACCCAGGAAAGGGTTAGCTCCTCGTTTCCCTCCACCCCCCCACCCCACGCACTTTTAATTACTGTCTGACATTGTTCACAGCAAGAACCTCATTTGGTGTCGCTCATCACTTATGCACAAAGCTTTTAAAATGTCTTTCTATAAAGCATGCTCCCTGCTGGCGGAAATTAAAGAGGGCAGAATGAGAGGGGGCGCAGCGGGACCCGGGAGGAGGGGGCCTTTTCTGAGGTTGACAAAAAGGACGGGCTGGCTGCCTCGCATTGAACTGGGTTATTGAATTAGCCTGGTTAACTGGAGTTGTGCCATATAATGGATAGAGTAGAGTAGAGTAGAGTAGAGTAGAGTAGAGTAGAGTAGAGTAGAGTAGAGTAGAGTAGAGTAGAGAAGAGAAGAGAATAGAATAGAATAGAATAGAATAGAATAGAATAGAATAGAATAGAATAGAATAGAATAGAATAGAATAGAATAGAATAGAATAGAATAGAAATATGGAATAGAAATATAGAAACTGCTGGCTCAGGAATTCTGGGAGTTGAAGTCCAGGAGTCATGAAGGGGCCACAGTTCCCCCATGCTGGCTGAGGAATTCTGGGAGTTGAAGTCCCCGAGTCATGAAGGAGCCATAGTTCCCCCATGCTGGCTCAGGAATTCTGGGAGTTGAAGTCCCCGAGTCATGAAGGGGCCACAGTTCCCCCATGCTGGCTCAGGAATTCTGGGAGTTGAAGTCTTCGAGTCATGAAGGAGCCACAGTTCCCCCATGCTGGCTCAGGAATTCTGGGAATTGAAGTCCAGGAGGAATCCTGGGAGTTGAAGTCCACGAGTCATAAAAGGGCCAGGTGTGAAGACCCCTGGCTTAGAATCATCCTGTTCCAGCAAGCCAGCCACCCTCTCTTCTTAGCCAGCATCCTGGAGGGTCTGACAAGCCGACATCCCCTCCCGTAGAAGGATAGATGGAAGCCACAATGAAGAAGGCTTAGCAAATTGTATTTCATCGGTTCAGGTTGTCTTCCTTCCGATCTACCTATATTTAACTGGTCTATTTTTGAATATGACTCAGGAGAGGTACGGAAATATATATATATATATCCTACTACTGGAAATGGAATAAATGGAATTTATTACCGCCTGCAAAATGATAAACTCTCCATCATCCTTAGTCAATACAACGCCTGGTTTGCTCCCTGTTTGAAACAAGGCATCCAGCTCTCCACGGAGGCCGCCCGACAATCAGGAAGGCAAAACTATCTCCCATCCCTTCTCATTGTGGTGAGCTGCATTCAATTACGGTGCATCCAAAATAGAACATTTTATGAAATGTTGAGCATTGTTTTGTGTGTTGTTGTTTTTTTTAAAAATGTCAAGGGAAAACGGATGCCTGACTATAGGCAGGTGTCCCCTAATGGAAGTTGTTTTAAGGACACATTTATTGAATGCCAAGTTGTTTTCAACTGAGCTTATTTTTTTATTTTTTTTACAGGGATGGTTGACACCAAAATTGCGGCAACTGCTCAAACCTCGCCTGGCTTCGGTTTTGACTTTTATGATCTTCCGGACAAAGAGTTGCACGAAACGACGTCTGATCTAAACACCGGCCGTTGCAAAGGCGCCCCACTTCTAGCACCTACCTTTAATAAATCAATAATAATAAAAAAAAATTCCCTCTGGCTTGCCAGCTTACCCAGTTCAGACTGACTCCTAAATCACTGGCTGGGTTCACAGCGCAGAGCAAGGGAAGCAAAAGTGACTTCATGCGTTAGGGAAAATCTTGCAGGGAGTAACAGACTAACAGATGGGAAGGGACCCTGGAGGTCTTCTAGTCCAGCCCCTGCGATCATGTCACCCCCCCTGGTCCTTCTTTTCATTAAACTAGACCTAGATAGCAGTTAACAGAGCAGATAACAGAATAACGGAGTTGGAAGGGACTTCGGAGGTCTTCTAGACCAACCCCTGCTATAGACCCTCAGAGAGGGTCTGCAACTTGGGCGTCCTCCTCGATCCGCAGCTAAATTTGGAACATCATCTTTCGGCTGTGGCGAGGAGGACATTTGCCCAGGTTCGCCTGGTGCACCAGCTGCGGCCCTATTTGGACCGGGAGTCTCTTCTCACAGTCGCTCATGCCCTCCATCACCTCGAGGCTCCGACTACTGCAACGCTCTCTACATGGGGCTACCTTTGAAAAATGTTCGGAGACTTCAGGTAATGCAGAATGCAGCCGCGCGAGCAGTGTTGGGCCTGCCCAGAAATGCCCACATTTCGGCATCACTCCGCGAGCTGCATTGGCTGCCAGTTGGTCTCCGAACCCAATTCAAAGTGTTGGTTATGACCTATAAAGCCCTACATGACATCGGACCAGGTTACTTGCGGGACCGTCTGCTGCCCCATGAATCCCAGCGGCCGGTTAGGGCCCACAGAGTCGGCCCTTCTCCAGGTCCCGTCAGCCAGACAGTGTCGCCTGGCGGGGCCTAGGGGAAGAGCCTTCTCTGTTGCGGCCCCGGGCCCTCTGGAACCAACTCCCCCCGGAGATCCGTATTGTCCCCACCCTCTCCGCCTTTCGCAAATTACTGAAGACTCATCTTTGCCGGCAGGCCTGGGGCAGTTAACACCTGGCCCCAGCCAGTGTATGTATGTTTGCATGTCTGTTTTGGGTGACTGGTCTTTTAATTGACGGGTTTATAAATGTTTTTTATATATTAGATTTCTACATGTAGTATTATGTTGTGAGCCGCCCTGAGTTCTTGAAATAGGGCAGCATAGAAATCTAAGTAATAAATAAATAAATAAATGTCCTGGTCCTTCTTTTCATGAAACCAGACCAGTGGTTCCCAGCTTTTTCTGTACCCCGCACCCCTAGAACGCTTCTAATAAATTCTCTCACCCCTTACAGAACTTCGAAAGAACGGCAACGAATTATGCATACACACTATAAATTTTGAAAGTTTTCGCACCCCCCCTGGAATATCGCCTTGCACCCCCAGTTGAGAACCCCTGAACTAGACGTACCCAATTCCAGCAGCCATTTTTTCGACCTTTTTAGCCTCCCAGTCCCCTAAGGATTATCTGAACCCTTTTTACTTTGGTTCAAGATCTGACCAGTGTGGAAGTGTCTGGTCTTCCGACTGCCTTAAGGCTTGATATTGGCCTACTGGGAAGTCAAAGGTCATCCATCAGTTTGGCCTAAGGTTATCGTGGCTACTTTTTTTGATTTCTGTCTGGCCGGGTGATACTCCCACGTCTTGTCCTGGGGTCTGGATGGGGTCTGGATGGGGTCTGGATGGGGAGAACGGGGCTCAGACCTCAACCCTAGCAAAACTGAGTGGCAGTGGGTGGGTGGGTGGTCCTCCCATGGAAGTTCTGGAGATCTTCCATCTTTGATCTTCAAGAGGCTTGCACTGTCCTTCTGGGAATTGGGTGTAGTCTAGAGGTCTTCCTGGACTCCATCACTGGAAGATTTTCAAGAAGAGACTAGAGACATCCACCTGTCTGAGATGATTATACATCTTCTCTTCTCTTCCTTTCCCTTCCCTTCCCTTCTATTACTATTCCATTCCATTCCATTCCATTCCATTATAATTCTATATTATTCCTTATTTCCATTCTCTTCTCTTCCTTCTCTTCCCTTCTCTTCCCTTCCATTCCATTCATTCCATATATTCTATCTATTCTATTCTATTCTATTCTGTTCTGTTCTGTTCTGTTCTGTTCTGTTCTGTTCTGTTCTGTTCTGTTCTGTCTGTTCTGTTCTGTTCTGTTCTATTCTATTTATTCTTCTCTTCTCTTCTCTTCTCTTCTCTTCTCTTCTCTTCTCTTCTCTTCTCTTCTCTTCTCTTCTCTTCTCTTCTCTTCTCTTCTCTTCTCTACTCTTCTCTTCTCTTCTCTTCCCTTCCCTTCCCTTCCATTCTATTCCCATTCCATTCCATTCTAATTCTATATTATTCCTTATTTCCATTCTCTTCTCTTGTCTTCCCTTCCCTTCCATTCCATTCATTCCATATATTCTATTCATTCTATTCTATTCTATTCTATTCTATTCTATTTCTATTCTATTCTATTCTATTCTATTCTATTCTATTCTATTCTATTCTATTCTATTCTATTCTATTCTATTCTATTCTATTCTATTCTATTCTATTCTATTCTATTCTATTCTATTCTATTCTATTCTATTCCCTGCTCTTCAAGACCTTCGCACCACTTCAACTGGATTGGGAGACTCTTCCAGTCCCTTGTGGATGGACTGCTGTAATGTGTTCAACCTAGGACTGCCCTCGAGGGCCATTCAGGAGCTTCAGCTGGTCAAGAACACAGCAACACCAGAAGGGCTGGGCAAAGTATAATCTTTGAATTGACTTTTACAATGCCAGGATTTTTGGGATCGGCCAAGATAGCTCTGTCGGCCTTGCCAGGAAGAAGGTCCTGGCTCTGTTCAGGGAAACCACATTCACACAAGGAGAAAAGATCACAACAGCCGGGGGGGGGGGGGGAAACAGCCTTAAAACCAGGGGTAATTACAACCCCACTTCCTTCCTGCGGAAGACGTCTGATTTAATGAAGATGACATCCAGCAGCACAAAGCAAGGCGGGGATATTAAATTTTGTCTGCTGGTAGGAGAGATACACAGATTTAATGCCATGCTGGAAAAGTGATTAGGCGACTGGAGT
>JARGCV010001065.1:0-28001 GCA_034064705.1 Bothrops alternatus
AAGGAAGGAAGGAAGGAAGGAAGGAAGAAAGAAGAAAGAAAGAAGAAAGAAAGAAAGAAGAAAGAAAGAAGAAGAAAGAAAGAAAGAAAGAAAGAAAGAAAGAAGAAGGTCTGTCATAACTTTGAATGATTGTTCAGCAACTGTCATAGGTCGAGACCCACCTGCATAATCTTGGCAAAAGAAAATCTCTAGGGTTCACCTATATTAGATATATTAGATATATCTAGCTCAGCGATAAAGCTTTCTCAAAGGAAGGCTGGGAAGACCTCAAGTCGTAACTTCACCAACTTAAGATTTCACCAACCTTAAATATTGCTATCCTTTATTAGAAATCCTTCCCCCCCCTCCCCCCCAAAAATAACAGACCAATTTCAAACGCCAAGGAGCCCTTCAGCAAAATGTACATAATACACATCTACTTCGCAAAAGGATTTGGAATTCCATTTTAAATCCTTGGCGGTGACTTCAGTTGCTTTTTTTTTTCCCCCACCCCGGCTTCGCATCATCCCTCTTGGTTCTCCCACCTGCTGTTGGAATCTAAGCTCTGCAAACACTGAGCTAATCAGGCTCAACTTAAGCAATCTGCGGTTTAGGCTAACCACAGGGAAAGAAGCAAGACGAAAAGAACACGAACTGCTTCGTGGCAGGGAAAGAAAACAAGTTGCAATGCCTCCGTTTAACAGAATAGCAGAGCTGGAAGGGCCCTCAGAGGTCCTCTAGTCCAACCCCCTGCTCAGGCAGGAAACCCTATACCGTTTCAGACAAGTGGTCGTCCAATCTCTTCTTAAAAACCTCCAGGCCACCATTTGTATCGTTCTGTTTCTCAAGTCTGGCTAAGATGGGAAGGCAGCCCCCATTCAACCAAAAGCTAGATCAGAATATAGAATCAGAGGCCGGGCAGAACCATGGAGGTCTTCTGGTCCAAGACCAGAAGACTTTATACCAGGGGTTCTCAACTTGGCAACTTTAAGACTTGTGGACTTCAACTCCCAGAATTCCTCAGCCAGCTTTGCTGGCTGAGGAGTTCTGGGAGTTGAAGTCCACAAGTCTTAAAGTTGCCAAGGTTGAGAACCCCTGCTTTATACCATCTTGGTCAAACGGATGTCCAGCTTATTCGTCGGAGAATAAGTCAGTCCCCTCTTCTCTGGACAGACCCTCAAGCCCTGGAAGATGGCTATCCTATTGTTTCAAAGTGGGGTGGTGGGACTCACCTAGGACTTACAGCCGAACCTTTCTGATTGGTGCACCAAAGGGGGAATCTTCTCCCCCCCACCCCCTTCCTCCCCAGCAGCAACCGACTTACCATTATTGGGGCTGAATCCATCTTCATTGGGATAATTGGCAGGCGCGACTTGGATGGTTGCCGAAGTGGGGAAAACCAGGATGTGGGTACAGGAGGCATCCTGGGGCGTATTCAGCTGTGAAGACTGCAGATTGAGGGCAGTGCTGCGGCCGAAGACAGACCCCATGGTGACAGCATCTTTCAGAGAAAAGGAAGAAGTGGAGTCAGGCAGCAGGCTGACTTGCCGCACCCTCTAGAGCAGACGTCCCCACCTTTGGGGGCACCAGGGACCCCTTTTCCATGGAGAGAGGTTTTTCCATGGACCGGAGAGGGCGTGGTTTTGTGTGCTGCCTGCATCCCGCGGATGGGGGCTTTGCTTGTTTGTGCGGACCGGTTGCTGGCACGCTGTGGATCGGTACCCGGGGGGTTGGGGACCCTGACATAGAGTCCACTAATTCCTCCCCAACGGCAGCCAGATAATCCTTGCGATCTCCTGGCTTAAAACACATCCCTATGAGAAGACCTCAGAAAACAGCCCTTCTAAGGGCTTAGCGTAAAGAAGTCGGAGCGGGAAGGTTCATTCTCCGAGCTTCGGACGGTTTCGTTACAGGCTAGGTAACGTTTAAACTCCACTGAAGAGGTAACAAAACGTTCAGAAACAACCACCCCACAAGCTCGGAGAATGAAACTTTACCTTCATGCTAGCCCCAAGCTACAGATACTCCGCCCCTATTGCATTTGGAAGTCTCTTGCCACATGCTAAATAAAGAAATAAAAACTCTCCCCCCCACACACACACCATTCTATTTTTTTCCCCAGAGGTTGAGCATTTGGTACAGGCCTTGGACAAGATGGACAGGCCCCTTTTCCAAGCTAAATGAGAGGGTGTGGGGGTGTGGAGAGAGAGCAAAGGGAAGATGTCGGTCCCACGAAGCCCATTGCGTAAATTACCTGGCATCACCACAAATGAACCTTGCGGCTCCATGGCAACCAAGCAGGCGCTAAGGATGGAGGGAGAATCTGCCGAGGAGATGCTACACATCCGACACACTTCCTTCAACTGCTTGCTGATTGTCTGCAGAGAGCACTCTCCGAGCAGGATGCTCCAGTCTGAAAAACAAGAGGAGGAGAGGGAAGAAAGAGAGCAAGGGTCCCCAATCTTTGGGGCACCAGGGACCGGTTCCATGGAGAGAGGTTTTTCCGCGGACTGGAGGGTGCATGGTTTTGTGTGCTGCCTACTGCATCCCACGGATGGGGCTTTGCTTGTTTGCGCGGACCGGTTGCTGGCATGCTGCGGACGGGGACCGGTCCACAGACCGGGGGTTGGGGACCCCTGAAATAAAGGCTGTCATCTAAAGAAGCGTCCCCCAACCAGAAGTCAAAGTAGAACAAGTTTTTAGTCTGTCCCTTCCATGTTATCATTTACTCCTGCGCTGTTAGTTTTATCATCACCTCTTGTTTCCATCGTTTTCACCATCCTGGTATCTTTCAGTCCCAAAGATGCTTTTTCAAAAGGCAGCTGGGCTTCTGTTTTTTTCTTTTTTTTTCTTTTTAAATATTTTTATTAAGTTTTTCAAAATTTTTACATAAAGAAAAAAGATAATAACTCAACTGATAACAATCGTATAACACATTTACCAAACAATCCAGTTAACTGCTCGGTACCCCCCCCCCACCACATCCTCCTACACCTAAACTTCCCCCTCTTCTTTCCATCTAACTACCTACTTTTTCCTTTCTCTACATCTCCCCTCCACCCACCTCTATCCCAGCAAAACAAGAAAGTCCCGTTGCCTCTTGAAAAAAGCACCTCTGGGACAACCATGACCTCGATGATGGAGAATCTCCATGGACTTTAAGATCTTATTTCTCCACCCCTTCTCTTTACATCCTTTACTGTCTCTCTTCTGCATCTCTGCTCTACCTTTTCTCTAATTTGACTCTCTCTGGTCAGAGGCTAATAAGAGGCTTCCTTTTTACATGTTGCTAAACCTGTTAATCACCAGGGGGAAATGCCAGAATTCATTGACCCTTGAAGTTATCTAGCAGCCCTGCCTCCTAGCTGTTTAGCAGTTGTTTTAGCAACCAGTTATTATGTCCTCCTTTGTGCCTTGAAGCTCTTTTACACACCTGAAACACTCTGAAAGTGATCAAAGCAGAGCGGCTCAGATCTAAAGCGCCTTACACGCATCTCTGATTTCTGCCTTTCCTCTCATTTCACGCAGGCCTCCCAAATATATAAAGCAGGAGTGTCCCAACCTTTTGGCTTGCCACGAGTTGGAGGATAATAGAATAATAGAGCTGGAAGGGACCTTGGAGGTCTTCTAGTCCAACCCCCTGCTGGACAAGCCTGTCGTAGACAAGCCACTTATTTTAAACTAGGGGGTCTCCAATCACTGGGGCCATGGCCCGCTACCAGGCCGTGGCCTATTCGGGATCGGGCCGCCCGAGCGGCTAGCTGCAGCGCCGTGGGTAGAGCTCAACTTGAGCAAGCGGTGGGCCGGTGGGCGCTTGCGACCCAGCCCACTGCTTGTGCGGCCGTTCCTCTCTCCCCCCCCCCACCAGCCGGGCCGCCAAGCTGCAAAGGACGAGGACGGCCGTTCTAAACCTTCAGCCTGCGAAGACTCAAATATAAAAGCACTGCAGCCACTGAACGTGCAAGAAATAAGCCATCCCAGCTCCCTTGCTTCTGAGGGGATTAGTAAAGGTAGAAGGATGAAACGGCCTAATCTTTGTGCCACACACACACACACACACACACACACACACACACACGGGGCTTTGCAGGGTTTTCCATTCTAATTACCAGGATGACATTGCCACGTCACTTTTTAGACAGCCTGGCTCCAAACCGAAGACAATTTCTATTATTTTGCTAACGTGCTTTAGAAAGGATAGTCCGGATTGGCAGTTCCAGGTCAATGGGAATCCAGGTCAGTGGGAAACCAGACACTCTTCTGGTAGAGATATCCTGCAGCTAAAGGGAAACGCAAAAACAGCTGGGCTGTGATGGGTTAACCTGCTACCTACCTAATGGAAGCAGGGGAGGGTGGGTTATCGCACACACAGGTTTGAAGGAAACCACAGCTTATGCTTTCTGTTAGGTAGATCAGGGGTTCCCAACGACCGGCCCACGGCTTATTTGGAACCAGGCCCCGTGAGCGGTGGGCCAGCGTGCACACACGCGAGCGCCGCTCAGCTTACGCAAGTCAAGCTGCACATGTGGGTGTGCTCACGCCGGCCCACCGCTCACGCAAGTTGAGCTGCGCGCACATGGGCGTGTGTGCTGGACCGCCACGCGTGTCGACCGGTTCCTCTCCTCACCCCAAGAAGCCACCAAGTTGCAAAGGTTGGGGAACACTGATATAGGTAAGCAGATGGTGGTCCAGGACTGTTCTGTCCCAGGATTGTTATTCCAAAATAACTTACCAACAATCATATGGCTACTGTGAACGAGGAGACACACACACACACACACGTGTACACCTGCCCCCTGCCAAATGTACTCTGGAGGGCCTTATGATGCACAACAGAATGCAATCGATCCTACATCCTTCTGGGCAAGCACCGCCTAATTTAAGCTTTTATACATTTAAAATTTTATATCTATGTGTAAAACTTTAATAATGCGAATGCAATAAATAACAATCCATCCTGACAGCGCCTCAAGTGCCAACTGCCAACCAACTGGGAGAAGCCGTGTCGCCCAAGTACCTTTCAGCTCCCCGTGGCCAAGCCGTCCAAGGCGCCCAATCACGACTCTCCAGGGAAGTGACGTCATCTGGATGAGCCCGATGCACCATTCCCAGAGCTTCTGCAAGCCAATTTTACGTGCTGACACCTTGCACCTCCGTGATCTGGAGGGGAAAACAGGGTAGTAAGAACTTGTTGTACTTCTTGTGGTTTTCTTTGTACCACCTGTGATCCCTCTATTTGGGGTGGAGTCAAGGCGAAGGAATGGAGCTGAGCGTTTACTGGCCGGATGCCCTTCCTGACACCTATGCCGAGTTCACAGCAGGTATTTCCTCTTTGCATCCTGATAGGAAAAACACCTCTTAGGATTGAACTCTCAGTCTTCTTGAGTGGGAGACGAGCAGCTGCTGGGTTATAAGCGTGCACTCAACGTATTTAAACAATGTACATAAGACCAGGAAGTCCAGTAGGATGGTCTGCTCCAAAGTTTGCAGCCGGCTTTGTTTTCCCTTTCTTTTTTGTAGCCTACCTGTTTGGCAAATCGATGTTGACAATGCAGGTTTCCAACAAGTCCCCGTGCAGGTCAGTGCAGGAGGCCAGAAGCCAACGTTGATCGTGAGAGAGACAATACCCCACAAAGAGCACATTATACTTCTGGCTGGCTTCGCCAAAGGTCTCCCCGAGCTCCGTCTGTTTGTCCTTGATAGGTGCCAGGATAAATGGAGGGGAGTATAGCTGAATGGGACTCGGCCGCTACAAAAAGGGGACATTACACAGAGAGAGAGAGAGAAAAAAAAGAGAAAACAAGTGACAGGTTGTCCCAAGCTGAAAAAAACGAAGGATACAGATAGTCTTCACCACAATTGGGACCACAGAATTTCCACTGCGAAGCAAGGCGGTCCTTAAGCGAATCCAGCTTTCCCTATTGACTTTTGCTTATCAAGATCGCAGAAAGCGACCACGTGATCCTGGGACGCTGCAGTCGTCATCTTTAAAACGCTCCATGGCATCGGACCCGGATATCTACAGGACCGCCTTCTGCCAGCAAATACCTCCCACCGTCCGGTACGCTCCCACAGAGAGGGTCTCCTCAGGGTGCCGTCGGCCAAACAATGTCGGCTGGCGACCCCCAGGGGGAGAGCCTTCTCTGTGGGAGCTCCAACGCTTTGGAACGAGCTCCCCCCCCCGAACTCCGTACGATGACGGAATTGCGTTCCTTCCGTCGAGAATTAAAAACATACTTATTCCGACAAGCCGGCCTGGGATGATAGCTCCAGCTCCAACAATGGCCATAATTGTTTTTAGGGGATTGTGTTTTTAGATTATGTATTGGGTTTTTAAATGATTGGGCCAAATTATTTAATTTATTTTTAATAATTTTAATTTTTGTATGTTGTCGTTTTAATTGGGCTGTACACCGCCCCGAGTCCTTCGGGAGGGGGGCGGTATAAAAATCGTAAAATAAATAAATAAAAAATAAATTAAAAAAAAAATTGGGTGCCAAGGGTCCCAATTGTGACGACGGAACTCTATGTATGCTGCAAGGGCCGTAAGTGTGAGGACAGGCTCTAAGTCCCTTTCTTTCTGCGCAGCTGTACGTTTGAACGGGCGTTAAACAAACGGTTGCAAGTCTACCTGTATAAGTGTAAAAGCCACGATGCTCAAGCTTGGAATGGGAAACCCCAAATATTAAAAACCACATCACTGGCAGGGCCCCCAACCTCCGGGCCCAAACACCTGGGAGACAGGCCTTCAGAGTCTTACGAAAGCCTAACAGGGTTGGGACCGTCCGGGTTTGCCGAAGGACGCCGTTCCTCGGAGCGTCACCGCTGCGACGGTTTTAGAGGGACAGGCATGAGCACCGAGAGGCTTTGCTGGCCTCCCTCCTCGCTCACCTCGGAGTTCTTCAGCGTCATCTCAATGCTGGCAGCTGGTCCAAAGCCAGTCAGAGACTTAATGTGAATCTGCGTGGGGAGCGGTCGCCGGCACTGGCAATAGGCAGAGAATGCCAGGGATTTCAAGTGCTGGATATAAAAGATCTGCTCGTCCTTCACGGTCTGCAGCATATATTGGCAAGGCACAATCTAAAGAAAACAGCAAAGCCGGGATTAGTCAAAAAAGTATACCTATATTTTTTTTAACCTGTATGTCCAAAACACAGGGGCCTTGTTCCATCCGCAGGATTGTCTGGGACGCCACGCATCTCAAATCAGATTGAGATGTGTTGATGTCCCAGACAATCCTGTGGATATAACAATATATAACCAATTTGAGATGCAATCATTATAACGATCAGCTATCCAGGAAAAGAGGCCTATTAGTGATACCTTTTGCGGCCACTACCAAGCTCGCAGAGCACCAGGGACCCCACAATGCAAGCTTGAACTGCAAATATTCTCTTATATTGGTGCTAATGCCGATCTTCGGTAGCAGCGTCAGCTCCTCTTCCACCCAACCAGAAAGACACCTGCTGGTCTCAAGGCAAACCCACCTGAAGAATGAAAGAGCTCCTCATGTTTTCAGGCAGGTTGTCCAACATTTCTGTGTAACAGCGCATCAAGCTCAAAAGCCAGAAGCTGACAGAAGAAGATTCCTCCTCTGCGGTGTAGGTGAAGGGATCCACCATGTAGATGACCACAGCCGGTGGGTAGGCATGGCTGTCCGCAGACTCGGGTTCCGTGGGAATTCCTATCCTCTCCCTCTCTGCAGAGCTACCAAAAAAAAATAATAATCAAAAAACGATTTATGTCAGGTGCAGGAAATCAGGAGTCCAGGCGGTACAAATGAATATATAGGTTTATTGCAGGCTAATGGTCTCTACAAGAATCTGAGCTACTAACGGCCAGAGGAAATGGGTGGTAGATCAAGAGTCAACGGAATTCAAGGTGGGCTGGGCTGAGGTCTCTTGTGAGCACGCAGGGACTTCACACCGATGGTGCATTTGACACCCACACCCCTCAGGCGCACGGTGACAGGAGAGCAGTGTTCCAATATTGGAGGGGCTGCCCAAAAGAAGAGAGGGTAAACTTTTTTTTCCCCAAAGCCCCTGAAGGCAGGACAAGAGGCAACAGATGGAAACGAATCAAGGGCAGAAGCAATCTAGAACTAAGGAGAAATTTCCTGATAGTTAAAAACAATT
The DNA here is from genome assembly GCA_034064705.1 of Bothrops alternatus. Classification (NCBI taxonomy): domain Eukaryota; kingdom Metazoa; phylum Chordata; class Lepidosauria; order Squamata; family Viperidae; genus Bothrops; species Bothrops alternatus. The sequence continues at coordinate 8,115 of JARGCV010001065.1, forward strand.
AGTCAACTTGCCTCTAGAAATTGTGGGTGCGCCAACATTGCAGGTTTTCAAGAAGAAACTGAACAGCCATTTGTCGTGTTTTTCCCCCCCCTATTAAGTTACAACCCATGTGCTTAAGGATTCCTCTGCTGTTAGCTCCTTAAAAGAAACACATTTTTTCCCCCACTGGGCTCTCACAGGACCAGGTATGGGAAATACACAAGTCCCGGAGGTGTTATGGAGGTGCTGACAGGCTGAGACCACAGATCGCTCCCCTGTTGCTCTCTCCATAATCCAAAAGGCCTACTTTTTTCAGCCTTCGTAGTATTTACCATTTGAATCCAGTGGAAAAAAGTGTATCTCCTTTATAAGCAATTGTTGAGCAACCTCTATGCTAGAGCCAAAGCTTCATGGTCCATTTTGGATCCAAATAGTACGTACGTCAAGAAGAGGGGTTGACAACAGTAAAAGGAAAGGGGGGAGGGAGAGACACAAGACAACTGAGCTTCAATTTCAAAAAATAAAATTAAGAACGTATCATCTTGGTATTAAGGATTATCTTGACATATCCCTAAACCTGGACTGAAATTAGGGCACGGGCTATTATCCCACACAAAGATTAAAACACCCTTGCCGAAATTAATAAGCTTCTGTCTCTGCATTATAGAATTATCCAGTAATTAACTTTGACCGGGGCCAGTAACCAATTTTTGCTATTACAATCCATGACCGGCAGGGGGCAGTATGTGGCTGATTTCCACCCCCCCCCCCAACATATATCCAGCTAGTTTTATTTCTCTGGGGTTCAAACTCTCTACCTAAAACTAACTCCATGCACCATTATATACCAGTATATATTAAGTCTTCCTCTACAACCGGGATGTCCGGCTTTGGGGACTTGTAAGACCTGTCAACTCCGAGAAGTTGACTGGCTGGGGAATTCTGGGAGTTGAAGTCCACAAGTCTTAAAGTCAGTGGTGGGATTCAAATAGGGGAACAACCGATTCTCCGTGTGGATGCCGCCTTCCGGAAGCCCGTTCTGGACCTGGGCAACAAAAAAAATTAGCTGCCAGTTCTGCCGAAGTAGTGCGAACCGGCTGAATCCCACCACAGTGCTGGGCTGCATTAACAGAGGGATAGAATCAAGATCACGTGAAGTGTTAATACCACTTTACAAGGCCTTGGTAAGGCCACACTTGGAATAGTGCATCCAGTTTTGGTCACCATGATGTAAAAAAGATGTTGAGACTCTGGAAAGAGTACAGAGAAGAGCAACAAAGATGATTAGGGGACTGGAGGCTAAAGCATATAAGGAATGGCTGCTGGAATTGGGGATGTCTAGTTTAATGAAGAGAAGGACGAGGGGTGAAATGACAGCAGCCGATCCAATATTTGAGGGGCTGCCCCAAAGAAGAGGGAGTCAAGCTATTCTCCAAAGCACCTGAGGGCAGAACAAGAAGCAATGGATGGAAACTAATCAAGGAGAGAAGCAACCTAGAACTAAGGAGAAACTTCCTGACAGTGAGAACAATTAACCCGTGGAACCACCTGCCTCCAGAAGCGGTGAATGCTCCAACACTGGAAGTTTTCAAGAAGAGACCGGACAACTGTTTGTCCGAAATGGTATAGGGTTTCCTGCCTGAGCAGGGGGTTGGACTAGATGACCTCCAAGGTCGCTTCCAACTTTATTATTATTATTATTACTGCTTAAAGTTGCCGAGTTTGGAGACACCCCCGCCCAACTCCAGAAGGTGGAGGAGCACAACTTCCAGGCTTCCAAAAGCATCCGTTCCAGCAAAGAGATCCCAACACTTGTGAAGTTGGTCCAGGAGAAGAAAAGACGGGATAAACGCCTCAGCCTCAAAAAAGGGACCCAAACTTGAGAACAGCGGACTTACTTTTCCTGCCCATCTGGCGGTTGCTGCGAGGAGATTTGGCCTGCCTCTGCGTCTCCCCCGGGGACTGTGCTTCCTTGGGGTCTCTCTGGGGGAATTGCCCCAGCTATTGGGTTTGGACCTTGAGGTAGGCCTCCACTGAACCCTGAAGAGGAGGTAGTGCTTGTCTGGCTAATACTGGATGCCAATGAAGAGGAAGAGGAGGAGGAGGAGGAGGAGGAAGAGGAGGAGGCCAGGAGCTGGGGCACTGAGGAGCCTGGAACGGTACTGGTGCCCAACGGGAGACCGCTGGTCCCGTTAGCGGAGGAGCTGAAAGACGTGCCAGCCGAGGGAGCCGTAGACCCAAGACAGGCCGAGGTGGAGGAAACTGATCCTGCGTTCCCAGAGATGGTTTGCTCCAGGTTGGAGGACGGTGGAGGCGCCGTTTGGTGTTTCGGTGGCGTCAGCAGGCTGCTGTCGAGTTGCAAAGTAGCTAAGTAAGGTGCTGAAAGGACAAAACGGGGAGCAAAGATTTCAAAAGGACGCCAAGAAGACCCACACCAGAGCCAAAACACGCTGGACAACCTGTTGTTTTTTAAAAGAGCAGGACAGCACAGAAACTGAACATTTGGTTTCGTTTCTTTAATACATTTCTTTATTTACTCGTATCCCGCCTAATAAACTTAACCCTCTTCTCAACCTTATCCCAATTGGAGAGACGATGGTCAGTTCTTCCTCTTCAAATTGAGGAGGTTAGGATTAAATTAAGAGGTATATTGTTAACCCTTCTGGCCACTGAACTGATGGAAGAGTGCTTTTATGAGTTTGGCCTCCAGAGGTAACATCCAACTGCTCTACATGGGGCTGCCCTTGAAAAGTGTTGGGAAGCTACAATTGGTCCAGAAGGCAGCTGCGTGGATAATTCTGGAGGCCAGTTGGGGTGGGGGGGGGCATATGTAACACCCCTGTTACAGAAGTTGTGGGTGTTCCATCACTGGAGATTTTCAAGAAGAGATTGGCAGCCATTTGTCCGGAATGGTATATAGGCTCTCCTGCTTAAGCAGGGGGTTGGACTAGATGACCTCCAAGGTCCCTTCCAATTCTCTTGTTCTATATTCTGTTACAAGAGCTGCTTTGGCTGCTGATCTGCTTCCCGATCCAAGTCAAGATGTTGGTTATTCCCAACTTTGGTCAGCACATAAAATAAATAAAGCAAGCAGGAGGAATGCGCGAACTCGCCCTTCTTACCTAGGTGATGACGACAAACTTGCGCGTAAAGTTTGAGCCTGGAATGATTGTCACAATCTTCGTTGCCCCAGGGTGGGTTAAACCAGTCGCTCACAAGCTCGTCTGCCAGCTTCTGGGCCACCGTCTTCCCCACACGCATGATCCCATCATGCAACACTTTACAGATGGGTTTGTGTTGACCAAGCCGACACATCTAATGGCACAATGAGAAAAGAAGAAGTTCAGAGGTGTGGAGTTAACGTACAACAGAGCAATTAACCATCTGTGCATCCCACAGCCAGAGGGATTTTTTCCCCTCTGTTTTCAGTTAAGGGCAATGGACAATGCATTGCTTACCTGCAGCAAAGGGAGAAGTGGAAAATAATTTTCCTATTATTTTAGTGAGGCTTAGGTGCCAGTATGTTAACGGGCCTTAAGATTCAGTGGGACAAGGTGTGATAAACACACACTAAATTAGGCAGCATGTAATAGCAAAGCCTTTCCTCTCTATTGGAGAGGAGAGGAGAGGAGAGGACAGCAGAGGAGAGGAGAGGAGTGGAGAGGAGGGGTGAGGAGAGGAGAGGAGTGGAGAGGACAGCAGAGGAGAGGAGAGGAGAGGAGGGGTTAGGAGAGGACAGCGAGGAGAGGAGAGGAGGGGTTAGGAGAGGAGTGGAGAGGACAGCAGAGGAGAGGAGAGGAGAGGAGAGGAGAGGAGGGGTGAGGAGAGGAGTGGAGAGGACAGCAGAGGAGAGGAGGAGTGGAGAGGACAGCAGAGGAGAGGAGAGGACAGGAGAGGAGAGGAGAGGAGGAAAGGGGAGAGGAGAGGGTCACCCACCTCATATACAGCGCTCAAGTCCCTGAAGAAAGTTTTGGCTCCATCAAGCAAGGCCTCGTTTTCTGGACACACCACAATGTAGGCGACATCCCGGTGACCCCCGTAAGGATCTAAGAGCAGCCTCTCCCAGAATGGCAGGGAGAACGGAGAGATTGTCAGGAAGTCCTTGTCATAGCCAACCAACAAGGTGGGTATCGGAAGAGGCTCAGGCGACTCTTCGGAACCTAAACATCAAGAGGGACATTCAGAACCTCAGACCTGAACAGCTGTGAAAACTGGAAGGCTGAGTGTCTCCATTAAGCCAACGCTTCAGACTACAGGTAGTCCTCAGCTTATGACCTGAAGACCAACATTTCTGTTGCGAAGTGAAACATTTGTTAAGGGAGTTTTGCCCCATTTTACGACTTTTCTTCCCACTGTTGTTAAGTCAATCATTGCAATTGCTAAGTAAATCTGGCCTCCCCCTGGACTTTGCTTCTCAGAGGGTCACAAAAGGGGACCCGGGGACCCGTCATAGATACAACTCAGTTGCAATCACGTGACCACTGGGATGCTGCAAGGACGGTCAGTGTGAAAAACGGTCGTGGGTCACTCTTTTTCTGTGCCGTGGTAACTTTGAACGGTCCCTAAATGAACTGTCGTAAGTTGAGGATTACCTGTGTTACAGTTCACAAACCAAAACCTACCCAGATCCACTCCTGCCCAGCTGAGCTGGGCAAAGGAAGCTTGGATATATCGTGTTTTCCTGAAAATAAGACCACTTTGTATTAATTTTTGCTCCAAAAGATGCATTAGGGCAGTGTTTCTCAACCTTGACCATTTTAAGGCATGTGGACTTCAACTCCCAGAATTCCACAGCCAGCATTGCTGGCTGTGGAATTCTGGGAGTTGAAGTCCACATGCCTTAAAATGGTCAAGGTTGAGAAACACTGCATTAGGGCTTATTTTCTTTGTTAGGGCTTACATTTGGGGAAATACGGTATTCAATGCCTCCGGCTGGCTGACAAACTTAACTGGGGCTTATTTTGGGGGTGAGGCTTATATTACGAGCCTCCTGAAAAAAAAATCACGCTTGGGGCTTTATTTTCCAGCTGGATCTTATTTTCAGGCAAACACGGTGGTTATAAACTCCTTTTTCTTCCGCCAACTCTACCGTAGGTTCCCCGTCCTGCCATTTTATGGAACTGCTGCCAGGTGAGGGGTCCCTGAACATGCTGGATGTTCTCCCAGGTCCTGCCAGTCCTCTTCTTCTGAATGGCATCCTGCAGGAAAGGCTGGAGGGAGAGAAGCATGCGCACCACGTCTTGGGAGGAAAGCATGCTGATGTCTAGAACTGGGGGGAAAAGCACACACACACACACAGCACAGCCGTGTCATGAAGGGTGAATATATATATATATGTATATCATCTTTGCTAGCGCTGTATTATTTTCAGAACAGCCAAGGTATTTCATAAAGATTAAAGAGTCAACATTCCAATGAAGCCCTGCTCTATTTCTGCATCCTAATAACCTGGTTCCTATCCCATGATAGCAGTCTTCCAGTATCTGAGGGGCTGCCACAAGGCAGAGGGGGTCAGGTTGTTCACCAAAGCACCAGAGGGCAGGAGGAGAAACAATGGTTGGAAACTGATCAAGGAGAGAAGCAACCTGGAATTAAGGAGAAACTTCCTGATAGTGAGGACAATTAACCAGTGGAACAGCTTGCCACCAGAGATCGTGGGCGCCCCATCACTGGAGATCTTTAAGAAGAAACTAGACAATCACCTGTCTGAGATGGTGTAGGTTCTCCTGCTTGAGCAGGGGGCTGGACTAGAAGACCTCCAAGATCCCTTCCAGCTATCCTGTCCTGTCCTGTCCTGTCCTGTCCTATCCTGGCTGAGGAATTCTGGGACTTGAAATACACAAGTCATAAAAAGGGCTAAGTTTGAAGACCCCTGAAATATGGGAACAACCGGTCCTCTGTATGGATGCCATTTCCGGAAGTCCATTCTGGGCCTGGGCAACAAAAAATTAGCTACCGGTTCTGCCGAAGTGGTGCGAGCCGACTGAATCCCACCACTGGCCTAGCCACACTTGGCCAAATCAAAGTTATTCTCTTCCAAATAAAAGTGTTTGAAACAAAACTGAGCTTCCTACCGTTGCTGTGAGGCCAAGAGTGAACCGTAGCGCTCCGGACGAGAGCTTCATCCACTTTCCCGCCCGTCGGATTGTCCACGTACTGACGGCCTTGCTCCAGGGCGTTAAAGCACTCGTTCCAGGAGTCGTGGCTTTCAGCCTGAACCCTGTCGTAACTCCAGTTCGTGTAAGACAGCGCGGGCCGACTGGTGACGGACATGTAGTCCAAGCAGCTTAGGGAGGTGAAAGGTTGGGTGTGTTGGTTTTGAAGGAGGAGGAGGAGGCTCACGGGGGGCTCCTGAGCCCTTCTGCTGCCTTCCCCCAGCTGAGGAATTAAGGTGTTCTGACTCATCATCAGCCTCCTTTCGGCCACCTGGCCAATGTCTGAAGTCCTGCCGAAAATATCTAACTCGTCCTCAATGAACAGGCCCGAGTTGTACCCTAGTTTGCGATTCATGATTGCACTGAACCCACAAGTGCAGCGATATTGGTCCTCTTTCGACGTGTCGGGGATGTACAGACCGACGTCGGCGCCCTTGATGTTCATGTTGCAGGCGCAGATGCAGCAGCTGTCGAAATTGCTGTCTTTGAAGATGTTCAGCACGGAGTCGGAGAGGATGAGCATGACGTAGAGGCTGTGGGCTTCCAGGATGGGCAGGACGGTGCCCGGTTCCACGGAATTGAGGGGCCGGGTGGTGGATGGCGTGGAAGCTGGCGAGCCTTGGTCGGTGCTGTCGTATTTCACCGAGCCTTGCCCGCTGGCGGTGCCCCCGCCTCTTGGTGTCCGTGGAGTCCTGGGTGTACGCGGGGTGGGGACAGAGAAGCGAGGGGTGGCCGGGGATGGCAACACCCCTGCCCCGCTGTTACTGGCAGGCGCAGTGCTGTTTAGTGTGACCGGAGTGCTCATTTGTGGAGTGTTCATTTGAAGGTAGTCTTGATCTGCCAGGCTTCCAACACTGGGTATATTGCTGCAAGCAGAGAAAGAAAGAAAGAAAAAATCTATATTTTGCAGCTGTATTTCTAGCAGGATTTATTCAAGTACTGGCTTCAGGGCTTGGCAACCTGGAAGCGGTCAATGTGTTTCTTTCGGAATTGGCACAAGATGTGAACAACCCCATTACCAATAGAAGAGGCTCTTTGTAGCTCAGGGTTGAACTTGGGGCAGGGGCTCTTGGTGCTCTCTGAGCTTGGTGGTTTTCTTGCGGACGTTTCATGACCCAACTAGGTAACATCATCAGTGCTAGAAGGGAGTGGGTTTGTGGAGAGGAGCAGGAGGAGGAGGAGGAGAAGGCAATCACCTTCAAAATAAAAGCAATCCTGGTGGAATACATTTTGTTGGAATCTATTTTTATGCAACAACTACTGTAGTACTCAGCCAGTAGATGGCAGTGTTTACAAGTATATACTCTACGTTCTTTTGTACTAAGTAGAGTTTCATATTTCCTATTACAGTTGAGCAATTAAGCATTAAAGCACATGGTGACTGTATTCTTTGTTTGTGGTGCTGTATATAAACAGAATTTCTAACAAATCCACAAGGGCTGGACAGGCACCACCAAAAGGCCAGATGTAACCGGGAGGCTATAAAATGACCAGGTCTGCTTTAACCTGATTAAAACTTAAAGGAATGTTTATCAGTAGACTTAAGATTTGTTTTTATGATTTGTTTATTGGCCGAGCATCCTTTGTTCTGGCTAACTGGATTAGGCCAGAACTGCTGGAAGGGTCAACGCTTACCATCAAGTGGTTCCCAAGATCCGTTAGCCCCCATCAAAATACAGCCTTCGATTTTTCAGAAATAAAGCACTTGAAAGGGCAAAATGCTATTCTTTATCATAGGGGGTTCAAAAATTATTGTGGTTAGTTTTTATATCCTTGTATATTGGTTTCTAATGTGTTTTTATTGGATTGTTTTTACCTGTTGTGGGTCAAGAAATAACCAAGAAAGAGAGCTGAGAGCTGGTTTGAACATACACTTCCTTGCTGTACTTACTGGTAACCATCTCTGATGAAAGCAGCTGAAGGTGGTAAAGGAAGTTGCTCAATTTTGGGAGGAATAGCCCAAGAAGGCCGATAGACACAGGCCTCGGGGATTTTCAGTGGGAGCAGGCACTGGCTGGGAAGCATCTTCAACGGGGCAAACATAGAAGAACCCATAAAGGGCTGAAACGTGGATGCCTTGTGCACAAAGGAAAAATCCTGCAAAATCAAGGAGAGGGAAGGTTTGTCATGGATGGATGGATGGATGGATGGATGGATGGATGGATGGATGGATGGATGGATGGAGAGAGACAGAGAGAGAAAAAGAGAGAGAGATCAGACAGACAGGAGAGATAGATAGAAAGTTGAGACAGAAGAGATGGATACAAGGGGAGAGAGACAGAGAGAGAAAAAGAGAGAGAGATCAGACAGACAGGAGAGATAGATAGAAAGTTGAGACAGAAGAGATGGATACAGGGGGAGAGAGAGGGAGAGAGACAAGAGAGAGAAAAAGAGAGAGAGATCAGACAGACAGGAGAGATAGATAGAAAGTTGAGACAGAAGAGATGGATACAAGGGGAGAGAGACAGAGAGAGAAAAAGAGAGAGAGATCAGACAGACAGGAGAGATAGATAGAAAGTTGAGACAGAAGAGATGGATACAGGGGGAGAGAGAGGGAGAGAGACAAGAGAGAGAAAAAGAGAGAGAGATCAGACAGACAGGAGAGATAGATAGAAAGTTGAGACAGAAGAGATGGATACAAGGGGAGAGAGACAGAGAGAGAAAAAGAGAGAGAGATCAGACAGACAGGAGAGATAGATAGAAAGTTGAGACAGAAGAGATGGATACAAGGGGAGAGAGACAGAGAGAGAAAAAGAGAGAGAGATCAGACAGACAGGAGAGATAGATAGAAAATTGAGACAGAAGAGATGGATACAAGGGGAGAGAGACAGAGAGAGAAAAAGAGAGAGAGATCAGACAGACAGGAGAGATAGATAGAAAGTTGAGACAGAAGAGATGGATACAAGGGGAGAGAGACAGAGAGAGAAAAAGAGAGAGAGATCAGACAGACAGGAGAGATAGATAGAAAATTGAGACAGAAGAGATGGATACAAGGGGAGAGAGACAGAGAGAGAAAAAGAGAGAGAGATCAGACAGACAGGAGAGATAGATAGAAAGTTGAGACAGAAGAGATGGATACAAGGGGAGAGAGACAGAGAGAGAAAAAGAGAGAGAGATCAGACAGACAGGAGAGATAGATAGAAAGTTGAGACAGAAGAGATGGATACAAGGGGAGAGAGACAGAGAGAGAAAAAGAGAGAGAGATCAGACAGACAGGAGAGATAGATAGAAAATTGAGACAGAAGAGATGGATACAAGGGGAGAGAGACAGAGAGAGAAAAAGAGAGAGAGATCAGACAGACAGGAGAGATAGATAGAAAGTTGAGACAGAAGAGATGGATACAAGGGGAGAGAGACAGAGAGAGAAAAAGAGAGAGAGATCAGACAGACAGGAGAGATAGATAGAAAATTGAGACAGAAGAGATGGATACAAGGGGAGAGAGACAGAGAGAGAAAAAGAGAGAGAGATCAGACAGACAGGAGAGATAGATAGAAAGTTGAGACAGAAGAGATGGATACAAGGGGAGAGAGACAGAGAGAGAAAAAGAGAGAGAGATCAGACAGACAGGAGAGATAGATAGAAAGTTGAGACAGAAGAGATGGATACAAGGGGAGAGAGACAGAGAGAGAAAAAGAGAGAGAGATCAGACAGACAGGAGAGATAGATAGAAAGTTGAGACAGAAGAGATGGATACAAGGGGAGAGAGACAGAGAGAGAAAAAGAAAGAGAGATCAGACAGACAGGAGAGATAGATAGAAAGAAGAGATGGATACAAGGGGAGAGAGACAGAGAGAGAAAAAGAGAGAGAGATCAGACAGACAGGAGAGATGGACAGATAGGGGAGAGAGAGAGAGAGAGAGATGAGACAGATAAGAGACATGGACAGATGGAGAGGTAGATAGGGAGGAAGGTGAAATAGAAAGAGAGAGAGAGAGAGAGAGAGAGAGAGAGAGAGAGAGAGAGATCAGGTAAAAAAACAATTTCATATCTAGCTCCCTCTTCTTTTTAACGAAGCATAACACAACACATGAAAATGACATCATTGCCTGACAGAGGTCTCCCTGTTCCCCTCCCTTTCTAACAACAGCAGTTGAAATTTTTCAGATGGAATGAGCAAATGTGTATCCTCTGGGCATATAATTACTGCATATTTCAAGGAAAGAGAAGACGTTTTCTCTTCAACCTAGGCAACGTCCAGAAACTGAGGCGATGGTTGCGAACGGAGGCTATGAATAAAAGTTGGGAGAAATGAAGAGAGCGTAAAAGGAGGGTGATCTTTTCCCACATGGGCACAATATCCAGGTTCCTCCTTGTTGGCTGATTGCGTTCTATCTAAAAATCACACTCTTTGGGGAGGAAAAAAAAAGGAATCAACGGCACGTAAAAGAGGAATAATGTCTCCTCCCCGAGACTCAGAAAGATCTGCTCTTGTTACATCTGCAGCAAAGCAGAACATTCTGGGATTAACCTACATTTAATACTGCAGCTAGACTAAACATCCAGCACTACGTTAACTGCAGATATTGTAAGGGAGGCTGTTATTTGTATTAATCACCCAGAGGTACGAGACATTTTGATGACTAAAGAATTCACAGCGTACAGAGAAACAGATGTATTTATCTAGAGCATATCCTGAATACAGATCAGCCTTCTCACACTATAGAGCTGGTTTTGCATACTGCACTAAGATAGCAGCCCTCAACCTTTTGGGCACCAGGGACCGGCTCCTTGGAGAGAGGTTTTTACGCGGACCGGAGAGGACGTGGTTTCTCAGGCTGCCTGGATGGGACTTTGCTAGTTTGCGTGGCCCGGGTTCTGGCATGCTGTGGACCGGTGCTGGTCCATAGCCCACGGGGTTGGGGACCCCTGTGCTAAGACACCATGTTATTTCTGGGTGGCTCAGCAAAATTGAGGAAGATTAGAAGGACCATCTCAGATGATACCGCCAAACTTCTCGTCTCAATTCTTCAGTGTCTGACTAGTATTAGTCCACGGGCAGAATAACAGGGCACAGGCAGTCCTCGACTTACGGCAGTTCATGTATTGACCGTTCGACGTTACAACGGTTATGACAGTCGCAGTGACCCAGAGTCATGCGATCCCCTTTTGACGAACAAAGTCGGTGAGGAAAACAGATTTGTTTAACAACCGTGTTACTAATTTAAGAACTGCAGTGGTTTACTTAACAAATGTGGTGAGACAAGTCATAAACTGGGGCAAAACCCCACTTAGCATATGCCTCACTTGGCAACACAGATTCTGGGCTCAGATGTGGTCGTTGAGGACTACCTGTAGCAGAGTTGGAAGGGACCCTGAAGGTCTTCTAGTCCAACCCCCTGCTCAAGCAAGAAACTCTATATACCAGTGGTTCTCAACCTTTCTCAGGTTGAGACCCCACTTGCCCCGCCCATGCGCGCCATGACCCCGACCCCGGTGTGCGCGCGCGAAATTTTTTTTTTTAAATTAAAAAAAAAACAAACAAAATGGCGGCCGCGACGGGCGGATCTACGCATGCGCGGATCGGCCCGTCGCGCGCGCCGCGCATGCGCGGATCTGCCCGTCGCAGCTGCCATTTTGGGTTTTTTTAATTATTTTAAATTTTTTAAAAATTTTTTTATTTTTTTTCGGCGTGACGGGCGGATCTGCGCATGCGCGGATCGGCCCGTCACACGCGCCGCGCATGCGCGGATCCGTCCGTCGTGGCCGCCATTTTGTTTTTTTTGTTTTTATTTTTATTTTTTTTTTTATTTTTTTTTCCGGCGCGATGGGCGGATCTGTGCATGCGCAGCGCGCGCGCCAAAAAAATAAAATAAAATAAAAAAAAATAAAAAAATAAAAAAAATAAAAAAAACAAAATGGCGGCCCACGGTGTCCGGCGACCCCCGTGAAATCGTCGTGCGACCCCAAATGGGGTCGCGACCCCAAGGTTGAGAACCGCTGCTATATACCATTTCAGCCAAAGGGTTGTCCAATTTCTTCTTAAAAACTTCCAGTGTTGGAACACCCACAGCTTCTGGAGGCAGGTTGTTCCATTGATTAATTGCTTTTAACGGTCAGGAAAATTCTCCTTAGTTCCAGGTTGCATCTCTCCTTGGTGAGTTTCCATCCGTTGCTTCTTGTCCTGCCTTCAGGCGCTTTGGAGACTAGCTTGACTCCCTCTTCTTTGGGGCAGCCCCTCAAATACTGGAACACTGCTATCATGTCACCCCTCGTCCCTCTCTTCATTAGACTAGACACCCCCAATTCCAGCAACCCTTCTTCCTATATTTTAGTCTCCAGTCCCCTGATCCTCTTTGCTGCTCTTTTCTGCACTCTTTCCAGACCAAAGCTGGAGCAATTTCCCAAGTGGTCTTACCAAGGCATTATAAAGTGGTACTAGCGCTTCATGTGATCTTGACTCGATCTATTACCTTGATTTCTTCTGGCTTTGGACTGCCCAAGCCATCTTCCACTTCCATTTTAAACTCGGTGAGTTGAGTCGCCACCATGTTGACCATCGGGCTCTCCATCATCCCCAGCGTGGTGACGGTCTCTGAGCTGATGCCATCTTTGTAGCTCATGACGGGTGAAAAAGCCGGGTGCTGCTCTAAGGATGGCGGGGTGGGGAACATTCGCTGCAGATCGGCAACAGCTGGAAAAGACAGCGTCAGCATTAAAAAGGTTCATCAATCCACGCAGACACAAAACACCGATGCTTTTCTTTTTCTCTTAAAATTGAAACAAATAACATGTTGTTGATCTGACTTAAGCCTAAGTGAGGATTAAAAGGAAGTGGGGGGGAAACATCTGACAGTATCGAAGATCCCTTCTCTTCTCCTCCCCCCCCCGGCTGGTCTGCAAAGCCAGAAATGTTGGGAACACACTTGTAAATTCTTGTGGCAACAGTTTTACTGCACACACACACACACACACACACAAACACTTTCTATTCTCCAAAGCACCTGAGGGCAGGACAAGAAGCAATGGGTGGAAGCTGATCAAAGAGCGATCCAAGCTAAAATTAAGCAGACATTTCCTATCAGAGAGAACAACCAGTGGAACGTCTTTGCCTCCAGAAATGGTGGGTGCTCCATCACTGGAGGTTTTCAGGAAGAGGCTGGACAGCCCTTTGTCTGGAATGGTATAGGGTCTCCTGCCTGAACATGGGGTTGGACTAGATGACCTCCAAGGTCCCTTCCCACTCTCTTGTTATTCTGTAATTCTGTCAGGGGGATGTTAAAAGCCTCCTGCGAAACATCTGTCAGCTTCCTTTCAATTCTTCATGGAATACTAAGGAAGCAGCAGATTGAAAAGTGATGGGTTTAATCCCTCCACCTTGATAGATTTAATGAAGACACAAATTACAGCCTCGATTAGAAAGCATTGGCTTCTATGGCCCTCAATCAATTTCACCCGTCTACTTTTCAAGTGACAGCTTTTAAATGAATACATTCCCAAATTAAAACAATCGCCATTTCCCTCTGGCCCGAACGCTATTATCTGCGGTAATAATGCTGTCCAGATCAGCTGACAAGCCAAGGTAGCCTTTTGTGAAGACGCTGCCCTGGTCAACGTATCACTTTTTATTAGGGCCACATTGTAGGATTTTGATGATTTTTTTTTTTTTAAATTGTCCTGCTTGAGATGAAGCAGCTTCTTTCATTTCCTTTCATTGGGTGTGAGGTCATTTTGCTTCGGGACTCTTAAGTTTGGGTTTATTTCTACGGTATCCATCAACCCATAGGTAAAAATGCAGGATCTGCTCGATTACTGAAATAAAAGTAATTATTCGACATTGATGTCCATAGATCGTGGCCTCTGATTTAAGCAAAGCTGGATCACCTCAGATCTCAGCCAATATTAACTTTTTCAAAAGAACCATCGACGTCCTTTTTACAAGGGACACGTTTGTTTCCTCCTGTTGCTCAGTTTCGAACAGAAGGAAGAAAACTGGTTTCAGTCTGGGGAAAAAAAGGGAGTGTTATCTTTAACTATATACTGGAACAATGCTGGAGTTACTTACTTGGAGGATAAGGAACTGCTGTCCTTGCATCCTTGCTTAGATGCCGCTCTTCAGCTCCCACCGGTGGCATTTTGGATGATCGGAGGGGAGGGGAGACAGCCTAAGTTTGCAATTAAAACATACACATATATCACAAAGCATATCTTTAAAAAGATATATATATATATATATATATATATATATATATATATATATATATATATATATATATATATATATATATATATATATATATATATATATATATATATATATATATATCTTTTTCTTTTAACAATCCTGTAATCCCTTGCGTCGGGGCGACTCAACGGAGCTGAGCGTTTACTGACCGGATGCCCTTCCCAACACCCGTGTGGTGTTCACAGCAGACAATTATTTATTGAATCCAGAGGAAGAAATTGTAGATGGTCAGCTTTCTTATTTATACATTCATTTATTTCATGCCTATATACCTAGGAAATGTCAAAGAAACTTGGTAATAAAACTTGCCGCGTCGACTCAAAAAATGAATAAATAAGTACAATTCTGGTTTCATAGGCGGTGTTGTTGGAAACAAAACTAGCTGTAAGGTCCTTGGTGCTCACGGAGTGTAGCTGTCTTCTTGCAGATGTTGCATTACCAAACTATGTAAGTGCATTGATGATATTACCTAGTTTGGTAATGAAACATCTGCAAGAAAACAACCAAGCTCAGAGAGCACCAAGGACCCCATAGTCCTCCTCCTCCTCCTCCTCCACCACCACCACCACCAACAACAACAAACTCAGAGAGGACTGAAGACCCCACAGTTGTCCACATTGTCCTCCTTTTTCTCCCTTCTCCTCCACTCCACAAACCCCACCCCCTTCTAGCACTGAGGAGGTTAGCTAGTTTGGTAATGAAATGTCTGCATGAACATCACCAAGCTCAGAGAGCCCTAAGGACCCCACAGGTCAACCCTGGACTACGAATATTCTCTTTTGCGAGAACTAACTTCATACTTTGCAACCTCAAGGTCAAGAGGACACGGTCCCAAGGATCAACCTCCATTCATCGCAAACTTACGCCAGGCTCCTCTTCATCTGAATTATCAAAGAGATTATCCAAATCATGGAGAGAAGGAGCCAAGTCAGTGACTTGTGTTAAGCTGCCAGAACCAGCTCGGCCAGCAGAATTATCTTGCCGCGTATCTGGGAGAAGAAGCAAAAAAAAAAAAAAAAGAAAAAAAACAATAACAACCCCATCAAGAAGTGAGAAAGCACAACAGACAATTTCCCACGTTCCAAAATGTATCCTTAAAAATGCCTAATTAGAGACTCAGCAAAAAGTAATGCCCAGAGGAAATTATTCAAAAACTGGACGTTACCACTGTCCCACCTTTTCTTCTGTTTGGTTGTTGTTGTTGACAATTCACCTACAGCATACCTGTCTTAGGTGCAGAACTGAAGATAGACATTGCATCTTTCCCATCTGGCAGGGTGGTTGAATGGCCTCCTGAAGTCAGCTCTTTAGCTGCAGTTCCATCTTCTGGCTGCAATCACAAAGAATTTAACCGACTGTTATTGAGGTCAATACTGTGAAAATCCAAAAGTAAGTGAGAAGGAAACGATCTGGAATTCTTTTAGCAACTCTCTCTCTCTCTCTCTCCCGCTACCCCCTCCTTCCTTCCAACTATCTACTAATCTATATCTATCTACCTATCTATCCTTCTATCCTATCGATCTATGTATCTATCTATTATCTATCTATCTATCTATCTATCTATCTATCTATCTATCTATCTATCTATCTATCTATCTATCCATCTATCCATCCATCTATCTGTTATCTATCCTATCTATTCTTCTATCCTTCTATTCATCTGTCTGCCCGTCCATCCATCCATCCATCCATCCATCCATCCATCCATCCATCCATCCATCCATCCATCCATCCATCCACCCACCCATCTATCCATCTATCGATCTGCCATCTTTCTCTGACACACTTAACTAAGTGATATAAAGACTCAAACAAGTCATTTAAAGACCTAGTGGTTGCATTTTAAACCTAGTTGCTTTTCCTGACGCTTAACACAGGTGACCTGTATTATAATATAACTCTACATTATATAATTCTACAACCATGTTAAGCATGCTGGGTAAGCTCAAGTATGAAGTCTGACTAAGAATTAAATCAAGTTGAGGGAGACACACAAGACCATAAACTGCTCTACAAAGGTTTATGTTTCTACTTCAATGGGTACCTTATTCTTCTTCAGAGATTCTCGATCGGTCCCAAGTTTGCATTTTTTAGTGCCCGTGAAGCTGTATTTGATGTCCCCATCCTGAAACGTGTACGGATCCGTGGCATCTCCCAAGCATTCACCAGACTGAGGAATTAGCGGTAAGGGGTCCAGGTAATTCACTGCTGGAACAGGTAGGGTCTCCTCCACGATTTTAAATCTTTTATTAGGTTGTGCTAAGAGCCTACAGTAGATGAAAAAGAAGCACACAATATACATTCCTATACATTCCTCTCTCTCTCTCTCTCTCTCTCTCTCTCTCTCTCTCTCTCTCTCTCTCTCTCTCTCTCTCCCTCCCTCCCTCCCTCCCTCCCTCTCTCTACCTCTTTCTCTCTGTATGCACACATTTTACTTCACTGTTTTTCTTCAATTATTAAATCCAGTGATCCCCTCTGTAAGCTTAGGAAATCTTCTCAACTTAAAACAGGAAAGGGGGATTCCCAGAAATTTAACTTTTACAGCTGCTAATATATTATTTGTTTCAATCTCCTATCCTCCGGGACATCAATTTGATGCAGCCAGCTTTTCTTGAGAACCTACCTAATCATGTTTAATCCCGGGTTTATGGCTTTCTCTTGGTCTAACCTCTACAGGGTTCCCTCTGTGTGACACCTCTCCTTTCCTGAGAGGTTTTAGAGCACCATTCAGTGGAAGTACCTGAATAACTGCAGGAGACTGTGCTGTTATTCTGAGATAATTTGAGGATACACGTTGCTGGCGCTAATTTGTAGTATTCTTGAAGCCTGACATCAATATTTTAGGCCTTAGCTAGTTATTATTATGGATAATGTGCCGTACAAAATCTGCCCTGTGGCTTTTCTTTTCTTTCCCTTCCCCAGTAAACTGTAATAACATAATTACGTGATGTGATATTTAGCATGTTCTAACTCACCACAAAGAGAAAAATAAATGGGGAAGCGCCCGGTACATTCCCGTGTCAGCCTGCTTTATCATTATGATTTCAGACCGAGTTTCATTGGTGAGGATGCGTGAGCTGCCCCACTAACCCCTGGAGCGGACCCCCCCCCCCAAGGGCAAACTCGGACCGCCGCCAGACTCTTCCGAAAGAGAGTCCAGCCTCACCTTTTCAGTGCGCTGTTTTCAGAGGCCGCCTCCATCCTGACGTCCTGGATCTCCCCCTGGAGCTCCGGAGGTCTGAATTCGAGATCGCTGGGTAGAGGAAGAGAGTATCCCTGCCACTTGTTGGGCGACTCCTGGTTGTGCACAACGCCACAATACAAAGCCGTCTCGCTGACTTCGGCCATCAGGGGCAACCTTGGACCGGCCAGGACGGTCCGGTCCTCAGCGCTGGCGATGGGCTGGAGTTCTAATCCGTTGCTGTAGAGGGCCGGATTCACCGCATCGGACGGTGGGTCCAAAGTGTCGGTTTCTTGACCCCTGGGCTGTGGGCTGAGGGTTGGGGGTAGAGGAGAGATGGGGGAGCGGGGGGAATCCATAGGATTCGAATGGGCTGGCTTCCTCGGGTGCCTGGGAGGCAGGGAGAGCTGCTTCTCGTACTTCCTATTACTACTAGCAGCTTCTAAGGAGGGTTCCACCCCAGCCAAGGCCAACTTTGGCCCCGAAGGGTCCTGCTCCATGCACAGCTCTTCGGTGACCGAGGGACGATGGTGAAATGGCAGCAGCGACCTCTTCTGAACTTTCTCCGACTTCTCCTGCCTCTCGGTGGTTTTGTGCTTAGAGGCGGGAGGGGGCAAGGTGGAAGAGGACGAGGTTCCCCCTCCGAAGCCCGGCTGTGATATCGTGGGTGGGCGGCTGGAACCCACAGCACAGCGTTGCTTGAGAAGCTTGGGCCTGGGGAGAAAAGAACAAAGAAATTGGAAAGGAAATTGGAAAGAAGTTAGCCAACGGGTGTCCAACCGTGGCGACATTAAGACCCGTGGACTTCCACTCCCAGAATTCCTGGGTCCACAAGTCTTAAAAGTTGCCAAGGTTGGACACTCTCCTTTGAAAGCAGCGGTTCTCAACCTTGGCAAGTTGAAGATGGGTGGATTTCAACTTCCAGAATTCAGCCAGCTTTTTTTTTTTTTTTTTTTTGGTCTAAGGTGGCACTGGAACTCACCGTCTCTTGGTGATTGGCCCAAAGCCACCGGTTCAGCTTTCACGCCTTACTAAGGTGGGACTAAAAGTCACCGTCTCCTGGTCTCTAGGCCAGCACTACACCAATCTCACATACATAGCCCTACAGACGTTGAGTTCACAAGTCTTTTTTTTTTTGAAAAAGTTTTATTAATTTTATAATCATAAACAAAAAAGAAAAACAAATAGAATACCACTCAACTTAATACAATCTTTTACAGCTTTCTCCCATAGAAAACAAAGCGTACATTCTTTTAAAATACTTAATAACTAGGGGTGTTGCTCGGCAGCACCCCCTTCACCCCATCCCCCTCTTTCTTCCTCCCTACCTACTACCATCCCCCCACCCTCTCTCTCCCTCCCTCACTCTCCACCCTCCTCTCCTACAACCTGCCTACTTCCCTCCACCTTCACTCCTCAGTCTCCACCCCCTCCAGATGTGGTCCAGAGGTACTGCCTGAGCAACCCCTCTTATATCTATAAATATATCGTTCTTATATATTACCAATATTGCAGTTGAGTACACCATTACACCCCAGTTCACAAGTCTTAAAGGTTTCTGGGATTGGACACCATTGCTGTAAAGAATATGCCCGGGGGGGGGGGGGGGGAAGATTTGTTCAGAGGCTGAGAGAGCTGTCTGACTGAGAAGCCAGTTTAAAAGTGACCTTGCAGATAGAGCAGGTGGTCCTTCTGAGCTCCTGCCCAGCTTGGTGATTTATCCACGGCGAATCAGCCATGACTTTCACACAAACTAGAGACAAGGAGCTGATCTTCTGGAAAGGTACAGGTGCTGGGCGGAGTTTCCTGTGCATTAATGTGGGAATGTGTGTGTGTTGAGTGCTTGTGTGATCTCAACCTACGGACATGCTGTCATGAAGTCAAGGCGCGTCTTCAACCAGTGTACGAACCCCTCGGAATCCAAATCAATCAAACAGTCACCTGGAGACAGCACCAACCCTCAAGTCCACCCCCCCGCTCTCCCCCCAGCAGTTCACCTTCCCATCACCCTGACCTGACATAATCTGCCCTTCACAAGACCCACTGAGCCTCCCACCACGACTCACTCCTGACCCACGATAATTCACAGCCCGCAACGACAGACCCTGATCTGAAGTTACCTCCCCATCACCAGCCTCTCTCGGATGACGCATACCTGGCCCATCACAAGACCCTCACTCGACACTGCCACACCTGAAGCCCTTATATAAAGAGAACACTGACATCCACCACACACCCGCTGAAGATAGTTACCTAGCCTGGTAATGTAACCCTTCGGAAAACGACCCCCATGCCCCAAGCTTGGAGAACGGACCTCCACGCTCATCCTACACCCCAGCTACAGAGATTCACCACTTTTGCAATTCTCCCTTATACCGACCTGGAACAA
>JARGCV010001066.1:0-39647 GCA_034064705.1 Bothrops alternatus
GAGGAGGAGAAGAGAAGAAGAAGAGGAAGAGGAGAGGAGAGAAGAAGAAGAAGAAGAAGAAGAAGAAGAAGAAGAAGAAGAAGAAAGAAGAAGACGAAGAAGAAGAAGAGGAGGAGGAGGAGGAGGAGGAGGAGAAGGAAGGAGGAGAAGGAGAAGGAGAAAGAGAGAAGAAGAAGGAGGAGGATGAGTAGTAGTAGTAGTAGTAGGAGGAGGAGGGAGGAGGAGGAGGAGAAACTATGGGGTTCTTGGTGCTCTCTGAGCTGGTGTAAGGACCCACCCCACTTTGCATCTTAGAAGACAGAACTCTTGGAATATTTCTTCCAACAGGCATCCTTTATTAAGAGAAAATGGTTGCAGGCATTCTAGACAGGACTTGGGGGCCAGCAGCCCCCACCCCACCCCACCATCCTTCCAGTGACAATCCCAGGTGTTACATTTCACCCCCTTTTTCCTCACTGCCGGTGGAAGGGAGACTTCAGAGGGGAGTAGATGAAAGCTGATGGCCCCATTGTTATGCTTTAGTCCTTTGGTGGTATCCACATTCAGTCCCTTTTGAAGTTGTGCCGAAAGAAGTGAGGGCCATAAACCCCTTTGTTCACCCCCCTTCCCTTCATCCTATGACAGAATCCAGAGAGGGCAGAAATGGGGTTTTCCATAGTCGATAACTAGAGATGAAATATCATTGGATTCTGACAGCTGGGTTATTTTATCGCAGACGTTTCATGACCCAGCTTGGGAACATCATCAGGGCAATGAAGTGTCAGAGAACACCATTGACATCAGGGACACACCACTGGGAGGCTGTCCTTTCCCTGCAGAAGATGTCTTCTCCACTCCACTATCCATGGAGACCTTACCTCTGGTGGTTTCTGAGTCACCAGCCCACGGTTTTTCCACTGGTCCTTCTTGACCACCCAGTGCTGTCCTGAGTTTTTTTCACATGAATATGGATGCCCCATAGGTGTCCTGAAGAAGATGCGCTCCGGAACCCACAAAAAGGGAAATCCAGGAGGGTCAAATTCCAGAGTTGGACTTTCACAAGACGATCTGAAATTGTAGAGGCAAGACGGCCATGAAGTGCTTTGTCTGTTTCTTTGTCGTAAATAAACCAAGGTGACAAAAAGGCCTAGTGTCAACGCTGCTAATATGGAATATTCTTGCTTTGACAAAATATGCAGAACTGTCTGGTACTTTTAGAGTTAAATCAGATGATGCTGGGAGGGGGGGAGAAAGAATGTGTAGGGAGTAATTACCCAGAAGGAAGTGAACTTTTGCCCCCCAGGCTGGTTGGACAACGTGATTTATGACAGCAAAAGAGGGAGGGAAAATGCTAGCAAAATAACGGCTCTGGGGTGGAGATTTCATCATCCATCCATGCTGTGCCGACACTGTCTTCATATGATTCAAGACTTTTTAGCATAAACAATGCCTGGAAGTTCTTTGAAGTGTTCCATTAGTCCAGCGGTTCTCAACCTGTGGGTCGCGACCCCATTTGGGGTCGAACGACCATTTCACGGGGGTCGCCAAATACCGCAGTCCACCATTTTTTTTTGGTTGGCCTTTTTTTTTTTTGGTCCGCCATTTTTTCCCCTTTGCGATGTGGGCCGTCGCGCCGCGCATGCGTGATGCGGGCCGGGGTCGAGCCCCAGAAAAGGTTGAGAACTGCTGCATTAGTCGGAAACTTGACACCTAGTAGTCCTTCTTCCTCCTATTTTCCCCCACTAACCACAACCCTGAGAGGTGGGTTGGGCTGAGAGAGACGGACTGGTCCAAAGCCACCCAGCCAACCTTTGTGCCTAAGGCAGGACTAGAACTCACCGTCTCCTGGTGATTGGCCCAAAGTTACTCAGCTGGCTTCTATGCCTAAGGCGGGTCTAGAACTCACCATCTCCTGGTGATTGGCCCAAAGTCACCCAGCTAGGTTTCATGCCTAAGGCGGGACTAGAACTCACTGTCTCCTGGTGATTGGCCCAAAGTCTGCCAGCCAACTTTCTGGCCTAAGGTGGGACTAGAACTCACCACTGCCTGGTTTGTACCCTAGTGCCTTAACCACTATATCAAAACTGGCTTCCTTTCACCTCCCGTAATGGAGACGGGAGCCCCTCAATGTCCAATGGAGAGGATGGTGATTCTTCTGGGCTTCTGCTGGACTGGGGTTCCAGGTCGAAGGAGGTCTAGGACCTCCTCCAGTTTGCGCCATTTTGAACCAGAGTTAACAGAATACCAGAGTTGGAAGGGACCGTGGAGGTCATCTAGTCCAACCCCCTGCTAAGGCAGGAAACCCTACACCATTTCGGACAGATGGCTGTCCAGTCTCTTCTTAAAAACTTCCAGCGTTGAAGCATGCACCGCTTCTGGAGGCAGGTGGTTCCACTGGTTAATTGTTCTCACTGTCAGGAAATTTCTCCTTAGTTCTAGGTTGCTTCTCTCCTTGATCAATTTCCACCCATTGCTTCTTGTTCTCCCTTCAGGGGCTTTGGAGAAGAGCTTGACTCCCTCTTCTTTGGGGCAGCCCCTGAGATACTGGAAGGCTGCTATCCTGTCCCCCCTCGTCCTTCTCTTCATTAAACTAGACAGACCCAATTCCAGCCACCGTTCCTGCTATGTTTTGGCCTCCAGTCCTTTAACCAAAATATGAAATGCCAGAGTTGGAAGGGACCTTAGAGGTCATCTAGTCCAACCCCCTGCTCAAGCAGGAGACCCTGTATCACCCAAGACCAATGACTGTCCCACAACGTCTGGTGGCAAGCTGTTCCACTGGTTTTATTGTTCTCACTGTCGGGAAATTCCTCCTTTGTTTTCAGTTGTTTCTCTCCTGGATTCGTTTCCATCCGTTGCTGATCATATTTTGACACTATGAGGTCTTCCTTTCGGCATCAGCCAGGCAGTCAGGGCAACCGGCGCATGAAACCCACAGGGGCAGGGCCCCCCTCCCTCCCCAAATGGACCTGGAGCACCAGCTGTACCAGCGGGGCTCCGGGCGCCCGTGGGGAGATCTGGGAGAAGAATAGAGGAGACGAAAGCAAGATTCGAACCCGGCAGCTAAAGCTCGGAGGACCGTCCACGGGAGGCGTTCATCCGGCTTGGCATCTCCTGCCAGAACTGCCAACCTTCAAACGGAGCTGTTGGAAGCCGGGAGCCACCGGGGGCGACCGGCAGAGCGTGGAGAACGTGGCCTCGGTCGGCGAGGAGACGCGGAGGGCAGAGCTGCTTCCCTGAGCTGAGTAAAAGCCCCGGTGAGCTTGCTAGAGGTGGAGAAGCTGAAGGTGGGCTGTGGGGGTCAAGAGCGTAGTCTCCAAGGGGGGGAGGAAATAAGAGAGTTCCCTTCATTTGAGTAAGCATTTGACAAAGTAGACCGTAACCTACTCCTTGGTAACCTAGGAAAAGGCGGGATAGACAACATCACCACCAGATGGATCTGTAGCTGGCTGGCAAACCATACTCAACGCGTAGTCCTCAACGGCACCACATCCACACGGAGAGGAGTAAGCAGTGGGGTACCACAAGGCTCCGTCTTAGGCCCAGGACTCTTCAACATCTCCACCAATGACTTAGAGGAGGGAATTGAAGGGGAACTCATCCAATTTGCAGAGGACACCAGACCGGCAGGAATAGCCAACACCCCAGAAGACAAACTCAGGATCCAAAAAGATCTGGACAGACTCGAACAAGGGGCCCTATCCAACAAAATGAGTTTCAGCGTGGAGAAAAGCAAAGTTTTAAAACACTGAGGCAGGGAAAAAACCAAAGACACAAGGACAGATGGGGCGAGACCCGGCTCAGAAACAGCCACTGCAAGAGGGACCTCGGAGTCCTGGTGGACGATCGCTTGACCGCCAGCCAGCCGTGGGCAGCAGCAGCCAAAAAAGCTAACACAATCCTGGGTTGTAGAAACAGATAGCAGTGTTCCAGTCTCTCAGGGGCTGCCCCAAAGAAGAGGGAGTCAAGCTGTTCTCCAAGCCACTGAAGGCAAGACGAGAAGCAACGGATGGAAACTGATCAAGGAAGAGAAGCAACCTGGAACTAAGGAGAAACTTCCTGACAGTTAGAACAATTGAGCAGTGGAACTACCTGCCTCCAGAAGCGGTGAATGCTCCAACACTGGAAGCTTTTAAGAAGAAACTAGACAGTCATTTGTCCGAAATAGTGTAGTGTTTCCTGCCTGAGCAGGGGGTTGGACTAGATGACCTCCAAGGTCCCTTCCAACTTTATTATTATTATTATTATTATTATTGTTGTTGTTGTTGTTGTTATTGTTATTGTTATTGTTATTGTTATTGTTATTGTTATTGTTATTGTTATTGTTATTGTTATTGTTATTGTTATTATTTATTAAATTTCTATGCCGCCCTATTCCGGGAACTCAGGGCGGCTCACAGCATAAATAGAAATCCAATATAAAAAACTACATAATACATATATAAAAAATACATATATAAAAAAGAGAACCCCTAAATTAAGAAACCATTCATTCAGCAAACGTACACACAAACATACACTGGCTAGGGGTAAGATGTCAACCGCCCCAGGCCTGTCGGCAGAGATGTGTCTTAAGGAGTTTACGAAAGGCGGAGATTATTATTATTATTATTATTATTATTATTATTATTATTATTAGTAGTAGTAGTAGTAGTAGTAGTAGTAGTAGTAGTAGTAGTACCGCTTTATAAAGCACTAGTGAGGCCACACCTGGAGTACTGCAGCCAATTTTGGCCACCAGATCTGCACAGACTGGCTCTAACAATGCACACCTGCATCTTTGCATTGATGCCCACCTGCCCGTCTCTGCCTGCGCCCCCTCCCCCCACTGGGCACCCAGTCCTCCCAGTGGATACCAAGGCCCCTTTCCAGGATAGGGCCCCCCCCCACCAGCTGCTTCTTCTGCACCGCTCAGCCTGCACTTGTGGCTTTGTATCTCCACAAATAACGCACCCAGTCAGCCGTGGGGGGGGGAGGCATCTCCTTCCCCGAGAAGTCGGCTGAGTAAATATCAGGCTGGCTGGCATTAAAAGCGAGGAATTGGGGTTTCTCAAATGTCAAGGCTTTATGGGCAGAGCTTGGGAATTAGGGGTAGAAAAACAAGAGAGAAGGAAAAGGGCTGTATGTGTGTGTGTGTGTGTGTGTGCGTGCGTGCATGCGTGTGTGTTTGTGAAGGCAGCAGCAAATGAAGCCATATTCTTAGCTGCTTGTGTTTCCCGCAACTGCAGGAAGGAAACCCGTGCACAACGATCAGTAAATCAGTAAATTGGAATAACCAAATTGGAAGGGACCGTGGAGGTCCTCTAGTCCAACCCCCTGCTCAGGCAGGAGACTCTATATTATCCAAGACTGATGACTGCCCAGTGTTGGCTCACCCACAACTTCCTGGTGGCAAGTCGTTCCACGGGTTTATTGTTCTCAAGAAACGACTGGGCAGTTTCTTCTTGAAAACCTCCGGCGACAACCTCCGGAATGTCAGCGTTCCTGCTGGACTCTTGCGGGAAAAGGAAAACACGAAAGCACCTTGATCCAAGACGTTCCCGTTTACTGGAGGTAAAGCGATGACGTTAACACAGACCTTAGCGATCAGGCGCTGTGACAGTGACGGCAAACCTTGCAGAGACCGAGTGCCCAAACCACAACCCCAAACCCACTTATTTATTGCAAAGTGCCAGGGCCGCATCAGCATTGTGGTGCCCTCATGGGGGGAGCAGGGAGGCACCTCTGAGCGCTGCCTCTGGCACTCAAAAATCGGGGGTGCAAAAGTGGGCAAACCGTGCTGCAAGGCGCAAAAACGGCCGTGCCGTGGGGTGCAGATACAAGGCACTGCAGCAGGCAAGAACAGGACAGGGCTAGTATGATGCAGGCACTAGCTCCGCCCCATTTGCAGCATGTGCGTGCTCCCGGCCCCATGCACGCATGCATGCATGTAAAATGCTTCCCCCCCTCCCTTTTCTTCCAGTCCACCAATCGACAATGGTTGGTGACCTCCGCTCTACCACCTCTACTCCAGCTTGTTAGTTGGCCGCTTCGCCTCCTTTGTGCTGGGCGGGGCTCCGGCTCTGGGCGGCAGTGGTGCCCTGATGCACCCGCTGCTGGCGGCGATGGCGCGTGTGCCCACAGAGAGGGCTCTGAGTGCCGCCTCTGGCACGTGTGCCATAGGTTCGCCACCACTGCTCTACGCTTTACCAAGTTTGCACGGGGAGCAACTGCCTCCCAGCACTGCTTAAATACCCCTTGCAAGTACTACCCCACCCTCCACCTAATTCTCAGCCACAAACCCGCCACACCGCTACCCAACAAACCACAACCCCACCCTCTTGTCTCCCAACCATGGCATGGGACCAGGATACTTATGGGACCGCCTTCTGCCACATACTTCCCTACGACCGGTGAGAGCGCACAGGGTCGGCCTCCTCCGGGTCCCGTCAGCGAAACAATGCCGTCTGGCGGGCCCTAGGGGGAGGGCCTTCTCTGTTGTGGCGCCCGCCCTCTGGAACCAACTGCCTCCTGAAGTCCGCGTTTCTCCGACTCTCCCAGCCTTCCGGAAAAATTTAAAAACTCATCTTTGCCGGCAGGCCTGGGGATGATTGTGGTTGATTGTTGACTTGAATGTGTGTTTTATTGGTTTTTTTTAGATATCGTTGTTTGGGTTTTTTTTATTGTAATTTTATTGTTATATATATGTTGTTAGCCGCTCCGAGTCCCCGGAGAGGAGCGGCATACAAACCCAAATAAATAAATAAATAAATAAATAAACCAGCACCGGGCAGCAATCAGAGAAAACCTCAATCACAACGGAGGCTTCTCTGGGACGCCCTTCTATGGTATTACATCTTCGGCAATCGTCCATCAGCTGTTTACCGGCTTGCCGCTCGTCAGCTGTTCGGCGGCTCGGCCTTCTTCTACGCAGGCACGGCGTCCAATGGCTTCCAAAATCGCCCGTTTGCGGTTCCAGCGCCCTGAAGGGCTGCCGGAGGATCCGCGCCCCATGCTCTCTTCCCAGAACGGTGAGCTGCTTGGATCCTGTACTGGTTCTCCTCCTCCGTCACCATGCTGTCCCCCCTTCTTTGTGGGAGGGTTGGGCACCGGAGGCAAAAGCCGTCCCACGGATTCCAGAGAGTCCTCAACTAACAACAATTCACTTAGCGACCACTCGGAACAACAACAGCCCTTGGTGGGGAAAAAAAGCGTCGTGACCATTTTTCACACTGGTGACCGTCGCAGCCTCCTTGGGGGGCCTCCCGGTCAAAATTCGGACCTTCGGCTCCCATTTATGATGGCCGCAGTTTCCCCCGATCCGCTCTCGCGACCGCCTGACCCTCGACGTCAAGGGAGAAGCCAGATTCGCTGACTGAAGAACGGCGGCGATCTGCTTAACGACGAGGGCAAAAAAGGTCGTAAAGTGGGGGCACAGCTGACTTAAGAACGGTCTGGCTTAACTACAGAGATATGGGGCTCAGTTGCGGTCGTAAGTTGGGGGCTCTCTGTAATTATCCTCGCTGTTGGGAAATGTCTCCTTAGTTGCAGGTTGCGTCTCTCTTTGCATTGCTTTCTTGCTTTTCTAAAAGGCTTCCCCTCCCGCTGCTGGGTTGCCTGTCTTAATGGGGGGGACATTCAATTCAATTCCACCCCCCCTCCAGCCTCTGCCCTCCTTCTAATGGGGGGTCTGCTTGCCAAGGGACCCACAACGAGGACACAACGCATCCCTTCCATTAATGCAGAGGCAATCTTTGCTTCTGCATTAGCGAAGGCAGCTTGTCTGGATTTCTTCCAAGCCACGTTGAGATAAAAGCATGTTGGAGAAAGTTGCTTCCCCTCAAAGCCTACGAGACCCTTGGGGGGGAGGGGGCTGTGAGGGGAAGGGGCACCTCTGGATCACCCTTCTGGAGCAAAAAAAAGAAGAGGGGGTCACATTATTCTCCAAAGTGCCCGAGGGCAGGACGAGAAACAAGGGTTGGAAACCAATCAAGGAGAGAAGCAACCTGGAATTAAGGAGAAAGTTCCTAACAGTGAGGACAATTAACCAGTGGAACAGCTTGCCACCAGACATCGTGGGTGCTCCATCACTGGAGATTTTTTAAGAAAAGGCTGGACAGTCACTTGTCTGAGATGGTATAGGTTCTCCTGCTTGAGCAGGGGGCTGGACTAGAAGACCTCCAAGGTCCCTTCCAGATTCTATTCTATTCTATTCTATTCTATTCTATTCTATTCTATTCTATTCTATTCTATTCTATTCTGCTCTATTCTGTATTTCTATTCTATTCTATTCATTTCTACTCTACTCTACTCTGTTCTATTCTGTTCTGTTCTGTTCTATATTTCTATTCTATTCTGTATTTCTATTCTATATTTCTATTCTATTTTATTCTATTCTATTCCTATATTCTATTCTTATATTCTATTCTATATTATGTATTCTATTCTATTCTATTCTATTCTATTCTAGTCTATTCTATTCTAGTCTATTCTAGTCTATTCTAGTCTATTCTTTTCTATATTTCTATTCTGTTCTGTTCTATTCTGTTATTCTATTCTGTTATTCTATGTTATTCTATGTTATTCTATGTTATTCTATGTTATTCTATGTTATTCTATGTTATTCTATTCTATTCTATTCTATTCTATTTCAGAACTCAGCCTTCATCACACTAGATCACTTCTAGATCACTTCTGGATCTTTGCACACCAAGCTGGGAACAAGTTTTAAATTTTGCCTGGTTACTCCGGATAAGTGATCACCAGGACTGGAATGGGGGGGGTCATCAGAAGGTAAAGCAGGGGCTCCCCTCTCCGCTTTGGCTGCACCCCCACTTGGTTTCTTGGTTTTTAAGAAGAAATTGGGCCACCAGATTGTCTGGAATGGCACAGGGTTGGGCAGGGGTTGGACTAGAAGACCTCCAGGGTGCCTCCCTGCCCTGGGATTCTATGTTCAACCTGCTTCTCTTCATTGTATGCTGGGTGGGGGCAAATTGCTATTTCTCGTTGAATATTCTCTGGAATCCACTTCTCACTACCTTGGGAGCGTCGGTCTGTGTTGTGTGCTCAGGAGAGGTTGTCAGCTGTTTTTTTGTTTTTGTTTTTTTGTGATCCGATTGTTACCCCGTCGCTATGCAGCTCTAGAAAGAAAACAGATTGATTCTCTTTGCTTCCTCTATTCTTTCCGCTGAATATTTCCTGGAAGGGACGAGTGGAAAAAGGGATCAAGGGATGAAACACCCCTTGGCAACGGGTGGGAGGGGGGGGGAAAGAGCCAGGATGAAGATGGCTAATCTAACCACAAATGATGGCTCTTGAAAGAAACAGTAGTTCCCCTGAGAACACGGGATCAAAGGGGAAACGCGCCAGGAAGCAGCAGAAAAGTACCTGGCTGGCACCGGGCCAAACGTGTCGTCAATAACATGGGTGGGAACTGTAGTCCAGAGTCCTCGACTTACACACTAATTCATTTAGTGCGGTTCAAAGTTAAAAACAGCCTGAAAAGAGGACTGTTTTTCACGCTTAACGACCGCTGCAACATCCCCAGGGTCACGGGATCAAAACTCAAGATGGTTGGCAAGTGACTCATAGTTATGACGGTCGCAGCGTCCCGGGGGTGTCCCGTGTTCCCTTTTTGCGAGCTTCTGACCAGCAAAGTCACTGGGGGAAGCCGGATTCACGTAACAACCGGGTGACTCACTTAACAGAAGCTGTGATGCGCTTAACACAGTGGCAGGGAAGGTCGTAAAATGGGGCAAAACCCATGTGGCACCTGCCTCGCCTAGCAAAAGATTTGGACCTCAATGGTGGTCTTCAGTTGAGGTCTACCTGTATAGCTATAATTAGGCAGATAATTGCTTTAATCTAGGGGTCTTCCAACTTGGCCCTTATCAAAGGGCCAAGTTGGAAGACCCCTGCTTTAATCTGACAAGATTCTCTCTAGGGGCAAACAGCAATAAAGAAACTAGAATAGAGCCGAAAGGGACCTTGGAGGTCTTCTAGTCCAGCCCCCTGCTCAAGCAGAAGACCCTATACCAGTGATGGTGAACCTTTTAGAGACCGAGTGCCCAAACTGCAACCCCAAAACCCACTTATTTATTGACGGGTGCCGGGTGGGCATGGCCCACTGGGTGGGCATGGCTGTGGTGGTCATGGCAGACTGGGTGGGTGTGGCCAAGGTGGGCGTGGTCACCTCATAAGAACCTAAGAAGAGCCCTGCTGAATCAGGCCAAAGCCCATCGAGTCCAGCATTCTGTGTCACCCAGTGGCCCACCAATTGTACATGGGGATCTTGAGCAGAAAGAGAAGGCAAGACCCTCCCTTTCCCTTGACCCCCAACAAATGGGACTCAAGGGAATCCTGCCTGCCTCAACCAACATAGAGGCGGCACATGGACATCCGTTTTAATAGCCACCGATACACTTGGCCTCCACGAATCTATCTAACCCTGCCTTGAATCTATCAAGGCTGACAGCTGTCACGACCCCTTCAGGAAGTGAATTCCATAAACCAAGACCCTCTGGGTGAAGAAATATTTCCCTTTATTTGTCCTCACTTTCTTAGCTATGAGCTTTAGGGAGTGCCCCCTTGTCCTAGTACCGTATTGTGTGATAGAGAAAAGAATTTTTCTCTATCCACCTTTTCTATCCCATGCATGATTTTATACACTTCGATCAGGTCACCCCTTAAACGTCGTCTTTCAAGGCTGAAGAGACCAACCTCGATGTTGCTCTTGGGGACACCTGTGGGGGTCGGGCAGGGTTGGGGGAGAGCCAGGGGGTCTTTGGCAGGTGGGGCAGTGGGCAGGAGGCTCGGACGGCGGGGTGAGGCGAGGCAAGGTGAGGCAGGGCGGGGGTGCCAATGTCGCAGGGCAAGGCGAGGGGCCGGGGTAGCTGCTGCCCGACACCATCGGCCCCTGCACACAGAGGCCAGTGAGAGCATGGGGGCCGACAGTGTCCCCTCCATCGGCACATTCTGGGGCTCCACAGCCCACCAGCAGCAATTCAGAGAGCTGGACGGCGAGGAGGCGATGCAGTGGGTCGTTCCCGGGAAAGGGAGAGCATGCGAGGCCAGGAGGGATGGGACGGGGGAGAGGGAAACCAGCCGTGCCGGGATGCATCCCGGCACATGGGACCTCGGCGAGTTAGCGAGCGGCTGGTTGAAGAGGGACGGTTGCCATCTCTGGCACATGGCGCGCGTGCCCAAAGAGAGAGCTCTGAGTGCCGTCTCTGGCCCACGTGCCATAGGTTCGCCACCCACTGTCTTACTTGCTCTGCTCTGAGTTTTTATCAAACTCTCTACATCTTTTTTGTAATGTAGTGACCAAAATTAATTGCGGTATTCCAGGTGTGGCCTTACTGTTTCTTGGGCTTGGCCACAGCCTTGTCACCCCAACCCTGGTTCAGTAGGGAAATACAAGGCTGGGCACACCTAACACCTGGAGCTGGGAGCAGAGGGGGGAGAATAATAATAATGATGATGATGATGGAAAGGACCTTGGAGGTCATCTGGTCCAACCCCCAATTTCTCCCTAGTTCCAGGTTGCTTCTCTCCTTGGTGAGTTTCCACCCGTTGCTTCTTGTCCTGCCTTCTTCAGGGGCTTTGGAGAATAGCTTGACTCCCTCCTTTTTGGGGGCAGCCCCTGAGATATCGGAACACTGCTATTAGTTAACACTGTTATCCAGGATCCAGGGCGGTGTTTTCCAAACTTGGCATGTTTAAGATGGGTGGGCTTCCAACTCCAAAATTGCTACGTGAGGGATTCTGCAAGATGAAGTTGAGAAATCCTGGGAGGTGAAGTCCACCCCCCCCCATGCTGGCTGCAGAATTCTGGGAGTTGAATTTCCTCCTGGTTAGCTAGGGAATTCTGGGAAATGAAGTCCAGCCTTGCTAGCTGGGAAATTCTGGGAGGTGAAATTTCCCCTTGCTGGGTGGGGAATTGAAGCTCCCCCATGCTGGCTGAGGAATCCTGGGAATTGTAGTCCAGCCTTGCTAGCTGGGAAATTCTGGGAATTGTAGTCCAGCCTGGCTAGCTGGGAAATTCTGGGAGTTGACGTTCCCCCTTGCTGAGTGGGGAATTTGGGGAATTGAAGTTCTCCCATGATGGCTGAGGAATTCTGGGAGATGAAGTTGAAGACGTTGAGGAATTCTGGGAGATGCAGTCATCCCCCCCCCCCATGCTGGCTGCGGAATTCTGGGAGTTGGAAGTTGCTTGTTAGCTAGGGAATCCCGGAGATTGACGTCCACTCTAGCTAACTGGGTGATTTGGGGACTTGAAGTCCACCCTAGCTAACTGGGGAATCTTGGGAATCGTAGTCCAGCCTGGCTAGCTAGGAAATCTTGGGAATTGTAGTCCAGCCTTGCTAGCAGTGGAATTCTGGGAACTGAAGTTCCCCCATGCTGGCTGGGGTATTGTAGGAGCTCCATCCACCTTCAGGTTGCCAACTTTGAAAACAAACGTGGTCTAGACTAGACCCAGAGAGGAGCCCCCACCCACCACCACCAATACAGGGCAGTAGCCCTCCACCAACCCCTTGCAAGCCCCTTCCCCATCAACTCCAATTTCTTCTGAGAACTTTATTCTGATTACAAAAAGACAAAAAAATACATCGGCTGGAAATGACGGCGCCCATCCTTTTCACAGCGCCCAGGCACAGCTGGGCTTTCCGTCCCTGTCCATGGGGGGGGGTCTCGATAGCCCCCTGCCCCTGCAGTGCTTCTGCCCAGCTGCTCCTGTCTGTCTTTTCTTCTTCCAGGTGAGAGACCCCCCAGAGTCTGTAGAAGAGAAGGGGGGCAGAATTGGGGACACCCCCCCAAGGGAGGGAAGAGCAGCCGGTCAAAGCCAGCCACCCGGATGGAGGCGGCTTCCCTCTTCTGCGCTCGGCGCCCCGTGGTTTCAGGGGTTCAGAAAAAGGGACAGGAGCTGAAATGTTTGGGGTGGACAGCAGGTCCCTTCCAAGTCACCCCAAACACCCCACCCAGCTTGGTCTGCTGGGGGAGCAGGGGAGGGGGGTCTCCTTGCACCCCGAAGATCCGTGTCTCCAGCAAACGTTCCGGGGCCTGGTAAAACCCAGACTACACCATGCAGACTCAGTGTCCTTCACCCCGATCGCCCATCAGAGCAGGGATGGTCTTGGGGGGGGTCTTTGAGGGGTAGGCAAAGACCCCAGGAAGCCCACCAGGCTGCATTGGGGTGGGGTGGGGGCACGTCTTGTTCCAGGCAGAGAAATGAACCTGGTGGGCTTTGATGACTGGCTTCTGATCCAGGCTTGTGGGAATCCTCCCACCCACCCCCAATCCGGTTGGAGGTGTCGTTCCTGCTGGTTTTGGTCTTCCGGGGACCCCCAAAGGGTCTGTCTTGGATACTGGGCACCCCTCCCTCCCCCGCTTGACCCCCCCCTCCGGTTGCTGGACCGCCCTTCGCTGTGCTTGTCCAACCTGCGAGGGAAGAGAAGAGAAGGAAAGCGAGAGTTGAGGAAGACTTTGGTGGGGGGGGGAGCATCTGCAGGTGGCACCTTTAAAAGGCCAAGCCAAAGCCCAGGGGACAAGGGGGGGCTCCCAAACGCCCCCCCTGCCAGAGGGCCACCCGCCCTGACCACTGCAGGATGGGCCGTTCGTTTACCTGGTGCGTGTCTGCCGGATTCACACATCCCGAAGAAGCTGGGGGGAAAAGCAGGCAAGGTCAGAAGACACAGGGTGGGGGGGGTCTTCAGGGACCCTCAACCAGCCAGGGGAAGGGGCAAGGGGAGGGACAGGAGGGGGAGGAGTAGGAGGGGGGAGGAAGGAAGTGGATTATCGATGAAAAAAAGACGAGAAAGGGAAGAAAAAATGAGAGAAGGAAGGAAGGAAGGAAGGAAGGAAGGAAGGAAGGAAGGAAGGAAGGAAGGAAGGAAGGAAGGAAGGAAGGAAGGAAGGAAGGAAGGAAGGAAGAGAAAGTAAGAGAGGGAGGGAGGGAGGAAGAGAAAGAAAGAAAGAAAGAAAGAAAGAAAGAAAAAGAAGAGAAAGGAAGGAAGGAGGAAGGAAAGAAAGAAAGAAAAAGAAAGAAAGAAAAAGAAAGAAAGGGAGGGAGGGAAGCAAGCAAGGAAGGAAGAGAAGGTAAGAGAGGGAGGGAGGGAGGAAGAAAAAGAGAAAGAAAGAAAGAAAGAAAGAAAGAAAGAAAGAAAGAAAGAAAGAAAGAAAGAAAGAAAGAAAGAAAGAAAGAAAGAAAGAAAGAAAGAGAAAGGAAGGAAGGAAGGAAGGAAGGAAGGAAGAAAGAAAGAGAAAGAGAAAGAGAAAAGAAAAAGAAAGAATGAAAGAAAGAAAGAAAGAAAGAAAGAAAGAAAGAAAGAAAGAAAGAAAGAGAAAGAGGAAGGAAGGAAGGAAGGAAGAAAAAGAAAGAGAAAGAGAAAGAGAAAAGAAAAAGAAAGAAAGAAAGAAAAAGAGAAAGAAAGAAAGAAAGAAAGAAAAAGGAAGGAAGGAAGAAAGAAAGAAATAATAAGAAAGGAAGAAAGAAAGAAAGAAAGAAAGAGAAAAAAGAAAGAGAAAGAAAGAAAGGAAGGGAGGGAGGAAAGAAAGAAAGAAAGAGGAGGGAAGGAAGGGAAGAGGAGAAAGAAAGAAGGAAGGAAGGAAGGAAGGAAGGAAGGAAGGAAGGAAGAGAAAGTAAGAGAGGGAGGGAGGAAGAAAAAGAGAAAGAAAGAAAGAAAGAGAGAATGGGGAAGGGGAGAAAGGGGGAGGGGAGGGGAGGGGCCCACCGTCAAGGGATCGGCCACCAAAGCCGCCACGCTGTTCCGCATCTCGTTCTCGCTGCCTCGCAGGGGGATCAGGGAGACGTGGCCCAGCCGAGCGTCCGCTGGCGCCTGAGGCGTCCGGATCTTGGAGGACTCCGAGGGCCAGACGTTGCCTCCGTGCTGGGGGGGGGCAGGGGTGTGGAGACCGGGGTGGGGGGGAGGAAGAAACAGAGAGTTGAAGACCCCCACATCCATGGAGGGCACCCGCCGCGAGACCCCTCCATCCGTGTCCCGCCTCACCCCCTTCAGCAAAGCCAGGCTCAGCCAGGAGCCCGCTCTGCGGGGCCCAGAGGGAGCAAGTTCCTAGTCCTCATGGCCCTGACGCCGCAACGACCAGACCAGAATCCCCAGGAAGACAGACTTTCCGGCTCGCGAGCGTGTGACACACTTGGCAGCCCAAGGGATTGTGCCAAGAGGCCCCCTGGCCTCACCAGGCTTTCCTGCTTGGGCAGGGGGTTGGACTAGACGACCTCCAGGGTCCCTCCCTGCCCTAGGAGTCTACGCTCAACCAAAGGGAGCCCACGGCTTCTCTTCACTGGGGGTCCCAGGCTTGCAGCCAGGTGCAGTGGTGGGGGGGAGACGTCACACGCTCCCTCCCAGGATGCAGGCATGAAAATAATGAGGAAGGAGACCCCCCCGGAATACCTATCTCCCCCCCCCCAGGTGGAGGCTGCCTTAAACTCACCTGCATGGAGAGGAAGTTAGCAAACCATGTCCGCATCTCCATCTGGGTGTCACAGCAGAGGTACCTGCCCGGGCAGGGGAGGTGGGGAGGGGTGTGTGTGAGAACAGTGCAAAGGAGAAGTGAACACCCCCAGACCCCCCCCCAAATCCTGCCCCACAGAAGAGGGGCCGGTGCAGGGTCTTTTCCGCAGCAGCCCCTGTTCTGTGCAACATCCACTCCGAGCTGGCTGGCCTTTTTTGCAAGATTTTAAAAACCTGGCCGGGCTCTTGAGCCTGGGCGGGGGGGAGGAGGGGCGGCTGAAGGGGCAAAGCCCCCCCCATTTCTTGCTTATACAGGTAGTCCTCAACTTATGACCAGGAAGGAGCCAGACATTTCTGTGGCTAAGCGAGACAGTTGTCGTTGAGTTTTGCCCCCTGTGACAACTCCTTCTTCCCACCGTTGTTCAGCTGCCCTCGTTCAATTAGTAAGACGGTCGTTAAGTGGATCTGGATTCCCCCCCCCCCTGACTTCACTTGGGACAAGGTCGCGGAAGGGGATCACGGGACCCCTGGGGTGCCGCAAAGCGTCGTAAGCGCAAGTCGGTTGCCCAGTGTCTTGAATTTGGATCACGTGAGCGCGGGGAGGCTGCCAGCATCGTAAAAAAGAGCCACGAGCCACATTTTCCCAGCGCCGTCATAATTTCAAACGGTCCCTAAACGGATTGTTTTAAGTGGAGGACTCTCCGTCCTGTGAACTAACTCTCTCTCTCTCAGCAGCTGTGTAGATTTATTTGGCACGTTTTTTGGGTTTTAAAAAATGCTTCTGATGGTTTTCGTTCCTTTTATATTGTGGGAATTATAAGGTGCCCAGCGTCATTGATTGAGACAGGCTGGGTGACTCTGGGCCAATCACCAGGAGACGGTGAGTTCTAGTCCCGCCTTAGGGATGAAAGCCAACTGGGTGACTGTTGTAATGCACCCCACTTGCAATAAGCCATAAGCATTTAGCCATCGTATTTTTGTGTAAAAGGTTCCTGCCTTAGAAGCCTTTCGATGTGAATACACAAAAATACGATGGCTAAATGCTTACGGCTTATTGCAAGTGGGGTGCATTACAACAGGTGACTTTGGGCCAATCACCAGGAGACGGGGAGTTCCAGTCCCGCCTTAGGCATGAAAGCCGGGTGGGTGACTTTGGGCCAATCACCAGGAGACGGGGAGTTCTAGTCCCGCCTTAGGCATGAAAGCCAGTTGGGTGACTCTGGGCCAATCACCAGGAGACGGTGAGTTCTAGTCTCGCGTTAGGGATGAAAACCAGGTGGGTGACTTTGGGCCAATCACCAGGAGACGGTGAGTTCTAGTCCCGCCTTAGGCATGAAAGCCAGTTGGGTGACTCTGGGCCAATCACCAGGAGACGGTGAGTTCTAGTCCCGCGTTAGGGATGAAAACCAGGTGGGTGACTTTGGGCCAATCACCAGGAGACGGTGAGTTCTAGTCCCGCCTTACGGATGAAAGCCGGGTGGGTGACTTTGGGCCAATCACCAGGAGACGGTGAGTTCTAGTCCCGCCTTAGGCATGAAAGCCGGGTGGGTGACTCTGGGCCAATCACCAGGAGACGGTGAGTTCTAGTCCCGCCTTTGGGATGAAAGCCAGTTGGGTGACTCTGGACTGACCACCGGGAAATGGAGAGTTCTAGTCCTGTCTTAAGCTGGCTGGGTGACCTTGAGCCAGCCACTCTTTCACAGCCCTGGGAAGGAAGCAACGGCTGCCCCCTTCTGAAACACCTTGCCCTGAAACGGCAAGATTTTGTCCAGAAACTCTCCAAGAACTGAACGTGATTGGACGGAAGAAATAAAATATTGGAACGGACTAAGGGGTGATGCCGTGGTGGGGGTTGAACCCCCCAGTAGTTTTCAGCGCCCCCCCCCCGCCTTTTAGGGCAGGATAAGCATCAAACCAAGTCCCCCCTCCTCCCTCCAGCTTCCGGCCCCGATCTCCTTACCACTGCTGCTTCTCCATCTTTTCATTCTCAAAGAAGACGGTGAAGCCCCAGCTGGGAAAGAGAAACAAGGGGACCTTGTGAGGTTGTGTGGGTGTGTGCATAAAACCCCACCATGTCTCCACTTCTCCCCCCCACACACACACACACACCCCTGCCCCGCTTCATGCTTCCCCCTTCGGCAGCGACCGGCATACGGGGCAGGTAAGGACTGCAAGAAGCTTCTTCAGCTCTTAATAGATGGTGGGGAACGGAAGATTTATACTCCTTGCAGACAGTTGGTCATTTGCATTCTTTTTAGAGAGTTGTTGAGGCCACTTGGAGATTTGTCTGTGTCCATTTGCACTCCAGCTGGAGAGACAGACAACACAGACTCACCCCCCCCCAACAGCCTGCACCTGTGTTCGGCAGTCAAGGGACGACACAGGGAAAGAAAACATCCTGCAGAAAGCACAGCTACACAACAGGTGGCCTCAACGACTGGCTCAAAGGATGCAAATGACCAGCTGTCTAGAAGGAATATAAATATAAACGCTATCATCCATCTCCAGTCTACGACACGGTCCTTTCAGCAAGGAGGCCCCCACACCCATTTGCACCACTCAGCTGACCCCGAGGATAGAGATAAACTTCCAAGTGGCCTCAACAACTCTCTGAAACAGACAGGTCAAACCCAAGGCCCGGGGGCCAGATGCGGCCCGCAAAGTGGTTTCAGGTGGCCCGCGAAGCCATCCTGGAAACGGTGAGGGAACGGCCCCCACTGCCTTGACCCTGGCCCAGGCCGGCCGGGAGCCAATGTACAATTTTGTGGCGGCCATCTATGCTGAAACGCATTCAGTCTTAGCTCCACAAGGCCGTCTGGAAACAGCGAGGAAGCAGCCCCTGCCGCGTCGGTCCCACCCCCTGGGTGCACGCTGGGGAGGGGTCCCCCTTTGTGAGGAATGAAGAAATGGACCATGCTGCGTCGGTTCCCCCCCTTCTGCCAGAGACCCCCAGATCTGTCCCACTCCTGCCCAGGCCCCCACAGGCCCCCTTGACGCGAACGATATAGAGCTGGCCATGCCCACCCAGTAGGCCACACTCCCACTCCATCCACGCTCACCCAGTAGGCCACACTCCCACTCCATCCATGCCCACCCAGTAGGCCACACTCCCACTCCATCCACGCCCACCCAGTAGGCCACACTCCCACTCCATCCACGCCCACCCAGTAGGCCACACTCCCACTCCATCCACGCCCACCCAGTAGGCCACACACCCACTCCATCCACGCCCACCCAGTAGGCCACACTCCCACTCCATCCACGCCCACCCAGTAGGCCACACTCCCACTCCATCCACCACCCAGTAGGCCACACTCCCACTCCATCCACGCCCACCCAGTAGGCCACACTCCCACTCCATCCACCACCCAGTAGGCCACACACCCACTCCATCCACGCCCACCCAGTAGGCCACACTCCCACTCCATCCACCACCCAGTAGGCCACACTCCCACTCCATCCACGCCCACCCAGTAGGCCACACTCCCACTCCATCCACGCCCACCCAGTAGGCCACACTCCCACTCCATCCACCACCCAGTAGGCCACACTCCCACTCCATCCACGCCCACCCAGTAGGCCACACACCCACTCCATCCACGCTCACCCAGTAGGCCACACACCCACTCCATCCACGCCCACCCAGTAGGCCGCACACCCACTCCATCCACGCCCACCCAGTAGGCCACACACCCACTCCATCCACGCTCACCCAGTAGGCCACACACCCACTCCATCCACGCCCACCCAGTAGGCCGCACACCCACTCCATCCACGCTCACCCAGTAGGCCACACTCCCACTCCATCCACGCCCACCCAGTAGGCCACACACCCACTCCATCCACGCTCACCCAGTAGGCCACACACCCACTCCATCCACGCTCACCCAGTAGGCCACACACCCACTCCATCCACGCCCACCCAGTAGGCCGCACACCCACTCCATCCACGCCCACCCAGTAGGCCACACTCCCACTCCATCCACGCCCACCCAGTAGGCCACACTCCCACTCCATCCACGCCCACCCAGTAGGCCACACTCCCACTCCATCCACGCCCACCCAGTAGGCCACACTCCCACTCCATCCACGCCCACCCAGTAGGCCACACACCCACTCCATCCACGCCCACCCAGTAGGCCACACTCCCACTCCATCCACCACCCAGTAGGCCACACACCCACTCCATCCACGCTCACCCAGTAGGCCGCACACCCACTCCATCCACGCCCACCCAGTAGGCCGCACTCCCACTCCATCCACGCCCACCCAGTAGGCCGCACACCCACTCCATCCACGCCCACCCAGTAGGCCACACTCCCACTCCATCCACGCCCACCCAGTAGGCCACACTCCCACTCCATCCACCACCCAGTAGGCCACATACCCACTCCATCCACGCTCACCCAGTAGGCCGCACTCACCCGTCCCCCCCGCCCCCGAGGGCAAACCGCAATGCTGATGTGGCCCTCTATGAAATTTGCGTTGGACACCCCTGCTCTAAAAGAAGGCAAATGACCAATTTTTCTGCCCAGAATATAAATTCTTCCATTCCCCACCATCAATGATTAAGAGCCGAAGAAGCTTCCGGGATCGGAAGCAAAATATCTTCAAAGATAAAGAAGAAAGCCTGTATCTTTTATCTGATACGGAATAAATCTTATAGATGGAGGGGGGGGAAATAGAGGTCACAAATAAAGAGATAAATTAAAACAGAGATTAGAATGCTGCCGTTTTGTATGTAGATAAGTTTACACGCAATTAATTGTACAATATAGACTGAGGTGTCAGTCAAAGACGATTGACCACCTTCGACGTTTTTCATCCTTTTCTTTTGGGGGGGGGGTTCAATAAAAACTTATTTAAAAAAAAAAAGTCCAGTTGCCTCCTGGAAAAAGTCCTGGGAAAAACCTCTTTGGGACGAAACAGGACCCGGAGGACGGAGACTCTCAGTCGTTGCAAGGGGGTTTTCCATGCAACAGGTTGAAGACGTTGGGGGGGGGAGAAAGAGGGGGCTTCTCTGCAGCCCCCCCAACTGCAGCAGGAAGTTTGCCCAGACGGTGGCAAACCCTCCCCCCAAATTGGAGCGAGCCTAAGATTCGAATTCTACACTGACCAGACATCCTTCCAAAACCTCTGGGGGGGAGGGAGGGAGGGGATGGAGACGGGGTGGGGGGCAGGTTGGTTCCTAGGATTAAAGCTCTGGGTTTGGTGCTGGGCAGCCCATCCCAGTGCACTTTGGGGGGGGGGTCAGTCCCACATCCAACCCCACAAGGGGGCGAGATTCCCCCTCCCCGCATTTCAAAGTGCCCTTCTGGGTCTTCTGTAGCCCTCCCTCTTCATTGGCTCATCCTGGGCACTTCCAAAAGGATATTTTACACCTTTAGCCCCCCCCCCACTCCTTTGGCTGGTGGGCCAGGAGCTGAACAAGACCTGTTCCGTGGGGCGAGGCTGCCCCCTGCTGGCCCAAAGCAGGAATGGCTGCCTTATCTCCCTGGCCATGCAGGGCCTTGGAAAGATCTTGGCCTGCAAACACTCCTTGTGGGGCAGCGGTCCCCCCACCTCGGGGGTGGGGGGCAACCAGGGACCATCGGTTCCGTGGAGAGAGGCTTTTTCCGTGGACCGGAGAGGGCCTGGTTTCACGTGCTGCCTGCATCCCATGGAGGGGGCTTCGCTTGTTTCCGTGGACCGGTTTCCGATGTGCCGTGGCCCGCTGCTGGTCCACGGCCCGGGATTGGGGACCCCTGTTGTAGGGAATCCCAAAGGTGCTTTTTTTTTCCCCCAAGAAGGAACGGGACTTCCTTGTTTTTCTTTGAAGAGGTTTTGCTTCTCCTCCAAAGAAGCTTCTTCAGGTTCTGACTGAAGGGTGGGGAAAATGGAAGGATTTATACTCCTTGCAGACAGCCGGTCCTTTGCCTCCTTTTCGAGAGTCGTTGTCGTCAAGGCCACCGGGAGGTTCGTCTGCGTCCTCAGGGTCACCTGAGTGGGGCAAATGGGTGTGGGACCTCCTCGGGACTGCTGAAAGGACCGTGTTGTAGACTGGAGAGAGAGGATGTCGTATCCCGCTCCCCTCTGTTGAGGGAGGTCTGCTCAATGTTGACCTCTTGGACCCCTCTTTCGAACCAGCGGTCCTGTCTGTCCAAAATGAGGACTTTGCTGCCCTCAAAAACAAAATGGCATTTTGTCTTTTAAAGGCAGATGGACGGAGCGCTGACTCTTGTCCTGATGGGCTTGTTCTCCTCTGTGGCGCCAGGCATTTTGGGAGGTGGTTGTTTCGTTTCCCCAGCGTGCACAGTCAGAGCCGAAGAAGCTTCTGGGAGGAGAAGCGAAAGGTCTTCCAAGACGAAGAAGGAAGTCCAGCGTACTCTTGAAAAAAGCACTTTGCCATGATCTGGAGGACGGAGAGTCTCCCGAGACATCCTTGCAGGGGAGCAAGCCCACCTGCGCTGGGGTAGCTCCCCCTTTGCAAGGGGCAACCGTCAGGTGGGACTCGTCTGCGCCACTTACCAGGTGGGTGGACGGACCTTCTTCTTAATTCCCAGGTAGATCTTCAGGTTCTTGACCAGCCATTCTTTCTCGGGTTTATGGCTCTGGGCGAGAGAAGGAGGACGGTGTGAACCGCGAAAAAGGGGAGGGCGTCCCCACATCCCAGGAAGAAGGGCCAGCACGGGTACCCCACATGGGGCGCCACATCCCACCTCCGAAAGCTTCACAATCCACATCCACCATTCAAGGTGGACATTAAAGGTGGACAGAGGGAGCCTGCTTGGTCTAGCGGTCCCGCCTACTTCTCATCCCGCCTTCGCCAGGAAAGGCGGCTGGGTGACTTTGGCCCAATCACCAGGAGACGGTGAGTTCTAGTCCCGCCTTCGCCATGAAAGCCAACTGGGTGACTCTGGGCCAATCACCAGGAGACGGTGAGTTCCAGTCCCACCTTCGCCATGAAAGTAGCTGGATGACTTTGGGCCAATCACCAGGAGACGGTGAGTTCTAGTCCCGCCTTAGGCATGAAAGCCAGCTGGGGGCATTTGGGCCAATCACCAGGAGACGGTGAGTTCTAGTCCTGGCATGAAAGCCAGCTGGGGGCGTTTGGGCTAATCACCAAGAGACGGTGAGTTCTAGT
Source organism: Bothrops alternatus (assembly GCA_034064705.1). Taxonomy (NCBI): domain Eukaryota; kingdom Metazoa; phylum Chordata; class Lepidosauria; order Squamata; family Viperidae; genus Bothrops; species Bothrops alternatus. The sequence goes on from JARGCV010001066.1 coordinate 22,552, forward strand.
CCCGCCTTAGACATGAGAGCCGGCTGGGTGACTGAGCCGATCACCAGGCGACCGTGACTTGTAGTCTTGACCCAGTAGGAGCTTCTGGATACTCTTCAAGGTCAGCCCCGTGCAGAGTGCACGGCAGTAGTCAAGCTGGGAGGGGAGTAGAGCGTGGGCGAGGGCGCGGAAGGACTCGAATTCAAATTCCGAGGCGGAGGACTTACCCGGACCTCCTTGTAGAGGCGGAGGGAGTGGTTGTTGAGGATGAAGTATCGGTCGTGGAAGCCGGTGCTGAGTCCCACCCCGAGGACGTTCTTCTCCTCTCGGAACTTCATCAGGCCGTGTTTGCTGTCGCCCACCTTGCTGGCTGCGGGGAGGAGCAAGAGGGGCATGGAGGAGGCGGGGGGCCATTTGGGGCGCCCCCAGAGGCAGGGGAGGCAGGGCCGGAGAGGCAGCCCAGGGACCCTCTTCTGAAAGGCCTTCGGGAAGAGCAGGGGGGAGGGCTCCTGTGAGACACCCCCCGTCCTCCCCACTCCACCCGAGGGGGAGCCACAACCACCCGGAGTGTCTTCCGGCAGCAGTCCAGCGCCCCCCGGCAGGAGAGCAGGGGGACAGCCCCAAGGCCTCCCAATGAGGGTTAGCATCATTTGCTGCTGCAAGGTAGACTGCTCCTATACCCAGAGGTTCCACCAGGCTGACAGGCGTGGCTTCCTAACCCCACATTGTCCCACTGGGGAAGCCATCAGCTGCTATTGGAGCAATGCAAGTCACGGGCAAGGGGGCAGTCAGGGCTGCGGGGGGGGGGTCTTCGCCTTCCTACTCTTCCCTCTCTTATGCCTCCCTCCCTCCTTTTTTCCTTCCTTCCCACGTTCTCTTCCTCCCTCCCTCCTTTCCTTCCTTCCTTCCTCCCTCCTTTTTTCCTTCCTTCCTTCCTTCCCCTTCTCTTCCTCCCTCCCTCCCTCCCTCCTTTCCTTCCTTCCTTCCTCCCTCCTTTTTTCCTTCCTTCCTTCCCCTTCTCTTCCTCGCTCCCTCCCTCCTTTCCTTCCTTCCTTCCCTTTCTCTCTCCCTGTCCTTCCCTGTCCTCCCTTCCCACTCTCTCTTCCTCCCTCCCTCCCTCCCTCCTTTCCTTCCTTCCTTCCTTCCTTCCCTTTCTCTCTCCGTCCTTCCCTGTCCTCCCTTCCTTCCTTCCCACTCTCTTCCTCCCTCCCTCCTTTCCTTCCTTCCTTCCTTCCTTCCCTCTCTCTCCCTCCCTCCCTCCTTTCCTTCCTTCTTTCCTTCCCTCTCTCCCTCCCTCTTTTCCTTCCTTCCTTCCTCCCTTCCTTCCTTCCCACTCTCTTCCTCCCTCCCTTTCTTTCCCACTTTCTCCTCTTCCTATCCTCCCTCCCTCCTTTCCCTTTTCTTTTCCTTTCCTCCCTTCCCTGACCTGGCCACTGCTCACCCGGTGCCCCCCCCCCGCAAGGACCTCCAGTTGCTCCTTTGTCCAGGCAGCAGGGTGAGTTTCCCAGCTGGAGGGGGGGAGAGCGGTCCCCTCTCCTCCACCCCCACACCCCCCCCCGAGAAAGGTTCCTCAGACCCGCCCTCTGCCCCCCCCCGCCCTGCCGGCCCCCTGCGGCTCCGACTCACCCAGGTAGAGCAGCATGTTCTCCATGGAGAGCTGCTTCTTCACCACCAGGTAGCTGTCCTTCCCCAGGCTGTGCATGATGGCCAGGACCTTCTCGCTGTAGTGCAGGGGGCGCTCTGCCCGAGGAAGGGGGGGGACGGGGGGGGGAGACAGAGAGGGAGGCGTGAAGGGGGGCAGCCCCGGTGGGTCTGCTGGGGGTCTCTAGCCCTCTGGGCTGCCCCCCCCCGTGAGAGTCCAGGAGGCCTGAGTCTGCTTGGGGGGGGACGTCCAGCCCCCCCACACACACCAGGGTTCCCCTTCCCCCTCCCCTCCTCCCTTTCTTTCTTTTCTCTTCTTTTCTTTTTTCTCTCTTTCTTCCCTTTCATTTCTCCTGGCTACCCTTTTCCCCCTCTCTCCCTTTCTCTTTCTTTCTTTCTTTCTTTATTTATTTATTTATTTATTTTCCTTTCTTTTTTTCTTTTCTTTTTCTTTCTTTCTTTCTTGTTCTCTTTCTCTTCACTGTTTCTATTTCTTTCTCTTTTGTTTTTCTTTCTTGTTTCTCTTTCCTTCCTTTTTTCTTTCTTTCTTCTGTCTTTCTTGTGTTCCCTTCCCTTTCATTTGTCCTGACTACCCTTTTCCCTTCTTTTTCTTTCTTTCTTTCTTTCTCTTTCTTTCTTTCTTTCTTCCCTTTCATTTCTCCTGGCTACCCTTTTCCCTTCTTTCTCTTTCTTTCTTTCTCTTTTCTTTTTCTTTCTTTCTTTCTTGTTTCTTTGTCTTCACTGTTTCTATTTCTTTCTCTTTTCTTTCTCTTTTTTCTTTCTTGTTCCTCTTTCCTTCCTTTTCCTTTCTTTTTCCTTTTTTTCTTCTTCTTTCTTTTCTTTTTTCTGTCTTTCTTGTCTTCCCTTCCCTTTCATTTCTCCTGACTACCCTTTTCCCTTCTTTCTTTCTTTTCTTTTCTTTTCCTTTCTCTTTTTTTCCCTTTTTTCCTTTTTTTCTTTCTTGTTCTTTCCTCCCTTCTTTTTCTTTTTTTCTTTCTTGTTTCTTTCTCTTCACTGTTTCTATTTTTCTCTTGTTTTTATTTTTTCTTTCTTGTTTCTCTTTCCTTCCTTCTTTCTCTCTTTTTCCTTTCTTCTCTCTTTTCCTTTCTTTCTTTTGTTCTTTCTTTCTCTTTCTCTTTCCTTTCTTTCCTTTTTTCTCTTTCCTTTCTCTCTCTCTCTCTCTTTCTTCCTTCCCTCCAATTGCCAGAGATCCAGAAGAGCCTCCCGCCCCCTCCGGCCCCCACTGACCGGCCTCTTCGCGCTCGTTGACCTCAAAACAGCTCCAGAAGTCCTTCTCCTTGGTGGGGATTTTCCTCCGGTCCAGGATGGTGAAGGTCAGCTCTTCCGCTGTCATGGTGGCCGGAATCTGGGAGAAGCGGAGCATGAGGAGGATCCGCCGGGCATTTCAGAGAAGCAGGAATATCCAAACGTTAGAGAGAGGGGACCACTAATCACCCCTCCAGAAACACAGGAGGGGGTGGCTTATATTCCTGTGTGGGGCTTAGGACACCAGGCACGAAACTAGGAGACGGTGAGTTCTAGTTCTGCCTTAGCCATAAAAGTCAGCTGGGAGACTTTGGGCCAATCACCACGAGACGGGGAGTTCTAGTCCCGCCTTAGCTATGAAAGCCGGCTGGGAGACTTTGGGCCAATCATCAGGAGACGGGGAGTTCTAGTCCCGCCTTAGCTATGAAAGCCGGCTGGGAGACTTTGGGCCAATCACCAGGAGACGGGGAGTTCTAGTCCCGCCTTAGCTATGAAAGCTGGCTGGGAGACTTTGGGCCAATCACCAGGAGACGGAGAGTTCTAGTCCCGCCTTAGCCATAAAAGCCGGCTGGGTGACTTTCGGCCAATCACCAGGGGACGGTGAGTTCTAGTCCCGCCTTAGCCATAAAAGCCGGCTGGGAGACTTTGGGCCAATCACCAGGAGATGGGGAGTTCTAGTCCCGCCTTAGCTATGAAAGCTGGCTGGGAGACTTTGGGCCAATCACCAGGAAACTCAGACTTCAAAGTTGGACTTCAGACGGGCAGATTTTGATGGACTCAAAAAGAGGGTAGGGGGGATCAAATGGCTGAATGTACTAAGGGATAGAAATGTCCAAGAAGGATGGGATATTTTGAGAAATGCAATACTAGAAGCGCAATCTTTAACAATTCCTCAAAGAAGGAAGAATGGGAAACATCTAAAGAGACCAGGGTGGATAAACCTAGAACTTAAAAACTTGCTAAAAAGGAAAAAAGAAATGTTTAAGAATTGGACGGAGGGATACATATCTAAGGAAGATTATAATGCAATCTGTACAAACTGCAGGGCAAGTATCAGAAAAGCTAAGGTTAATAATGAATTGAGGCTTGCAAGAGAGACTAAAAACAATAAAAAAGGGTTTTGGGGATATGTCAAAAGTAAAAGAAAAGTTAAAGAGGCTATAGGAAGTTTAGAGAACGAGAATGGGGAAGTCGTCAAAAGTGATCTTGAGAAGGCGGAGATTCTAAACTCCTATTTTGTATCTGTTTTTTCTAAGAAAGATAATGTAATTGCAACTGACCTTCACTGTGCTAGTGAAGGACTAAGAGAATTAAGGCATGTAATCGACACAGAGAAGGTAAGGGAACACTTAGCTAATTTAAATGAGTTTTAAGTCTCCAGGTCCAGATGGATTACATCCTCGGGTACTGAAGGAATTAGCAGAAGTAATTGCTGAACCACTTGCTGTAATCTTTGAAAAGTCATGGAGAACAGGAGAAGTCCCAGATGACTGGAGAAGGGCAAATGTTGTCCCTATCTTCAAAAAAAGGAAGAAGGCAGACCCAGGGAACTACAGGCCTGTTAGCCTGACTTCAATACCAGGAAAGATTCTTGAACAAATTATTAAGCAACATATATGTCAGCATTTGGATGGGAATTCAATAATTAACAGCAGTCAACATGGGTTTGTAACAAACAAGTCGTGTCAAACTAATCTAATTTCATTCTATGACAAAATCACGGAATGGGTTGATCAGGGAAATACAGTAGACATAGTATTTCTGGATTTCAGCAAAGCTTTCGACGAAGTATCTCACACCATCCTCATTGAAAAAATGATCAAATATGGGATTGACAGGGTGACTGTTAGGTGGGTTCATAACTGGCTTAGTAACCGTACTCAAAGAGTGGCTATAAATGGCTGCACATCCAACTGGAAGAAAGTCTCAAGCGGAGTGCCACAAGGCTCTGTTCTGGGCCCAGTTATGTTTAATATTTTTATAAATAATTTGGATAAGGGAATTGAGGGGAAACTGATCAAATTTGCAGATGACACAAAGCTAGGAGGGATTGCAAACACCAGAGCAGAGAGAGAAAGGATTCAAAAAGATTTAGAGAAACTCGAACAATGGGCTGCAACTAATAAAATGGTATTTAACAAGGACTCGATGACCCGGGAGGTCCCCTCCAACTCTAAGATTCTATGATTCTATGAAAGCCGGCTGGGAGACTTTGGGCCAATCACCAGGAGACGGTGAGTTCTAGTCCCGCCTTAGCCATAAAAGCCGGCTGGGTGACTTTGGGCCAATCACCAGGGGACGGTGAGTTCTAGTCCCGCCTTAGCTATGAATGTCGGCTGGGAGACTTTGGGCCAATCACCAGGAGACGGAGAGTTCTAGTCCTGCCTTAGCCATGAAATCCAGTTGGCCTTCCATGTTGAGTACAGTGGCTGGAACATCTGGGAAATATAGTCCCCATCCACCGGGTTGCAAGAAGCTGGGAAAGACCAGGTAGCCTTCAAGGGCTGGTCCAAAAGGCCAGCAGTTCAGTCCTCCTTCTTGGCTGAGATCCATCCGCAGAACTTCCACAAATCTGGATCCTGGGGCTGCAGCCAGACCCCCCTTCTCTTTGTCCTCTCTCCCCCAGCCCGGCCCTGAATGCCTGCCCCCCATCATCTCCCACTAGTCACATGGCTTCCCTGTAGCCTCAGACCAACATAGCCCCCCTCCCCCGGCTGCGGTCCCTGGCCTGGCCTGTCTCACCTTCACGTGCTGCTCGGCCTCCATCTTCTTCTCCTCCAGATACACTGTGCAGATAAAGTCCCCAGCCTGTGGAGAAGCGGGGGACGATAAAACAAGCCCCAAAATCCGAAGGACATCTTCAGACTGGGAGGCTAGGCTGGGATGCTATTAAAATCATTTTTATACCTATCTATCTATCTGTCTATCTGTCTGTCTATCTGTCTATCTATCTATCTCATCTGTGTCCGTCCATCTGTCCATCCGTCCGTCCATCCATCCATCCACCCGTCCACATATCTCTCTCTCTCTTTATGTATCTGTCTGTCTGTCTATCTATCTCATCTGTGTCCGTCCGTCTGTCCATCCATCCATCCATCCATCCACCCATCCACACAGGTCTCTCTCTCTCTCTCTCTCTCTCTCTCTCTTTCTATCATCTACCTATATTTATGTATCAGTCTGTCTATCTATCTATCTATCTATCTCATCTGTGTCCGTCCGTATGTCCATCTGTCTGTCTGTCCGTCCATCCATCCATCCACACAGGTCTCTCTCTCTCTTATCTATCTATCATCTACCTATCTTTATGTGTCTGTCTGTCTGTCCGTCCGTCCGTCCGTCCGTCCGTCCGTCCGTCCGTCCGTCCGTCCGTCCGTCCATCCATCCATCCATCCATCCATCCATCCATCTATCTATCTATCTATCTATCTATCTATCTATCTATCTATCTATCTATCTATCTATCTATCTATCTATCTATCTCCATATCTATCTATTCTATCCCTTCCCATTCTTTTAGTCTGTAAACCCAGATCAATGAACCAGTGGAACTTCCTGCCTCCAGAAGTTGTGGATGCTCCATCACTGGAGGCTTTTAAGAAGAGACTAGACAGCGACTTGTTTGCAACGGTACGATAGGGTCTCCTGCCTGAGCAGGGGGTTGAACTAGATGACCTCCAAGGCCCCTTCCAACTCTGTGCTTCCGTTACTCAACTCACCTGGGTGCCGCTGGAGGTTCCTGCGATGCGCATCCTCAAGATGGCCTGGATTTCTTCCTGCTGCTTCTTCATCTCTTCCTCATCCACCTGCCAGGCGGAAGAAGAAAGGAAGAGATGGGGGCCAAGGGGCGAAGGCGTTGCCCCCCCTCCCCGGACAGCCTCCCCCACACCAGCTTGTCTAATGTGAGATGAATGATGAAATGTTAGGAGTGACTCAGCAGGGGTCTGTATCCCTTTAAGAGCTAGAGTATAAAAGGGAAGACTTTTTGCTGGAGTCTCTCTCTCTCTCTCTCCTCCATTTCCTGCTGTAATTGCTGTATGTTGGAGTTTGCTGTATTTTGTTTTGTTATATTTGTTACATTTGTAGATAGTGTCTGATAAACCATCCTTTCATACAAACCACTGTTTACTCCTGGGTTACCTCAGCACAGTAAGATTGTGCACGCTCTGACAACTGTCTCGAGTACCAACGGACATTTTGGGGTCAATTCTACCAATAGTCCTCAACTCACGACTGGTTATTTAGCAAATCATTTGAAGTTACAATGGATGGACCATAATTGGATGCGTGCGCGCGTGCACACACACACATACACACACACACGCAGACACACACACCTGTGGCTGCATGACCAGACTTCAGGTGCTTGACAACACCACCATATTTACAACCATTTGCAATCACATGTTTGCGTTTTACAACGCGGTTTTGACAAAAACAGGCACTGATGGTAACGAAGGATTGGTCCGCTTAACAAGCGTGTCATTAGCTCAGTGACTGCGGATTCACTTAGTAACCGTTGCAACCAATCAGGTCAGTCATGTGACTGTCCTGACTTATAACCAGGATGGTCAAGCTCCAAAACGGTCATACGTTGAGGACTTCCTGTACAAACATCCATCTCCTTTGATTCTGATCAGAGCCCTGATTCTGCAGGACTGGTATGCCGAGGCCCACCCACTCCAGCGATGCCCACTGGCCCATCATCCTTGGCCCAACCTACACTGAAGATCTCCATGTAGCATCTGATGAGGTCTTCCACCACTTGTCCAGCCTTGAAATCCTTGCCGTCAGTCTGGAAGAGCGTTGGCCCGAAGACGATGGCCAGGTTGTGGGTGGTCATCTGGTTCTCGTCAGAAAAACACTGGATGCTGTGAAAGAGACAACATGGAGCTGTGGGACATGAACCCCATCATTGTCTGCCTATCTATAGCAAGGGTATCCAAGCTTGGTCACTTGAAGACTTGTGGACTTCAGCTCCATGTTCACTTGAAGACTTGTGGACTTCAGCTCCACAAGTTCAACTCCATTTGAAGACTTGTGGACTTCATCTCCACAAGTTCAACTCCACTTGAAGTCTTGTGGACTTCAGCTCCACAAAGTTCAACTCCACTTGAAATCTTGTGGACTTCAGCTCCACAAGTTCAACTCCACTTGAAGTCTTGTGGACTTCAGCTCCACAAAGTTCAACTCCACTTGAAGACTTGTGGACCTCAACTTCCAGAATTCCCCAACCAGCCATGTTGGCTGGGGAATTCTGGGAGTTGAAGTCCACAGCTCTTCAAGCGATCAAGGTTGGACATCCCAGGTCTACAGGGAAGATGGGGCCAGTAGAATACCCTTCCTCACATCCCAAGCACAGAACCAATTCAAAGGATGGTTAAAAGAGCTAAGTCTGTCCAGCCTAAGAAGAAAAGGTTGAAGGTGACACCACAGCAGTCTTCCAATTCTTCAAGGACCATCCCAGGGAAGAAGACATGGCTTTATTCTCCATAATGCCCAAGGGTAGGACAAGAATCAACAGGTGGAAGCTTTAAAAAAGAGGCCCAAACTCCAAATAAGGAGGAACCTTCAAGAGATACGAAGCAGTCGTGCAACCTCCCTACAGAAAGTTGTGGTGCTCCATCAAGAACTGGACAGGATGATCTGAGGATTCCTACCCTGGACAGGGGTTGGACTAGAAGACCTCTTAAGGCCTTCCAGCCCTGGGATTCTAACCTTCTGAATCCAGAAGTAGGAGCCAAGCAGTAAAAACTAAGGGTTGTCCAGACTTTTCCACCCAGAAGAGAGGGACTCTTCACTTTCCCATCTCAGATCACCAACTCACCGGTAGAGATGGTTGATCAAGGCCTTCATGGTGGCTTTGTTGACCACCGGGAGGCTGTTGAGAAGTCTACGGTAGCGGCTGATCCTTTCAGCGAGGTCCTCCAGAGCTGCCAAGAGAAGCACAAGACAGTGAACAAGAGGGAGTCACCTTACAAAAAATAATAACGATAAAGTTGGAAGGGGCCTTGGAGGTCATCTAGTCCAACCCCCTGCTCAGGCAGGAAACCCTACACCATTTCGGACAGATGGCTGTCCAGTCTCTTCTTAAAAACCTCTAGTGTTGGAGCATTCACCGCTTCTGGAGGCAGGTAGTTCCACTGGTTAATTGTCCTCACTGTCAGGAAGTTTCTCCTTAGTTCTAGGTTGCTTCTCTCCTTGACAAGTTTCCATCCGTTGCTTCTTGTCCTGCCTTCCGGGGCTTTGGAGAAGAGCTTGACTCCCTCTTCTTTGGGGCAGCCCCTGAGATACTGGAAGACTGCTATCCTGTCCCCCCCTCGTCCTTCTCTTCCTTAAACTAGACAGACCCAATTCCAGCAACCGTTCCTTGTATGTTTCAGCCTCCAGTCCCCTGATCGTCTTTGTTGCTCTTCTCTGCACTCTTTCTAGAGTCTCAACATCTTTTTTACATCGTGGTGACCAAAACTGGATGCAGGATTCCAAGTGTGGCCTCACCAAGGCCTTGTAAAGTGGTATTAATTAGTTTAGTTTAGTTTATTCACACTCTTCTTCTTTCTTCTTTCTTTCCTTCCTTCCTTCCTTCCTTCCTCCTCCCTTCTAGCACTGATGATGTTCCCTACTTGGGTCATGAAACGTCTGCAAGGAAACCACCCAGTTCAGAGAGCCCCCAGGACCCCCCCTCCCCCAGTTCAGCTCTGAGCTCCAGGGATTCTCTCCTACTGAAGGGGGGATCTGGGTGTGCCCCCCACCTCCGCACCTCCTTTACCTGGCACTTTCAGCCAGGCCTGGGCAGAGTCCTTGGTGAAGAGCCCATCCTCCAGGTCCCGGAAGAACCTCTTGAGGGTGTTGGCCACATCGTCCAGCTGGTGGTCCTCCTCCTTCAGCCGGACCTTGCGGGCGTCTCGGCGGAGGGAGTCCAGCAGGCTGGTGATCTTGGAGTTTTGCCCGCTCTTCCGGTAGATGCCCTCCGAAGTCAGTCCTGGGGGGCGGGGGAGGAGGAGGAGAAGGGGGGGTGAAGGACGTGCAGAGCTCGACATGGTTCATCAGCCCATCATAAGGTTGGATCTGGTCACGTGATGGACCACTTTGTGTCTGGCACAACTCACAACCCTAAGGACAGGCACGGTTACGGTTGTTTAACTCAAGGACTCCCCGAATCGGATTCTGGTGATTTTAAATTATTCCTAGATTCCTAATTGTTTTGATACTTGTGTTTTTATTGCAAGATAAGTTGCTTTGGATAGCAAGATGGGGAAGGAAGGAAGGAAGGAAGGAAGGAAGGAAGGAAGGAAGGAAGGAAGGAAGGAAGGAAGGAAGGAAGGAAGGAAGGAAGGAAGGAAGGAAGGAAGGAAGGAAGGAAGGAAGGGGAAATAAGAGTAACAGAGAGACAAAGAGAGAGAAAAAGAGGGAAAGGGAAACAGAGAAATGGAGAGAATGAAGAAAGGAAGAGAGAGAGAAAGAGAGAGGGAGAAGGAAAGGGGAAGGAAAGAAGGAAGGAAGGAAGAAAGAAAGAAAGAAAGAAAGAAAGAAAGAAAGAAAGAAAGAAAGAAAGAAAGAAAGAAAGAGAAAAAGAAAAAGAAAAAGAAAAAGAAAAAGAAAAAGAAAGAAATAAGAGTAACAGACAAAGAGAGAAAAAAGAGGGAGAGGAAAAAGAGAAATGGAGGGAATGAAGAAAGGAAAAGAGAAAGAGAGAGGGAGAAGGGGGAAAGAAGGAAGAGAAAAGGAAGGAAAGAGAAAAAGAAAGAGGAAATAAGAGTAACAGACAAAGAGAAAAAAGAGGGAGAGGAAAAGAGAGAAATGGAGGGAATGAAGAAAGGAAAAGAGAGAGGGAGAGGGAGAGGGAGAGAGAAGAGAGAAGGGGAAGGGGAAGGGGAAGGAAGGAAGGAAAGAAGGAAAGAATTGGGGGACCCTCCCTCCCTCCCAAGGCAAACCCCCCCCGCTTACCGCACTGGGTGATGTAATCGATGCACCTGTCCACAATGACGGGTACATCCATGTCGGTCAGTTGCTGTTCCGACAAAGTGTCCCCGGAGCTGCCAGCTGCTCTCTGGATGGCCCCCACCCAGCCCAGGAAGGCCAGCCGTCTCTCGCCCTGGATGTACAGCGTTCTGGAAGGAGGTGGAGGAGGAGGAGGAGGCATTACTTACGACCACAATCAGGGGTGGAACTTCCGTTGCTAAGCGAGGCAGCCATTAAACGAGCTGCAGCCAATTTCACCCTCTTTCTGCCCTGCTGGGTGAATCGGTCATTAAGCGAATCCAGTTCCCTCCCCACACACTGACTTGGCTTGTCGGAAGACGGCTGGGATGGTCGCCAAAGGGGATCCCTCGAATCCGGGACCCCGCAGCCATCCTAAATACAGGCCAGTCACCCCGGGCCCCGCAGGGATGCTGCCCTCGGTTGCAAGTGCGAGGACTGGTTTTAGGTCTGGTCAAGACAATGGGCTTGCCATGGGCCGGGAGATGGGAGCACGCAGCCAGCAGCCGACCGACACCCGTATGAGAGTCCTAAGAACCGCCCGGCTCCCGACAGTCATCTGGGAGTCGGGTCGGGGTCTGGAGTTCGGCGGAGGGCCGGTGAGGGACACTAAGAACTGCCCGGCTCCCGACAGTCATCTGGGAGTCGGGTCGGGGTCTGGAGTTCGGCGGAGGGCCGGCAAGGACACTAAGAACCGCCCAGCTCCCGACAGCCAGCTGAGAGTCGGGTCGGCGTCTGGAAGTTCGGAAGAGGGCCGAGCAAGGCCGCTAAGAAACCGCCCGACTCCCGACAGCCAGCTGAGAGTCGGGTCGGGGTCTGGAGTTTGGCAGAGGGCCGGCAAGGCCACTAAGAACCGCCCAGCTCCCGACAGCCAGCTGAGAGTCGGGTCGGCGTCTGGAGTTCGGGAAGAGGGGCCGGCAAGGCCGCTAAGAACCGCGCCGACCTCCCGACAGCCAGCTGAGAGTCGGGTCGGGGTCTGGAGTTTGGCAGAGGGCCGGCAAGACCACTAAGAACCGCCCAGCTCCCGACAGCCAGCTGAGAGTTGGGTCGGCGTCTGGAGTTTGGCGGAGGGCCGGCGAGGCCGCTGAGAACCGCCGAGCTCCTGACAGTCAGCTGAGAGTCGGGTCGGGGTCTGGAGTTCGGCAGAGGGCCGGCAAGGCCGCTAAGAAACCGCCCAGCTCCCGACAGCCAGCTGAGAGTCGGGTCGGGGTCTGGAGTTTGGCAGAGGGCCGGCAAGGCCACTAAGAACCGCCCAGCTCCCGACAGCCAGCTGAGAGTTGGGTCGGTGTCTGGAGTTTGGCGGAGGGCCGGCGAGGCCGCTGAGAACCGCCGAGCTCCTGACAGTCAGCTGAGAGTCGGGTCGGGGTCTGGAGTTCGGCAGAGGGCCGGCAAGGCCGCTAAGAACCGCCCGACTCCCGACAGCCAGCTGAGAGTCGGGTCGGGTCTGGAGTTTGGCAGAGGGCCGGCAAGGCCACTAAGAACCGCCCAGCTCCCGACAGCCAGCTGAGAGTTGGGTCGGCGTCTGGAGTTTGGCAGAGGGCCGGCGAGGCCGCTGAGAACTGCCGAGCTCCTGACAGTCAGCTGAGAGTCGGGTCGGGGTCTGGAGTTCGGCAGAGGGCCGCCAAGGACACTAAGAACCGCCCAGCTCCCGACAGCCAGCTGAGAGTTGGGGTCGGCGTCTGGAGTTTGGCGGAGGGCCGGCGAGGCCGCTGAGAACCGCCGAGCTCCTGACAGTCAGCTGAGAGTCGGGTCGGGGTGCTGGAGTTCGGCAGAGGGCCGGCAAGGCCGCTAAGAAACCGCCCGACTCCCGACAGCCAGCTGAGAGTCGGGTCGGGGTCTGGAGTTTGGCAGAGGGCCGGCAAGGCCACTAAGAACCGCCCAGCTCCCGACAGCCAGCTGAGAGTTGGGTCGGCGTCTGGAGTTTGGCAGAGGGCCGGCGAGGCCGCTGAGAACTGCCGAGCTCCTGACAGTCAGCTGAGAGTCGGGTCGGGGTCTGGAGTTCGGCAGAGGGCCGCCAAGGGACACTAAGAACCGCCCAGCTCCCCGACAGCCAGCTGAGAGTTGGGTCGGCGTCTGGAGTTCGGCAGAGGGCCGCCAAGGACACTAAGAACCGCCCAGCTCCCGACAGCCAGCTGAGAGTTGGGTCGGGGTCTGGAGTTTGGCAGAGGGCCGGCAAGGCCACTAAGAACCGCCCAGTTCCCGACAGCCAGCTGAGAGTTGGGTCCGCGTCTGGAGTTTGGCGGAGGGGCCGGCGAGGCCGCTGAGAACCGCCGAGCTCCCGACAGTCAGCTGAGAGTCGGGTCGGTGTGCGCAGGCCAGCTGGGAGTCGGTGGAAGCGGCACCTGAACGTCGGCCCGGCTGCTGAGAATCAGCTGGGAGGCGGCGCGACTCTTTGCCAGTAGCAAGGGCCTGGCCTGGCCACCAGACGCCGCGGGTGCCTCCCTCCGAGGAGCCAGACGCCGGAGACGTTCCTACTGCCGGCTGGACATTGAGATTGTACCTCACCCCGGCTGCCTCGCCGGCAATTTATTCCACCTTTTGCCGCGGTAGCCCTTCCCCTGACTGACTTGTTGATTTTTCTCAGCACTATGGCAACTTCGAACAGTCCCTTAAGTGGGGGACGGCCTGCCTGGTCCATGGGAACATCTCGTGAGCTGCACTGGCTACCTATTGGTCTCCGAACACAATTCAAAGTGCTGGTTATGACCTATAAAGCCCTTTATGGCAATGGACCAGGATACTTGCGGGACCGTCTCTGCCTCCTGAATCCCAGCGACCGGTCAGGGCACACAGGGTTGGCCTCCTACGGGTCCCGTCTGTTAAGCAATGTCATCTGGCGGGGCCTAGGGCAGGGCCTTCTCCATCGCTGCCCCAGCCCTCTGGAACCGGCTTCCCATGGAGGTTCCCACTGCTCCCTCCCCTCCTAGCTTTCCGGAAATTATTAAAGACACATCTATGCCGACAGGCTTGGGGCGTATGAGCTGCGCTCTGCCCCTCGGCCCTAGGAGTGTCCCTCCATCAGCGACTGTGAGCTGATTGTGTTTGTATGAATGCAATTAATTTTTAAATTTTTATTGTATTTGTTGTGAGCCGCCCTGGGTCCTAGGAGAAGGGCAGCATATAAATTTGATTATAAATAAATAAATAGCTAAAATCTCACCTTCTTCTTTCCACCAGCACGAGGACGTCGTTCTCAAGGGCTGAAAAGCAACAATAAGAATTGAGGGCGAGATCCACACGTTAATTAAGTTCCTTATTACTTAGGCCCGCCAGATCCCACAGATCCCCTTGGAGGCAGATCCCACTGAGTTCCAAGGGGATTCCTTCTTCCGCTCTGTTTACAGCAGCCTCCCTGGATTCTGTCTGTCCCCAGGGGTTTGGACTACAGCTCCCATCCTGGCCCCCAACTGTTTGGGGAGGACTGGAACGGTCAGCTAACACATCTGGAAGGGATCAAGGGGGAGGAGACAGATGTTTAGGGCTGCGGCCACCTCTGCAGCTCCATCAGCATAGAGAGGTTGACCGAATTGGTACAGGAAGGATCTGAACCCAGGCCAAAAGAGCAACGGGCAGATTCGCACTGGCGTCTTGGTGTCAAAAAATAGAAGAAAGATAGAAAAAGTGAGCCATTCTTTCGGAATTTCAAAAAGAGAATTGTATCCGCGCTGTGACAATTCCGAAAGTCCCAAATAAAATAGATTAGATTAGATTGGATGGATGATGGATGGATGGATGGATATAGGATATAGATAGATGGATGGATGGATATAGGATATAGATAGATAGATGGACGGATGAAGATGGATGGATGGATGGATGGATATAGGATATAGATGGATGGATGGATGGATGGATAGATTGAGAGATAGAGATAGAGAGATAGAGATAAGATAGATAGACAGACAGACAGACAGATGAAGATGGATGGATGAAGATAGGATAGATAGATAGATAGATAGATAGATAGATAGATAGATAGATAGATAGACAGAGAGAGAGAGAGAAGATAGATAGACAGACAGATGAAGATGGATGGATGGATATAGGATATAGATAGATAGATAGATAGATAGATAGATAGATAGATAGATAGATAGATAGACAGAGAGAGAGAGAGAGAGAGAGAGATAGACAGACAGACAGATGAAGATGGATGGATGAAGATAGGATAGATAGATAGATAGATAGATAGATAGATAGATAGATAGATAGACAGAGAGAGAGAGAGAGAGAAGATAGATAGACAGACAGATGAAGATGGATGGATGGATATAGGATATAGATAGATAGATAGATAGATAGATAGATAGATAGATAGATAGATAGATAGATAGATAGATAGACAGAGAGAGAGAGAGAGAAAATAGATAGACAGACAGACAGACAGATGAAGATGGATGGATGGATATAGGATATAGATAGATAGATGGACGAATGAAGATGGATGGATGGATGGATGGATGGATATAGGATATAGATGGATGGATGGATGGATGGATGGAAGAGAGAGAGAGAGAGAAGATAGATAGACAGACAGACAGACAGACAGATGAAGATGGATGGATGAAGATAGGATAGATAGATATAGATAGATAGACAGAGAGAGAGAGAGAGAGAGAGAGAGAGAGAGAGAGAGAGAGAGAGAGAGAG
The DNA here is from genome assembly GCA_034064705.1 of Bothrops alternatus. Classification (NCBI taxonomy): domain Eukaryota; kingdom Metazoa; phylum Chordata; class Lepidosauria; order Squamata; family Viperidae; genus Bothrops; species Bothrops alternatus. The sequence goes on from JARGCV010001066.1 coordinate 38,068, forward strand.
AGAGAGAGAGAGAGAGAGAGAGAGAGAGATAACGGACAAATAAATACATTTGCTTTCTGGCGCGCAATTGCAGGTCACGTGATAGAGTAGATCAGGGGCCTCCCAATTGGGCCCCTTGAAGACTTATGGACTTCAGCTCCCAGAATTCCCCTACTAGCTCTCTATGCTGGCTGGGGAATTCTGGGAGTTGAAGTCCACAAGTCTTCAAGTGGCCCAATTGGGAGGCCTCTGGAGTGGAAACAATGGCCAAGCAGGCGAGGAGCCCCCACTGAGCTGGGCCAGCGCCCCTCCCCCCCAGGCCACCGCAGGTCCCGTTCACCCCAGACCTGAGCCCCCAGTGGCCTCAGCGCGGTCCGATGGACTGACAGCCCCGCGGTCGTTAAATGAGGCAAGGGTCCGGAGACCGGGGGGGGGCAGCTGGCCAGCGGTTGCCCATCGACTCACAGAGCTCCTGCAGCTTCCGCAGCTGGATGACCTCCTCCCGGCCGCTGCCCTCCGGGAAGGTGTAGAGGCTGGAGCCCACCAGGGCGAACCAGCCCTCCTGGGCCCGCTCCAGGCTCAGGCCGCCCTTGTAGCGCAGGCGCCCCAGGCGCTCAAACTCCCGGCCCAGGAGACCTTCAGCCGCCGGAGGGATGGAGGCCTGCAGGGAGGGAGGGAGACACGGGGGGGGGTGAGGGGCCGAGAAAGGCGTCTCCCCACCTGGAGACCCCCACCTGGGCGTGATGAAGAAAGACAGCCCACCCCTTCCCCTCTTCCCCCTTTGGAAGCCTTGGAAGTCAAATTAAATAATAATAATAATAAATAAATAAGCCGGGTTGATGCGGTCACTAAGGGGTCAACACCAACCTCTTCCCTTCCCTCCCTCCCTCACACACCTCCTCCCTCCCTTCCTTCCCTTCCTTCTATCCCTCCTTCCTTCCTCAATGTTTCTCCCTCCCTCTCTCCCTCATTTCCATCCTTCCTTTACTTCCTTCTATCCCTCCATTCCCTTCCTCAATCTTTCACCCTCTCTTCCTCCCTCTTCTCTCCTTCTTCCTTCCTTCCTTCCTTCCTTCCCTCCCTTTTCCTTCCTTCCTTGCTTCTATCCTTCCCTTCCCCTCCATTCCCTCCCTCAATTTCACCCTCCCCTCCCTTCCTCTATTCCTCCCTCTTCTCTCCTTCCTTCCTTCCTTCCCTCCCTTTTCCTTCCTTCCTTTCTTCTATTCTTCCCTTCCCCTCCATTCCCTTCCTCAATCTTTCCCCCTCCCTCTCTCCCTCCCTTGCCTCCCTCTTTTCTTTCCTTCCTTCCCTCTATCCCTCCTTCTCTCCCTCTTCCCTTCATTCCCTTCCTCAATCTTTCTCCTCCCTCCCTTTCCTCCCTCTATTCCTTCCTTCCCTCCTTCCTTCCTTCCTTCCTTCTACCCCTCCTTCCCCTCGGTTCCTTCCTCATTCTCCCTCCCTCCCTTTCCTCCCTCTATTCCCTCCTTCCTTCCTTCCTTTCTTCCTTCCTTCTTTCCTTCCCTTTCCTCCCTCTATTCTCCTCCTTCCTTCCTTCCTTTCCTTCCTTCCTTCCTTCCTTCCTTCCTCCTATCCTCCTATCC
>JARGCV010001067.1:0-7500 GCA_034064705.1 Bothrops alternatus
GAGAGAAAGAGGGAGGAGAGAGAAGAGAAGGAGAGAGAGAAGAGAGGAGGAGAGAGAGAGAGAGAGAGAGAAAGAGAGAAAGAGAGAGAGGAGGGAGGGGAGAGAGAGAGGAGAGAAAGGAGGGAGAGAGAGAAAGAGGGAGGGAGGGAGAGAGAAAGAGGAAGAGAGAAAGAGGAGGGGAGAGGGGGGACGGGGAGAGAGAGAGGGAGAGGGGAGAGAAGAGGAGGGAGGGGGAGAGAGGGGACAGGGAGGGAGGGGAGAGGGGAGAGAGAGAAAAAGGAGGAAGAGAGAGAAAGAGGGAGGGGAGAGAGAGAAAGAGAGAGAGAGGAGAGAGAGAGAGAAGGGAGGAGAGAGAAAGAGAGAAAGAGGGAGGGAGGGAGAGAGAGAGAAGAGAAAGAGAAAGAGGGAGGAGGAAGAAGAGAAAGGGAGAGAGAGAAGAGGAAGAAGGGAGGGAGAAAGAGAAAGAAAGAGAAAGAGGGAGGGAGAGAGAAAGAGAGAAGAAAAAGAGAGAAAGAGGGAGGGAGGAAGAGAGAGGGAGGAGAGAGAGAAAGAGGGAGAGGGAGAGAGAGAGAAAGAAGAAAGAGGGAGGGAGAGGAGAGAGAGAAGGAGAGAGAGAAAGAGAGAAAGAGGGAGGGAGGGAGAGAGAAAGAGAAGAGGGAGAGAGAAAGAGGGAGGGAGGAGAGAGAAGGAGAAAGAAAGAGAGAAAGAGGGAGGGAGGAGAGAGAGAGAAAGAGAAGGAGAAGAGAGAGAAAGAGAAAGAGAAAGAGGGAGGGAGGAAGAGAGAGAGAAAGAGAGAGAAAGAGGGAGGGAGGGAGAGAGAGAGAGAAAGAAAGAAGAGGGAGGGAGAGAGAGAAATAAAGAGAGAAAGAGGGAGGAGAGAGAGAGAAGGAGAGAGAGAAAGAGGGAGGGAGAGAGAGAGAGAGGAGAAAGGGAGAGAGAGAGAAAGAGAGAGAGAGAGAGAAAGAGAGAGAAAGGGAGGGAGAGAGAGAGAAGAGAGAAGAGATAGAAAGAGGGAGGGAGGAGAGAGAGAGAAAGAGGGAGGGAGAGAGAGAGAAAGAGGAGAGAGAGAGGGAGGGAGAGAGAGAAAGAAAGAAAGAGGGAGAGAGAGAAGGAGAGAGAGAGAAAGAGAAAGGGAGGGAGAGAAAGAGAAAGAGGAGGGAGAGAGAGAGAAAGGGAGGACGAGAGAGAAGAGAAAGGGAGAGATAGAGAAGAGAGAGATAGAGAAGAGAAAGAGAGAGAAAGGAGGGAGAGAGAGAGAAGAGGGAGGGAAGAGAGAGAGAAAGAGGGAGAGAGAGAGGGGGAGGGAGAGAGAGAAAGAAAGAGAGAAAGACGGAGAGAGAGAAGGAGAGAGAGAGAAAGAGAAAGGGAGGGAGAGAGAGAAGAGAAAGAGAAGGGAGGGAGAGAAGAGAAAGAGGGAGGAGAGAGAGAAGGGAGAGAGAAAGAGGAGAGGAGAGAAAGAGAAAGGGAGGCGAGAGAGACGAGAAAGAGAGAGAACGAGGGAGGGAGGAGAGAGAGAGAAAGAGGGAGAGAGAGAGGGAGGAGAGAGAGAAAGAACGAGAGAAAGAGGGAGAGAGAGGAGAGAGAAAGAGAAAGGGAGGAGAGAGCGAGAAGAGAAAGAGAAAGGAGGGAGAGAAAGAGAAAGAGGGAGGGAGAGAGAGAGAAAGAGGGAGAGAGAAAGAAGAGAGAGAGATAGAGAAAGAGAGAGAAAGGGAGGGAGAGAGAGAGAAAAAGAGAGAGACAAGAGGGAGGGAGGGAGCGAGAGAAAGAGGGAGAGAGAGAGGGAGGGAGAGAGAGAAAGAAGAGAGAAAGAGGGAGAGAGAGGAGAGAGAAAGAGAAGGAAGGAGAGAAAGAGAAAGAGGGAGGGAGAAAGAGGGAGGAGAGAGACTTTTTAAATTCACACCCTCCCCCCCAAAGACACCTTCCTGCCTTACCTATTGCGGAGTTTCCCCGGCGCTTCTTCCCGGCTGAGCAAAATTCCCTCAACGGGGCAACGCGGAGGAGGAGGAGGAGGAGGGATCAAGCCTTCCTCCCCCTCCCCTCTCCCCCCCCCCCCAGCCAAAGAGACCCGCCAAGCGGCGCCTTCCCCCCCCTCCCTCCTTCCAGAGCTGCAGACCCCAGAGCTTGTCCGGCTCGGCTGCTGCCCTCCTGCCGGCTGGGTGAAGCGTCTCTCTCTCTCTCTCTCTCCTGCTGCTGCTGCTGCGCGGCTCTCTTCCCGCCCCTTATCCCGTCGAGCCGGGCCGCTTTCCTTTCGGCCTCCCCGCCCTTGGTGCCTGGGACCCTGCGCGGCTCAGCCTCCTCCGTGGGGGAAAACAAACACACACACACACACAACACCAGGGAGTACGAGGCTCCGCTTGGCTGACCGCGCGCATCCCTAACTAGGAGGCGCCCGGGTGGTGCAGGAGATCCGATCCAAATTAACTTCGGGTCTTCGGGAAAAGTCAAGAGATTCCGCCCCCCCCTCCGCCCCCGCCCCCCCGTCCTTTCCCTCCTTAACCACAAAAGGAAACTTGGGCTGAGTTTCACAGGATCGAGTCCCGGTAGTCCTCACCTTATGGCCACGACTGAGCCCGGATTTCCGTGGACCGAGGGAGACATTGGTTAAGTGAGTTTGAGCCCCCTTTTATGACCCTCCTTCCCACAGTGGTTAAGTGACTCACTGCAATTGTTAAGTTAGTAACCTGGTTGTTAAGTGAATGTGTACGTTGGAACTAGACGGTGTCATGTGTGTGTGTGTGTGTGTGTGAGGACAGGTATATGCATAATGGTATTTTTTTGAGAGCTGAATGTATTTTAATGTATGCTGCTTAGTGTACATTTAAGGTGACAAAGATTCTATTCTATATTCTATATTCTATATTCTATATTCTATATTCTATATTCTATATTCTATATTCTATATTCTATATTCTATATTCTATATTCTATATTCCATTCCATTCCATTTTCTATTCTATTCTATTCTATTCTATTCTATTCTATTCTATTCTATTCTATTCTATTCTATTCTATTCTATTCTATTCCATTCCATATTCTATTCTATTCTATTCTATTCTATTCTGTTCTGTTCTGTTCTATTCTATTCTATTCTATTCTATTCTATTCTATTCTATTCTATTCTATTCTATTCTATTCTATTCTATTCTATTCCATTCCATATTCTATTCTATTCTATTCTATTCTGTTCTGTTCTATTCTATTCTATTCTATTCTATTCTATTCTATTCTATTCTATTCTATTCCATTCCATATTCTATTCTGTTCTGTTCTATTCTATTCTATTCTATTCTATTCTGTTCTGTTCTGTTCTGTTCTGTTCTGTTCTGTTCTGTTCTGTTCTGTTCTGTTCTGTTCTGTTCTGTTCTATTCTATTCTATTCTATTCTATTCTATTCTATTCTGTTCTGTTCTATTCTATTCTATTCTATTCTATTCTATTCTATTCTATTCTATTCTATTCTATTCTATTCTATTCCATTCCATATTCTATTCTGTTCTGTTCTATTCTATTCTATTCTATTCTATTATTCTATTCTATTCTATTCTATTCTATTCTATTCTATTCTATTCTATTCTATTCTATTCTATTCTATTCTATTCTAGTCCAGTCCAGTCCAGTCCAGTCCATCTTCCCTTTTGACTTTGCTTGTCACCAAAGGGATGTACCAGAACCCTGGGACATTGCAACGGTCATAAATATGAGTCAGTTGCCCAGCATCTGAATTTTGATCACATGACCTTGAGGATGCTGCAAGGGTCGCAAGTGTGAAAAACGGTCATAAGTCGCTTTTTCCAGTGCTATCATATCTTTGAGTGGTCACTAAATCAACTATTGTAAGTCGAGGACTGCCTGTACCGCTTTCTACTGCACTGGTGAGGCCACACTTGGAATACTGGGTCCAGCTTTGGACACCACGATGCAAAAAAAGATGCGGAGACCCTAGAAAGGGTGCAGGGAAGAGCAACGAAGAAGGTAAGAGGTGTGGAGGCTAAATCGGAAGGTGAAGGGCCAAGGGAACTAGGCATGTTTAGCCTAACAAAGAGATGAATTAGGGCAGGGGTCCCAAACCCCCAGTCTGTGGACCGGCACCACTGGCTGCACTGGCTACCAATTGGTCTCCGAACACAATTCAAAGTGTTGGTTATGACCTATAAAGCCCTTTATGGCAATGGACCAGGATACTTGTGGGACCGTCTCCTGCCTCATGAATCCCAGCGACCGGTCAGGGCACACAGGGTTGGCTTCCTATGGGTCCCGTCTGTTAGACAATGTCGTCTGGCGGGGCCTAGGGCAAGGGCCTTCTCCGTTGCTGCCCCAGCCCTCTGGAACCAGCTTCCCTCAGAGGTTCGTACTGCTCCCTCCCTCCTAGTTTTCCGGAAAGGGCTGAAGACGCATCTATGCCGACAGGCTTGGGGCGTATGAGCTGTGCTCTGCCCCTCGGCCCTAAGAGTGTCCCGCCATCAGCGGCTGCGAATTGATTGTGTTTGTATGTGGTATGAATGTGGTTAATTTTAAAATTGTTATTGTATTCTTGTTGTGAGCCGCCCTGGGTCTTCGGAGAGGGGCGGCATATAAGTGTGAATAAACTAAACTAAACTAAACTAAACGGCATGCCAGCAACCGGTCCACGCAAGCAAGCAAAGCCCCATCTGCAGGATGCAGGCAGCACACAAAATCACGCCCCCTCCGGTCCATGGAAAAACCTTTCTCCACGGAAGCGATTCCTGGTGCTCCAAAGGTTGGGGACCTCTGAGTTAGGGGAGACAATAATAATAAACTTTATTACAGTCGTAGACCAGCAATAGCCATCACTTTTCACAATATATTAAATAATAATAATAATAATAATAATAATAATAATAATAATAATAATAATAATAATAATAATAATACTAACATTAATAGTAAATAATAACATCCCTGTTAAGAAAATACATGTTCTCAAAATGTTAGGGTCACTCCCTAATTTACGCGAATGGATAGCCGATTAATGTGTGAGTAAATATAATGTTCCAAACATAACTAGAGATATCTCCCAAAAATTGGCACAAGTTGACGACTATAAATCTGTAACCAATTTTTTTCTGTGGACATTGCCGCAACACAGTATTTTGCCACTGCATGCGTGATAGAAGGGTTTGAGTCTTGGAGGAGAAAGCCGACATAAAAATTGTCTGCCCTCCCTGGCAATCTCTCTAATAAGGGGAGAATATACACTGTCCTATAAACTCGGTATAACTCACAGTACAATAAAACATGTGAGATATCTTCGACTTCTCCTCTACCATGTACACATACCCGTTCTGCTATTGGTGTTCTCTTATACCTGCCCTGGAGGAGTGCTGAGGGAAGAATGTTAAATCTGGCGCTGAAAAAAGCTATTCCTTGTTTTGGGAAGGTCAGATTATTCAAATATCTTGCCGCTTCCCACACACCCTGTTTGATTCTATCCCTACTGTGGCTAAGCAACCTATTTAGTTCTTCTTGGAACTCCATGTCCTTTATTCTATTGGATATTACTTGCTTTGCTTGGTCAAAGCCTAGGGACATTAAGAACATTGAATAGAGCTCATAAGAGCCCGGTTTATGATCTATCGCCTGCTTCCAGGGGGAAGGAAAGTTGTCAGTCAGCACTAACGGGGATAATCCCTCTGGAAAGAAATGCATTTTAAGCCAGTGAATGATCATCATCTTCCAGACTCTTACCTGGATTTGGGGCATGCCTGTCTCAATTCTTTTTTTTTTTTTTTTTTTGTAAATATTTTATTAGTTTTATAATTATAAACAAAGAATCAAATTAAATACAACTCAACTTAATACAATCATTTTCGACTTTCTCTCACACAAAACAAAACATACATTCTTTTAAAAACTTACATAAAATAGAATAACTATGGGTGTTGCTCGGCAGCACCCCCCCCACCACATCCCCCTCTTCCTTCCTCCCTATCTCCTACTTCCCTCCCCCTCCCTCTCTCCCTCCCTCTCTCTCCACCCTCCTCTCCTACAACCTTCCTACTTCCCTCCACTCCTCCACTCCTCACTCTCCACCCCCTCCAGATGTGGTCCAGAGGTACTGCCCGAGCAACTCCTCTTATATCAATAAATATATCATTCTTATATATTGCAAGTATTACAGTTGAGTACGTTATTACACCCCCCCCACCCCACCCCACCCCCCGACTTCCCAAAGTGAATACAGGGTAAAGCAAAAAAAAAACCCACTAGATTAAACAAAATCATTATATAAATCCTAATAAAAATTTAACTATATGCTAAATACAATTTCAGCCTGTCTCAATTCTTAACTGGGCATTTGGGGTTCCTTTGGGTGCAGCTAAGATGGCTCGCAGGAATTTGGTTTGTATGGTTTCCAGCAAGTTTTTCTTTGCAAGGATTCCTGTTTGTGCCCCATATAGAATTTGCGCCAATGTTTTGGCCTCAAAAAGTTTTAAGACAGCAGGTACTAATTGACCTCCGCCTGTGTAAAAGTAATGTTTGATTGCATTTAAGGCCCTATTGGCTGCTTGCAATTGAATCAGGGGAGACATGATAACTGTCTCCAGTACTTCAGGGGCTTTGACATAGAAGATGAGGTTGCCTTATTCTCCATTGCATCAGAGGGCAGGACAAGAAGCAGTGGATAAGAGCTTGTCAAAGGAAGATTTAACCTAGAAATAAGGAGGAATTTCCGGACAATGAGAACAATTCATCATTGGCATAGCTGGCGGGTGCTCCATCGCTTCAGGTCGTTGAGGGGGAAAAAAATTGCACCACCATTTGGGATGGTCAAAGGCAGGGCTCTCCAAATTTGGCAAACTTCAAGACTTGTGGACTTGTGGACATGCTGGCTTGGGAATTCTGGGAGTTGAACTCCTTAAATCTTAAAGTTGCCAAATTTGTAGACACCCGGTATAAGGTCTCCTGCCTTGGACAGGGGTTTGGTCTAGATCAGGGCTTTTCAACCTTTTCACCCATTGTACCACTTTTAGGATATGGCAACATCCGAGGACCACCAGTCGCCTAGCAAGGGATCAAAAACTTGATGACCAAAAAAAAAAAAAAAGGAAAAAAGTGATGAAGTACAGGTAGTCCTCGTCTTACAACAGTTCGCTTAGTGACTGTTCGAAGTTATAATGGCACTGAAAAAAGTGCCCCCCAGGCCACAGCCGAGCAAGACACCTGCCTGCCCACCTGGTGGCACTCTTCCTCCTGTCCGAGGTTTTCATTGTTGTGAGCATTTCTGTTGAGGATTGGCAGCAGGGATAGGGTTGGGGGGGTGTTGGTTTTTATTCCCCCACCGTCTGCTGGGTGGTTACAGCAGGTTTTGGTCACTTCACATGACCCTGGGACACTGTGACCGTCATAAATCTGAATCAGTTGCCAGCATCTGAATGTAAATCACAAGACCCTGGAGATGCTGCAACATTCTAGCTGATCGGTGCTTCTTCTGGGCTCAGCAGAAGCGCCAGGATCAGTGCTGCTTTCCAGCTGATTGG
>JARGCV010001067.1:12500-55504 GCA_034064705.1 Bothrops alternatus
CGGAGCGGGAAGGAGGCAGCTTTGCGCCCGCCTGCTCCGGACCGCTCCTCCATGTGCCTGCCGGAGTTTCTGAGGCAGCGGTGGGAGGCGAGGCCGGCCTGGTCTGGAGCCGGCCGGCCCGCCGGTTCTGCGCATGTGCAGTTCGGCGCTTCGCGCGCATGCGTGGTTCGGGCCCGTCGCACACGCATGCGCAGATCGGCCGCCGCACGTGCACGCGCAGATCGGCCGTCGCACGCGCACGCGCAGATCGGCCCGTCGCGGTCTGCCATTTTTTTTATTTTTTTTCGGGGGGCGCGCGCGCGCACGCACATGCTCGCCCAAGTCGGGGTCGCAGCGCGCATGGGCGGCACAAAGTGGGGTCTCAACCTGAAAAAGGTTGAGAACCACTGTCCTAGGGATTGGCCCAAAGTCCCCCAGCCAGCTTTTGTGCCTAAGGTGGGACTAGAACATACAGTCTCCTGGTGATTGGGCCAAAGTCCCCCAGCCGGCTTTCATGCCTAAGGTGGGACTAGAACTCACCATCTCCTGGTGATTGGCCCAAAGTCACCCAGCCAGCTTTTGTGCCTAAAGTGGGACTAGAACTCACCGTCTCCTGGTGATTGGGCCAAAGTCCCTCAGCCAGCTGTTCTGCATAAGGTGGGACTAGAACTCACCATCTCCTGGTGATTGGCCCAAAGTCCTCCAGCCAGCTTTCATGCCTAAGGTGGGACTAGAACTCACCATCTCCTGGTGATTGGCCCAAAGTCACCCAGCCAGATGTTGTGCCTAAGGTGGGACTAGAACTCACCGTCTCCTGGTGATTGGGCCAAAGTCTCCCAGCCGGCTTTTGTGCCTAAGGTGGGACTAGAACTCACTGTCTCCTGGTGATTGGCCCAAAGTCTCCCAGCCAGCTTTCGTGCCTAAGGTGGGACTAGAACTCACCATCTCCTGGTGATTGGCCCAAAGTCACCCAGCTGGCTTTTGTGCCTAAGGTGGGACTAGAACTCACTGTCTCCTGGTGATTGGCCCAAAGTCCTCCACCAGCTGTTGTGCCTAAGGTGGGACTAGAACTCACCGTCTCCTGGTGATTGGGCCAAAGTCTCCCAGCCAGCTTTCGTGCCTAAGGTGGGACTAGAACTCACCATCTCCTGGTGATTGGCCCAAGCCGGCTTTTGTGCCTAAGGTGGGACTAGAACTCACTGTCTCCTGGTGATTGGCCCAAAGTCACCCAGCCAGATGTTGTGCCTAAGGTGGGACTAGAACTCACCGTCTCCTGGTGATTGGGCCAAAGTCTCCCAGCCAGCTTTCGTGCCTAAGGTGGGACTAGAACTCACCGTCTCCTGGTGATTGGTCCAAAGTCCTCCACCAGCTGTTGTGCCTAAGGTGGGACTAGAACTCACCGTCTCCTGGTGATTGGGCCAAAGTCTCCCAGCCAGCTTTCGTGCCTAAGGTGGGACTAGAACTCCCAGTCTCCTGGTGATTGGCCCAAAATCTTCCAGCCAGCTGTTGTGCCTAAGGTGGGACTAGAACTAAGCGTCTCCTAGGGATTGGCCCAAAGTCCCCCAGCCAGCTGTTGTGCCTAAGGTGGGACTAGAACTCACTGTCTCCTGGTGATTGATTGGAAATAACTCTATGACAGTGTTTTTTAAACTTGGCCCCACCCGTGGGTGGCTGAGGAATTCAGGGAGTTGAAGTCCCCACATCTTAAAATGACCAGGCTTGAAAAATGCTGCGTAAGAAGATGCTACACGATATAGTGGGGAAATGTGGCAAAATTCTAAGTCCGTGACGACCAGTTTGGGAGTCTACTCAAGAAGGCCAAGAACAAACAAATTGCCTTTCGCAGAGCGTGGATGCTTTTTATTAAGTTTGCCAGGCGTGAATTTGGGCCATCATTTTGGCAACATCTTAATACATTAAATGGATATTAGTTTGAGATGTGGGGTCCTTGGGGTTCTCTCAGATTGGTTGTTTTCTTGTTTTGGTCCTCGTCACTCCTCGTCTCCCCCCCCCGTCTCTTCCAGCACTGATGATGCTAGGGTAGTTTGCAACACCACCTCCTCTCCTCTCCTCTCCTCTCCTCTCCTCTCCTCTCCTCTTCTTCCTTCCTTCCCTCCCTCCCTCCCTCCCTTCCCTCCCTCCCTCCCTTCTTTCCTTCTTTCCTTCCTTCCTTCCCTCCCTTCCTCCCTCCCTCCCTCCCTCCCTCCCTTCCTCCCTTCCCTCCTTCCCTCTCTCCCTCCCTCCCTTCCTCCCTCCCTTCCCTCCCTCCCTTCCTTCCCTCCTCCCTTCCCTCCCTCCCTCCCTCCCTCCCTCCCTCCCTCCCTTCCTTCCTTCCCTCCCTCCCTTCCTTCCTTCCTTCCTCCCTCCCTCCCTCCCTCCCTCCCTCCCTTTCTTCCTCCCTCCCCTCCCTCCCTCCCTCCCTTCCCAGGATGACAGCCAATCAACTAAAACAGTGATGGCGAACCTTTTAGAGACCGAGTGCCCAAACCGCAACCCAAAACCCACTTATTTATCGCAAAGTGCCAGGGCTGCATCAGGAGTGTGGTGCCCTCGGGGGGGGGGGCAGGGAGGCGCCTCTGAGTGCCGCCTCTGGCACGCAAAAACCGGGGGCGCAAAAATGGGCCACCATGCTGCAAGGCGCAAAAACAGCCGCCACTGCGCCACGCGGTGCAGATCCAAGGCGCTGCACCACGCAAGAACGGGGCAGGGCTAGTGAGTATCACGCAGGCACCAGCCCCGCCCCATTTGCAGCGCGTGCGTGCTCGCGGCCCCGTGCGCGCATACACACCTATAAAATGCTTCCCCTTCCCTTTTCTTCCAGTCCACCAATGGACGATGGTCGGTGACCTCTGCTCTACCACCTCTACTCGAGCTTGCAAATCAGCCACTTTGCCTCCTTTGTGCTGGGGGGGGGGCTCCTGCTCCAGGTGGCGGTGGCATGCGTGCCAACAGACAGGGCTCTGAGTGCTGCCTCTGGCACACGTGCCGTAGGTTTGGGCGCCACTGAACTAAAACATCAGCATTTAAAAGACCAATTTGCCAACTTTCCAAAGAAGGAAAAAGGGGACTTGGGACAGCCGAAGGCAGCGATTGGAAAAGCAGCATGAGTCATAAATATCAGCCCTCACGGATGCTCAGTGAAGTTTGAAGAGCTCTGACGTTGTTTGTGAATTATGCATAGAAGCACCTCATTTCTCAAAGCAACCTGTGATGTGCTGTCAATCTTTTAACACTCCTCGTAGTCCAGAGAACCTGCCTGACACTGTGTAGGACAGGCATGTCAAACTCGCGACATCACGTGACGACGCGCAACGTATCGGGATGGTTTTGCCATTGCCGGCAATGGGGTGGGCGTGGCTTCCATGCGACGCATCCGGCCCGCGGGCCGGCAGTTTGACACCCCTGGGTGTAGGACATCATTATGCAAAGTTTCCAGATAATTTCCTTCCCAGGGTTATTTGGTGGCTGCTGAGCATCAACTCATTTAAAGAAGAAGAAAAAAATCAGTGGCCTTAGGAATTTCTTGTGTTTCTTTGCTCCACGGATATCCTGATGCTATTTCAGACACCCCAAGAGTTTGAAATCTTGCAATTGACACAGGCAGCCAAGGATTCATTAAATTTCTTCCTGCCATGTCTGACCATTTCTTCCTCTCCATCATTAAAATGGTGTCTCTGCTTTGGCTCCTGGCCTCCTGCAAACTCAGTCCCTCTCATTTTATCATCCTGTTTCTTGCCTTAAATGAAATAAGGGACAGGATGAGAATAAGGAGATTGAGACCCATTGGTAAGACTCTGACCTTGTTTATAATCCTCAGTGAGACTGCTGCTTTATTTATTTTATTTACTTATTTATTTTAATTAGATTTTTATGCCGCTCCTCTCCAAAGGACTCGGAGCGGCTAACAACATAAACAAAAAACAACATCTCAACATTTAAAAAAAAATAAATCTAAAACCAAATCTACAAAGCATTTTAAAAGACCCCCCAAACACATTCATCATTCACATACAATCACAGTCATCCCCAGGCCTGCCGGCATAGATAAGTTTTTAGATTCTTCCGGAAGGCCTTTTATAAGGCCTCGGTAAGACTACACCTGGAATACTGCATCCAATTTTGATCACTGCAATATAAAAAAAAGGTTGAGATTGTGGAAAGAGTGCAGAGAGAGCGACAAAGAAGATGAGGGAGGTTGAAGGATAAAACATGTAAAGAACAGTTGCAGGAATTGGGTCTGGCCAGTCTAGAGCAGCGGTTCTCAACCTTTTCCGGGGCTCGACCCCGGCCCGCGTCGCGCATGCGCGGTGTGACGGGGTGCATCGGCATGCACGGCACAACAGGGCGCATTGCGCATGCACGGCGCGACGGCCCGCATCGCGATAGGGGAAAAAATGGCCGACCCCAAAAAAATGGCCGACCAAAATAATAAAAAAAATGGCGGGCCTGCACCGCGCATGCGCGGCACGATGGGGCGCATCGCGCATGCACGGCGCGATGGCCCGTATCACGATAGGGAAAAAAATGGCCGACCAAAAATAATAATAATAATAAATGGCGGACTGCGGTGCTTGGCGACCCCCGTGAAATGGTCGTTCGACTCCAAAAGAGGTCGCGACCCACAGGTTGAGAACCGCTGGTCTAGAGGAAAGGACGAGGGACGACATGATTGCAGTCTTCCAATATCTCAGGGGCTGCCCCAAAGAAGAGGGAGTCAAGCTATTCTCCAAAGGACCTGAAGGCTAGGCAAGAAGCAATGGATGGAAAGTAGAAGAGAATCAACCTAGAAATAAGGAGAAATTTCCTGACAGTGAGAACAATCCATAGGTAGGACGATTTGCCTCCAGAAATTGTGGGGGCTCCATCACTGGAGGTTTTTAGGAAGAGATTGGACAGCTATTTGCCTGGAATAGTATAGGATCTCCTGCCTGAGCAGGGGGTTGGACTAGATCAGGGCTTTTCAACCTTTTCATCCATTGTACCACTTTTAGGATATGGCAACATCCGAGGACCACCAGTCGCCTAGCAAGGTGTCAAAAACGTGATGACCGAAAAAAAAAAAGGGAAAAAAACTGATGAAGTACAGGTAGTCCTCGACTTACAACAGTTTGCTTAATGACTGTTCGAAGTTACAATGGCACTGAAAAAAGTGCCCCCCAAGCCACAGCTGAGCAAGACACCTGCCTGCCTGCCCAGTGGCGCTCTTCCTCCTATCCAAGGTTTTCATTGCTGTGAGCATTTCTGTTAAGGATTGGCAGCGGGGGTGGGGGGGAGGTTTGGTTTTTTATTCCCCCCGTCTGCTGGGTGGTTGTAGCAGGTTTTGGTCACTTCACATGACCCTGGGACACTGACCGTCATACATATGAATCAGTTGCCAAGCATCTGAATGTAAATCACAAGACCCTGGAGATACTGCAACATTCCAGCTGATTGGTGCTTCTTCTGGGCTCAGTAGAAGCGCCAGGATCAGTGCTGCTTTCCAGCTGATCGATGCTTCTTCTGGGCTCAGCAGAAGCGCCAGGATCAGTGCTGCTTTCCAGCTGATTGGTCTTCTTCTGGGCTCAGCAGAAGCGCCAGGATCAGTGCTGCTTTCCAGCTGATCGGCGCTTCTTCTGGGCTCAGCAGAAGCGCCAGGATCAGTGCTGCTTTCCAGCTGATTGGTCTTCTTCTGGGCTCAGCAGAAGCGCCAGGATCAGTGCTGCTTTCCAGCTGATCGGCGCTTCTTCTGGGCTCAGCAGAAGCGCCAGGATCAGTGCTGCTTTCCAGCTGATTGGTGCTTCTTCAGGGCTCAGCAGAAGCCCCAGGATCAGTGCTGATCCTGGCGCTTCTGCTGAGCCCTCACAGCCCTGCAGCTCCAGCCATCTCTCGCTCAGGCTTGTGCGGTGCTGCCACCGGTTCAGCTCATCCCTGCTACCACTTTTCTAGGATGGTCGTGTACCACCTGCCAGGTGCCAATGTGCCACAGGTGGTACCCGTACCACTGGTTGAAATGCCATGGACTAGAGGACCTCTGAGGTCCCTCCCAACTCTGTTATTCTGAATGATTATGAAAAATAAGCTTACTACCTAAGCAGTAGTCACACAGTACATTTATTCCCCTCCCGAATCAAGCCAAATAAACACGAATCAGTCTTTGCACATTGTGCAAATATTTTTTGGTAGATCTCTGCTGAATATGGCTAAACATATTGTGTGAATATAGTAATAATGTCCTGTATTAATTAGGCTTGGAAAGAAAGAAAGGTTAGATCAGTATGCTGGTAATGTGCTTGAGACATTTATTACATTTTTGGAACATTCAGTTTGGTAAAAGAAAAAATAGGTTTTCTGATACCAAAACAAACAAACAAACAAACATCAAAGATTTGCTTTTCACTCTATCTGTCTCTCACAGCTTATGGTTTCCTGCTCTGCGGTTTTGTCTGGACTGCTAATTTTCCCACAAGATCCCCTTAGATCAAAAAATATGCAGAACAGCGGAGTTGGAAGAAATGATGAAGATTAAGGAAAATACATGCTGTGCTTTTGACTGTCCTCAGCTATCAAGTAAACACCATCAAAGGAAATTCTAAAGCATTTGGAGAAAAATGAAGAAAGAAAATTCTTTCAAAGGAAAGGAACACAGGAAATTAGAAAAGTGGAATTTGGCACAACTTCAATCTTTGGGCGGGAATGGAGAGAGAGAATGAAGGAAGGAAAGAAAGAAAGAAAAGAAGGAAGGAAGGAAGGAAAAAAGGAAGGAAAAGAGGAAGGAAAGAAGGAAGGAAGAGATGATAAAGGAGAAGGAAGGAAAGGAAGGAAAAGAAGAAGAAAGGAAGAGGGTGAGAAAAAGGGATGAAGGAAGGAAGGAAAGGAAGGAAAGAAAAAGAAAGAAAGAAAGAAAGAAAGAAAGAAAGAAAAAGAGAAAAAAGAAGGAAGGGAAAAACAGAAAAAGAAAGGAAGAAAGGAAGACGGTGAGGAAAGAGAGGAAGGGAGGTAGGGAAGGAAGGAAAGAAGGAAAGGAAGAAAGAAAGGAAAAACAGAAAAAGGAAAGAAAGGAAGAGGGTGAGGAAATGAGAGAGAGAGGGAGACGGAGGGAGGGAGGGAAGGGAGGAAGGAAGGAAGAAAGGAAGGGAGGGAGGGAGGGAGGAAGGAAGGAAGGAAAAGGGATAGACAGACAAATAGAGCTATAGATGGATGATGGAAGGAGAGAGAGAGAGGGGAATAGATAGATGATAGATAGATGAAAGATAGATAAATATAGTGTGTGAGAGGGAGAGAGAGAGAGAGGGAGAGAGAGAGAGAGAGACTATCCCTGCAGATCTAGGAATGTCATGGAAAATACTCCGTTAAAAGAATGATAATAAGGTCATTTAATCTGCAGCCTTGGCATAGCAGAGGCCGTGTAGCAGTTGCTGGCTGGGCAGATTGCCAACTAGCAAAACTCTGTACATAGTTAGGGAGCATTTTCCAAAGGATGGTTTGGAAGCACAGAGATCTGTTGCTGATTATACACCAGCCGCTTCTGCCTAACGAGGTTGGATTTAATAGGCCGTGTCAAGGAGTCTGTTAATTTGTCCTCAAACAGAGGATCCATAGAGTCCTCAGCTGCAGGCTGCCCGCACATGTCCAGACCCTCAAATTAGTTGTAAGTGCAGCAGAGAGGATACCTGGGGTTTACCTCTAGTGCGCCTTCACAGAACATGCAGAGGGCTGCAGAATAGCCCTGAGGATGTTACCTAGCTGGGTAACGAAATGTCTGCAAGAAAGCAACCAAGCTCAGAGAGCACCAAGTACCCCCCAGGGCTCCTCCTCCTCCTCCTCCTCCTCCTGCCCCCCAAAACCCACTCTCTTCTAGCACTGATGATGTCACCTAGTTGGGTAATGAAACGTCTGCAAGAAAACAACCAAACTCTGAAGGCACCAAGGACCTCACTGTCATCGTTGTCATTGTCATTGTCCTCCTCCTCCTCCTCCTCCTCCTCCTCCTCCTCCTCCTCCCCCCTGAAAACCTCACTGTCTTCTAGCACTGATGATGTTACCTAGTTGGGTAATGAAACGTCTGCAAGAAAACAACCAAGCTCTGAAGGCACCAAGGACCTCACTGTCATCGTTGTCATTGTCATTGTCCTCCTCCTCCTCCTCCTCCTCCTCCTCCTCCTCCTCCTCCTCCCCCCTGAAAACCTCACTGTCTTCTAGCACTGATGATGTCACCTAGTTGGGTAATGAAACGTCTGCAAGAAAACAACCAAACTCTGAAGGCACAAAGGACCCCACTGTCGTCGTCGTCCTCCTCCTCCTCCTCCTCCTCCTCCTCCTCCTCCTCCTCCTCCTCCTCCTCCTCCTCTTCCCCAAAACCCCCACTCTCTTCCAGCACTGATGATGTTCCCTAGTTGGTTAATAAAATGTCTGTAAGAAAATAGCCAAGCTCAGAGAACGAAGGACCCCTCTCCTCCATCTTGCAAATCCCACTCCCTTCTAGCACGGATGATATTCCGTACTCTGCAAGAAAACAGTCCAGCTCAAAGAGCACCAAAGACCCCACAGGTCAACCTTCTATGATGCTTGCGTAGATTTTCACATGAGGAGAATAAGAAAGTTCTGGGAGCACATGAAGTTCCTGCTGTCCATCCCTTATAAGACAGAGCTCTTTTCTCAGGATTGTGCCACAGCTATAGAGGAAGGACAGGGGGGAAAAAAATCACAATGCTTGTCTTTGTCTGCTTAACAATAACATCAACCCCCAGTGAGGCACTACCTTGACGTAGTTGTGGGGCTTGTGTACTTGGACTGGCTGTCCAGTCTCTTCTTAAAAATCTCCAGTGTTGGAGCATTCACCGCTTCTGGAGGCAGGTTGTTCCACTGGTTAATTGTTCTAACTGTCAGGAAGTTTCTCCTTAGTTCTAGGCTGCTTCTCTCTTTGGTTAGTTTCCACCTGTTGCTTCTTGTCCTGCCTTCAGGCACTTTGGAGAATAGTTTGACTCCCTCTTCTTTGGGGCAGCCCCTGAGATACTGGAAGACTGCCATCATGTCCCCCCTTGTCCTTCTCTTCATTAAACTAGATGTACCCAATTCCAGCAGCTGTTCTTCATATATTTTAGTCTCCAGTTCCCTAATCATCTTTGTTGCTCTTCTCTGTACTCTTTCTAGAGTCTCAACATCTTTTTTATATCATGGTGACCAAAACTGTTGATTAAATCGATATGGTGTCTTGTGCTTCTAAGGTACAAGAGAACCAAATGGGTTGCTATTTTGTAGCAGACAGAGTCTAGGCCAATTTCAAAAGATTTTTTTTTTATGTGTGTGTCCATAAATTGTCCTGACCTACATTGACACGTACCGAAACTGGCAGATTTCCCCCCTCCCCCAAATAACCTTTCAGCTCTCTAGAACAAAACACAATGGAAAGAATATGTAAGCCTTAGTGCCATTGGGATTTGGCCATTGGGAATAAGTCTGAAGTTCCAAATTTAGCAATGAACATTGGTTTATTTAGTTATCGCATTTATAAAGCCCACTCCCCCCCCGATTCCATGATCTCCATTTCAGGGCAGCATGCAAAATTAAAAACAATAAAATACTTCTTTAAAAACCAGGATAAATAAGTGGTTGTGGCTTAATTAGCTCCTGTCCTCCTTATAGAGGCATTCTGAAGAAATCAGTATTGGTTCATGGTGTTCTCTGCGCTGAATTATATTCCTTGGTGTAGGGGAACTTTTTTTTTTCTTCCCTGAGCATTTAATACTAAATTCCACCCTTCTCTGCACTACAAAAGATAACATCTAGTAATGAAACATCTGCAGGAAAATAACCAATCTCCAAGAACATGAAGAACTCAACAATTCAACTCTCAACTACATATATTCTCTATTCTTGGGGGGGGGGAGAAATCATGTTTCTAATAGTGGTCTTCTCAAACGTGTGGTAGAGCATGTGACAACCATTTTACGACACCACCAATTTCCTATCTGGTTCCCATGAACATTGTCTTCATTTCATCTTCATCTTCATTTCAACTTTCTGGTTGTACAATCATAGAACATAAAATATTAGGGTTGAGAAGGACCTTAGAGGTCTTCTAGTCCAACCCCCTGCTCAAGTAGAAGATCCTATATCATTCCAGACAAATGGCTGTTGAGTGGTCTTCTTGAAAACCTCCAATGATGGAGCACATCTTCTGGATGCAAGTCATCCCACTGATTAATTGTTCTCACAATCAGAAAATTCCTCCTTAGTTCTAGGTTGGTTCTCTTCTTGCTTAGTTTCCATGTGTTAAATGTCTATGGAGATTCTCAGTCATCCAGGTCATGGTTGCTCCAAAGGTGCTGTGGGAAGGCAGCCCCCCAGAGAAGGAAAAAGTAAAAAGGCCGGAAAATATATTTCCTCAAAGGATCTTAAAGAAGCAGAAAAGCATGTCCAGTTTTTCTTAATAGCCCCAATTCTCCCTCCCCCAAGCAGAAACCAGCTCTGTAGAAATACAGATGTAAACCATTCAGGAAAGTTGAAGGTAGAAGATTATGAAGACAAAGACACCTAAAATCTACATATCCCACCCAAACTCTAAGACAGGACATAATAGGATTAACTCACAGATGCCAAAGGGCACATCCAGACTCAGGTCAGAATACATGACACATGAAATACAAAGCCTCAAACAGGAACAGGAAACAACTCCAAACAAAAGGCCCCAGAGGGTATAAAAACTCACTCCCTACATGTGCTCTCTCCTCTTTTCTTCCAGAGCCATCTTTCTGTCTGGCTCTCCTCTTCAATAAACTGCAACCTTCTTTTCTAAAGCAGTCACCGTGTTGTTTATCCCCAGCTTGTGTCCCTTCATTGTTGAAGACAGGCGCAGGCTGTTGGGGATGAATCTGTGTTGTCTGCATCTCAAACCGAAGTGCATATGGTTCCTGTTGTCTGTAATGTTTTCTGGAACTCCATTCATATTACCTCACCATTTGAAAGGTGTTCCGTGCAGAGCTCACAGAAGTAATTCCTGTGTCTGAGCTTTTTTCTTTAAGGAATCAAACTTTTCAATGTCTTTAAAAAAATAAGAAGCAGATATAATAAAGATTGGCGAGAAAAGGAGACAATGTGGTCTGTTGTGTGCAGGCGAATATGAGAGAGAGATTAGGTAAGCAGCAGAAGAGAAGAACTGTAGGAGGAAAGAACTAAAAAACACAAAATTATGGAAAAATAGATTTCTCAGGAAGAGCAGGAAAACTTCATCCAGATTTGAATGCTCTAATCATGCAAATTTGTTGAACTAAGAAGCTTCTAATTCAGGACAACCAGCATAAAAAGGGAAAGACCAAGATCTTTGCATAAAAAGGAGAATTAATAAATGTCAGGGAATTGAGCAGCCAGTGTCCAAATGCAATCACAGACACTGACATGAACTTGTAGTTTTGTATAAATAAATATAGAATAGAATAAAAACTTTGTCACTTTAAATGTATACTAATCAGTGTAACATCAAAATGAAATTTCGTTGCATTCAGCTCTCACAAAACACCAAAACCATTCTGCATATATCCACATACACATATATATGACACAGAGGAACATCACAGTCTAGTTTGAATGTATACATATACAAGGCAGAAAAAAAAGAATCCTGTGAGTTTCCAAATAGGATGGCATAAGGAACAAAGCTGTTACAGAATCTAGTAGTCCTGCTATAAATACTTCAAAACCTCCTTCTAGAGCAGTGGTTCTCAACCTTTTTCAGGTTGAGACCCCACTTGCGCCACCCATGCGTGGCGCGACCCTGGTGTATGCGCGCACGACGGGCCGATGTGTACATGCGCGGCGTGCGCGCGACGAAAAAAAAACAAAAAAAACCAAAATGGCGGACTGCGATGGGCTGATCCGTGCATGCATGGCGCGCACGCGATGGCCCGAACCGCACATGCACGGCGCACGTGCATCAAAAAAAATGGTGGACCGCGATGGGCCGATCCGCGCATACGCAGCGCACGCGCGACGGCCCGAACCGCACATGCGCAGCGCGTGGGCGACAAAAAAAACCAAAACAAACAAAAAAAATGGCGGACCGCGATAGGCTGATCCGCGCGTGCGCGGCGCGCCCACTGGCACGAACCACGCATGCGCGGCGTGCGCACGACGAAGGAAAAAAATGGCGACCGCAGTGTCCAGCGATCCCGCGAAATGGTCGTTCGACCCCAAATGGGGTCATGACCCATAGGTTGAGAACCGCTGTTCTAGAGGGGAGCAAAGAAGCAGACCATGAAGTAGGTGTGTGGGGTCTCTAACAATGCTTTGAGCTCTATGTACATAACACTTACAAGCAGTGTATCAAGAGTGAAAACTTGGCAGCCACATGCCTTATTGTTTTCATCTTGTTATTAGAATAAGTGGGGTGGGGAGATGAGGCTTCAGATGGGCTAGTTAGAGAAACGAAAGCTCTCCAGTTCTGCAGATGTTTGCTGAAACACAGATGTGTGAAAACTTTTTGAGGACATTCAAACTGTGGGGAGGAAGATAACAGAAGGTTCTCAAAACAACGAGAAGGTGTTTACATGCCCAAATGGACATCTGGGAGGGTTGGCTGGGAATGTCATTGCTATATGCTTTGGGTAGATATCCTGGAATTTTAAAGTTAGTTTTCCTTCACCTATACCATGTATTCAATAAACCAGTAAGATCTTCAGAAATGAAAGAAATCCTGATTATTATTCGGATACTAAAGCTGGAGGTTGATATAGTGTCCTGGATCATGGGAAACGGGCTTCTTATAACCTTCTTGGCTGTCCTTACCACTCTCTGTATGGACTTTCTATCTGAGGCTCTGCTACCACCAAATGATGCAGTTTGTTAAAATGCTCTCCATCATGCCTCTTTAACAAGTGGTCAGACAGAAGGAGAAAGATGTGTTCTCCTCATCCGATGCAAAAAATGCAAATGCTGGTTTGCACGTTTCATTAAAGATAATGTACAAAGAGACCAAGTCAGTTTGTTAGTGCACCCGAATATACTTAATACCTAGAACATAAGAACATAAGAAGAGCCCTGCTGAATCAGGCCAAAGCCCATCGAGTCCAGCATTCTGTGTCACACAGTGGCCCACCAATTGTACATGGGGATCTTGAGCAGAAAGAGAAGGCAAAACCCTCCCTTTCCCTTGACCCCCAACAAATGGTACTCAAGGGAATCCTGCCTGCCTCAACCAACATAGAGGCGGCACATGGACATCTGCTTTAATAACCACCTCCACAGCTGCAGCCTTGATACAAAGTTGAGTATGATTATGCCCGTCTCTTTCTAAAATCAACAATCATCTCCTTTGTTTTATTAACATTCAGAACCAGGTCATTTTTATTGCACCAGTCCACAACAGCCTTCGCCTCTTCCCTATAAGCATCTTCATTGTCGTCCCAGATAAAACACACCACTGCCGTGTTGTTTGCATACTTCACAATATATTTCGTAGCAGACTTAGCACAGCAGTCATAGGTCATCAAAGTGAACAATAACGGGTTCAAAACACAGCCCTGTGGGGAACCTGTATTCAAGAAGATAGAATTAGAAACTTTTCTTCCAACTTGCACAAACAGGAGCCTATCAATAAGGAAGTTAAGTATCCAATTAAGTAAAGAAGTATTAACACCAAATAGGCCCAGTTTGTTCACCAAATGTTGAGGAATGATTTGTGTATTAACAGCAAATAAGATAATCAGGCAAACAGGAGCATCGTCAGGTAAATCAACACACCAGAAACATCATGAGGTAAATTACAGAACACACAGACGACACAGAAGAAAAAAGGCGGGAAAAATGGAAACGCCCCCTCTACAGCCACAGCAACTAATCACAGTGCAGATTGCCTCATGCAAGAGCCCGCTCTCTCCAATCAATCAACTCTAACTGTACAATGACTATAACCAGATACTGTTCCAGATACTAAATTTAAACATCTTAACAATAAATTACTTTGCAAAAGAAGAAAAAGGAATACAGGTTGCCCTCCACTTACAGCCATTTGTCTAGTGACTTTTCAAAGTGACAGCAGCACTGAAAAAGTGACATGAAAAAGTGACTTATGATCGTTTTCACACTTATGATGGTTGCAACATCCCCATGGTCATGGGATCAAAATTCAGATATTTGGCAACTGGTTCATATTTATGACAGTTGCAGTGTCCCAGGGTCATGTGATCACTTTTTTTGCGATCTTCTGATAAGCAAAGCCAACAGGGACACCAGATTCACTTAACAATCATGTTATTAATTTCACCATTTCAGTAATCCACTTAACAACTGTAGTCAGAAAGGTTGCAAAATGGAGCAAAATTTACTTAACAACTATCTTGCTTTGCAACAGAGTTTTTGGGCTCCATTTTGTTCATAAGTCAGGGATTACCTGTGCTTCGACTGAACATATCAGGCTGTAATTTTAAGGCAACTGATCCCAATCACGTTCCCCTGTTGTGTTCTTCTGTTAGAATATTGTAATATATTAACTATCGTGGATTAAAGGAGAAAAATTATAGCTCGCTAAAGCTCTTAAGTATATTGATATAATTCTGCATTACCCACGGTTCAGAAACTCAGCTAAGTAACACGGCACACATAAGCTTTGTTTACATAATGCACTCAACCAGACTAATTCCAAACTTAGCATTTGTATTAACACAGCATGCTAATGTGGTTTCAATCTTATCTGAGCAAAAGGCAATTAGGTGCAGGTAGTCCTCGATTTACAACCACAATTGGGACTAGAATTGCCATTGTTCAGCAAAACAGTTGCTGGCTGATTATTGCCCAGTGGCCCATGACAACTTTTTTAAGCAAATCACTGAAGTTGTTGTGAACAAAACGGTTCTTAAGTGAATTCAGCTTTCCCCCTTGGTTATTTTTTTGCAGATGTTTCATTACCCAACTAGGTAACATCATTAGTGATAGATGGAAGTGGGGTGGAAGGAGGAGGAGAAGGAGAAGGAACATAAGAACATAAGAAGAGCCATGCTGAATCAGGCCAAAGCCCATCGAGTTCAGCATTCTGTGTCACACAGTGGCCCACCAATTGTACATGGGGATCTTGAGAAGAAAGAGAAGGCAAAACCCTCCCTTTCTCTTGACCCCCAACAAATGGTACTCAAGGGAATCCTGCCTGCCTCAACCAACATAGAGGCGGCACATAGACATCCGTTTTAATAACCACCGATACACTTGGCATCCATGAATCTATCTAGCCCTGCCTTGAAGCTGTCCAGGCTGACAGCTGTCACGGCCCCTTCTGGAAGTGAATTCCATAAATCAACGACCCTCTGGGTGAAGAAATATTTCCCTTTATTTGTCCTCACTTTCTTACCTATGAGCTTTAGGGAGTGCCCCCTTGTCCTGGTATTGTGTGATAGAGAAAAGAATTTTTCTCTATCCACCTTTTCTATCCCATGCATGATTTTATACACTTCGATCAAGTCACCCCTTAAATGCCATCTTTCAAGGCTGAAGAGACCAAGGCGTTGCAATCTGGTTTCATAAGGGAGGCGCTCCATTTCCTTGATCATTCTTGTTGCCCTTTTTTGCACCTTTTCCAGTTCCATTATATCCTTCTTGAGGTGCGGTGACCAGAACTGTACACAGTACTCCAAGTGTGGTCTCACCATCGATTTGTACAGAGGCAATACAACACTTGCTGACTTATTTTCGATTCCCTTCCTAATCATGCCAAGCATGGAATTTGCTTTTTTTACTGCTGCTGCGCATTGGGTTGACATCTTCATCGAGCTGTCCAGCAAAACCCCAAGATCCCTTTCTTGGGTTGTCTCAGAAAGTTTGTTCCCCATCAGTTGGTAAGTATAATTGGGGTTCTTTGCCCCGATGTGCATAACTTTGCACTTGTTTAGGTTAAAATGCATTTGCCACTTTGTTGCCCACTCACACAATTTCGAGAGATCCTTCTGGAAGGAGAAGGAGAAGGAGGAGGAGGACAACGCCGACTGTGGGGTCCTTGGTACTCTCTGAGTTTGGTTGTCTTCTTGCAGACATTTCATTACCCAACTAGGTAGCATCATCAGTGTTAAGAGGGAGTAGGATTGGATCTCTGTTGAGATATAAATGGCTTTCCCAGATCAAGGCTCCATCAAGAACATTTCCACCAACACTGATGGGGTAAATCACTATATATATAGACAAAGCACTAAAAATGTTCATTAAAAAAGATAAACACACGGACCCACATACATAGATATTATCCTTCCTAGCTGAATGCTAATAAATATATTGCAACAATGCTAGTTTTTCCTTAACATTAGTAGATAAAGGACAAGCTAAATGGTTCCAAATAGGTTCCCCCACCTTCCTTCCTAATGAGCCAGGTGGATGTAATCCTGGGATTTGTGACCTTGACTTACGCCCTTTTGTGTAGTTGTTTTTCTGATATGGGTGGGTGGTATTTTTCTTATTGTTGGGTACCTGGGGCCTGTTTTCAACTATGTTGAAATGCTTGCATACATTGGTCCCAACCGTGCTGTTTTCAAGAAGACGTTTCGCTTGAAGACGTTTCGCTTCTCATCCAAGAAGCTTCTTCAGTTCTGACTAAATAATGGAGGATGGAAGGATTTATATTCTTTGCAGTCATCTGGTCGTTAGTACTCTTTCTGAGAGTCGTTGAGGCCACATGGAGGTTTATCTGTGCCTCAGGGTCAGCTGAATAGTGCAAATGGGTCTTGGAACTATTGAAAGGACGGTGTTGTAGACTGAAGATTGATGATGTCATATCCCTCCCCCTCTGTTGAGAGAGGGCTGTTCAGTTTTGACCTAGATGACCTCTTTGACCCCTCTTTCAAATCAATGGTCCTCTCTGTCCAAAATGTGGACTTTGCTGTCTTCAAAAGAGTGTCTTTCAAAAGCAGATGGAAGAAACTTCTTTCTATGAGAAGTGAAACTTCTTCAAGGAACGGATGCTGGAATTGGATATGTCTAGTTTAACGCAGAGAAGGACGAGGAAGGGGGACAGGATAGCAGCCTTCCAGTATCTCAGGGGCTGCCCCAAAGAAGAGGGAGTCAAGCTGTTCTCCAAAGCGCCTGAAGGCAGGACAAGAAGCAACGGATGGAAACTAATCAAGGAGAGAAGCAACCTGGAACTAAAGAGAAACTTCCTGACAGTGAAGACAATTAACCAGTGGAACTACTTGCCTCCAGAAGCGGTGAATGCTCCAATACTGGAAGCCTTTAAGAAGAGACTGGACAGCCATTTGTCCGAAATGGTATAGGGGTTCCTGCCTGAGCAGGGGGTTGGACCAGATGACCTCCAAGGTCCCTTCCAACTTTATTATTATTATTATTATTATTATTATTATTATTATTATTATTATTATTATTATTATTATTATTATTATTATTATTATTATTATTATTATTATTATTATTATTATTATAAACAAAGAAAGTCCAGTTGCCTTTTGGAAAAGGCCCTTTGGGACAACCATGGCATGGATGACTGAGAATCTCCATAGACACTTGCATCTGTTTTAAAATTGCTTTAGCAGCCGAAACAGTTAATCAATCAGAAAAGCTTCATTAAGTAATACATTAAAAAAACGAAGGCCGTAAATGCCAAATAGAAACAATGAGACAGAACTATAAAGAAAATGGGATCTCTTCAGCCAAAGTTTTTTCCCCCCTATGTCTGACATATATTTGCAATTTGAGAAAAAATATTATTCTGTAAAATTAAATAAGAGAAATTAAATTTGAGAAAATATTGGAATAGATTCTTTACAAGGAAAATTCAGATTTATGTTAAGAACTAGGTATATATTGTGAAGACCATCATTTCTAATGAAAAATTGTTTTATTTGCAGTCCAATAACGTTGCCTCTGGTTATAATATATCATTATCAGGTCTGGCTATTTTCTTTTCGCAAAAAGACTAAAAAAATGTTTTCAGAGGTTTGGAGAATAGTTATTGAAATAATTCATATTTAAGCCACCAAACAATTACCGTAAAATCTTTCTCCTGAGATACCAGGGTTTCTCCTTTTTTATAAATTAATACAACCAAGACAGCAAATAATAATTAAAAAAATCTGTTAAAAAAAAGTACAGAATAATAACAATCTCAAGAAAGAAACTAAACCAGAACTTGAGATAGGAACCCACATAAATGTGTGTCTTGTTAAGGAAAGACACACAGAATTCAGATATCCTTATCTAGTTGTTCTATCCAGAGAAACATTTGTGTAATAAAATTTGTGTACAGCTAGTCCTCATCTTATGACCACAACTGAGTCCAAAATTTGTGTTGCTAAGCAAGACAGTTGTTAGCTGAATTTTGCCCCATTTTGTGACCTTTCCTGCCACAGTTGTTAAGTAAATCAATACAGTTGTTAAGTTAGCAAGAGGGTTGTGAAGTGAATCTGGCTATCCCATTGACTTTACCTGTCAGAAGGATGCAAAAGGTGATCCCGTGAACCCGATCGTCGTAAATATGAGTCAGTTGCCAAGCGTTTGAAACGTGATCATGGAGACGCTGCAAAAAGTCGTAAGCATGAAAAAAAAAGGTCACCGGTCACTTTTTCCAGTGCTGTCGTAACTTTGAACGGTCTCTAAACGAACTGTTGTAAGTTGAGGACTACCTGTATTAGGAAATCCTTGGCTGAGGTAATTTAAAAATGGAAAAACTAATCTGGGAGAAAACTGAGGAGGAATTTCCTGACAGAACAATTAACCAGTGGAACGACTTGCCTCCAGAACTTGTGAATGCTCCAACACTGGAAGTTTTTAAGAAGAGATTCGACAGCAATGGTGTATATAGGGTCCCCTCCCTGAGCAGAGGGTCGGACTAGAGGACCTTTATGCTCCCATCCAGCTCAGTTATTCTGTTATAGAAAAATTGAGTGTGATTCACTCAACAGACATCTTGCTTGTTCCTTGCATCTAAATGTTCCCAGAGCCTAATATGTTAGGGAAAGAGAGAGGGGAAGGGAGAGGGAGGGGGAAGGGAGGGAGGGAGAGAGGGAGAGAATGAGAGAGAGGGAGAGAGGGAAAGGGAGAGAGGTAGGGGGAGAGGGAGAGAATGAGAGGGAGGGAGAGTAAGAGGGAGGGAGAGAGGGGGAGCGGGAGAAGGAGAGTGAAAGGGAGGAGAGGGAGAGAGGGAGAGAATGAGAGAGGGAGGGAGAGGGAGAAGTAGAGCAAAAGGGAGAGGGAGGGAGGGAGGGAGAGGGAGAGAATGGGAGGGAGAGGGAGAGAGGGAGGGGGAGAGGGAGAGTATGAGAGGGAGGGAGAGGGAGAGGGAGAAGGAGAGTGAAAGGGAGAAGGGGAAGGAGGGAGAGGGAGAAAGGGAGGGGAGTGGGAGAGAATGAGAGAGGGAGAGAGAGGGAGAGGGAGAAGTAGAGCAAAAGGGAGAGAGGGAGGGAGAGGGAGAGAGGGAGGGGGAGAGGGGGAGAATGAGAGGGAGGGAGAGGGAAAGAGGGAGAGGGAGAAGGAGAGTGAAAGGGAGGAGAGAGGGAGAGGGAGAGAAAGGGAGGGGAGAGGGAGAGAATAAGAGAGGGAGGGAGAGGGAGAGAGAGGGAGAGGGAGAATGAGAGCAAAAGGGAGAGGGAGGGAGAGGGGGAGAGAGAGGGAGAGGGGGCAGACAAATTAATAAATGGATAATGAGCTGTATTCCCCAAATTCTTCTTTATCTTTCCTCTTTGAAGCTTAAAATGCTTGTCCCTGTTTTCTTTTAACATCCCTACTGGAAACAATCCTTAACTTCATTATTATTGCAGCAGCTCTTTTTCTTCTTGTCTCGTTTGATTGTCTAAGAAATTTGGAAAATTTGTTTTACTTGTGGGTGTCTTTGACACCAAGAAGGCTCATTACTAAGCATTTCCCACAGGAGAGTTGAGTCATTAGGAGTAGAAGAGAGAGAACAATGCAGACCCATTTCAGAATTAGTTTGCTCCATCCTACCAATTTGGGAAACCGTGAAGAAAGTTACTCTCGGTGGATTTGCAGTTTGATAGGGGGGAAAAAAATATTAATCGTAGCTTTAAGGATTTGGACATTTCGCTGAATTTCAACCAGTCTTGTTAACACACAAACAGCAACAGATGCTTCTCCCTCCATAGATCTGAGGCTCTGCGACTTTGCAGAACGTTTAAAAATAAAGACGAGATTTCATCCTAGGCGAGAAGTCCTCGACTTACAATAGTTCGTTTAGTGACCATTCAAAGTTACAACGGGACTGAGAAAAAGCGACGTATGGCCCTTTTTCACACTTACGACCATTGCAGCATCCCCATGGTCACATGATCGAGATTCAGATGCTTGGCAACTGGTTCATACTTATGATGGTTGCAAGATCCTGGAGTCACATGATCCCCTTTTGTGACTTTTTATATAAATATTTTATTAACTTTCCATTTTTACAATCAAGTATCTAGTAAACGTGTTGTCTGGATCCATTAATAATTAAGATAAGATAAGATAAGATGAGATGAGATGAGATAAGATAAGATAAGATAAGATAAGATAAGGTAAGGTAAGGTAAGGTAAGGTAAGGTAAGGTAAGGTAAGGTAAGGTAAGGTAAGGTAAGGCAAGGCAAGGCAAGGCAAGGTAAGGTAAGATAAGATAAGATGAGATAACCTTTATTGCCATTTTTTTTTACTGTGGGCAGAACAGCACACATCAGAAATGAAATTTAGTTGCCCACTCTCAAAGTGAAACACATACATGACACATACCTCAACATACTATGTAGAACATATGTATAGACACCCCTACATATACATAGCAAATAAATATTAAATACTGTCCATTTTGAATATATAAGGGAAGGAGGAAGCTTGAGAGTTTGCAAGGTTAATGCTGTATGGAATGAAACTCTGGCTGAATCTGGATGTTCTGCTACAGATACCACGAAGCCCCCTCCTCCCAGAAGGGAACAAGGAAAACAGGTTGTGAAGAGGATGTGTAGTGTCCCAGATGATCTTACAGACCCTGCTCAAGCAGCGCTTCTGTGCTATGTCCCGGATGGGAGGGAGGGAACAGCCAATGATCTTTTCTGCCGTCCTCGCCACTCTCTGCACCGTCTTCCAATCTCCGTCTTTTACTTTTCCTCCTCAACCAATTGATAATCCCCATAAACAGCTTTCTTTCTTTTTAAATTTGGAAGCAAGTTTCTTACTCATGCACGGGGATGTGACTCAGAAAAAAAATAATCCCAAATTCCATTTTGCTCAATATCCTATTTTTCCGACCCTAATTTCATTGCTTTCTGTTTGAACACGGAACATATTTAAATAAATTCTATACAATAATAATTCCCCTAAATGTAGAGATATGCAATTCTCCCAATAGGTTCATTTTTGTATCCACAGGTAGTTGTACCTTTGCACCTGTACATTGTGGCATGTCACTTTGGGTTATAAGTTCCCCATCACTGGTAGAATCTTCCCTAAAATCCTTCTACAAATTCTTCCATAAAAGTTTTGGGCAGTTCTTACTTTCTCGTGACAGGATGGTGTTTAAATTATTCCGATTGAATAGACAGATACAAGTGGCTGAATGTTAAGGGGAACAAAAATCCATTTAAATGTTTCCAGTAATGTGTTTATTTGTTATTACCTGGCTATAAATTCAAGCTATAATTTTGCCAAGTGTTGGCAAAATACAGGCATTTTTTTTTGGGATTTGCTGATTGTAAACAAAAAACAGGGATTGCATTTAGTCCTCTGAATAAATAATTTATAAAAGCAATGCAGGTAGGGTAAAACTCATAAAATAAAAGAAATAGTTTTTTGAAAAATATTGAAGAGAGTGGCCACAACTTTGCCACTGAGCCCTTCTATACTACTACTACTACTACTACTACTACTACTACTACTACTACTACTACTACTAATAATAATAATAATAATAATAATAATAATAATAATAATAATAATGAAGTTGGAAGGGACCTTGGAGGTCATCTAGTCCAACCCCCTGCTCAGGCAAGAAACTCTATACCATTTCAGACAAATGGCTGTCCAGTCTCTTCTCAAAAACTTCCAGTGTTGGACCATTCACCGCTTCTGGAGGCAGGTTGTTCCACTGGTTAATTATTCCCACTGTCAGGAAGTTTCTCTTTAGTTCTAGGTTGCTTCTCTCCTTGATTAGTTTCCACCCGTTGCTCCTTGTCCTGCCGTCAGTTGCTTTGGAAGATAGCTTGACTCCCTCTTCTTTGGGGCAGCCCCTGAGATATTGGAAGACTCCTATCATGTCCCCCCTCGTCCTTCTCTTCATTAGACTAGACATACCCAATTCCAGCAACCATTCCTTATAAGTTTTAGCCTCCAGTCCCCTGATCATCTTTGTTGCTTTTCTCAACTGACAGTCCTCAACTTACAATTGTTCATTTACTGAAGTTTCAAAGTTACAAAAGCACTGGAAAAAAAAAAAAGACTTAGCACTGTCTTTCACAGTTACGACCATGGCAGCAGCCTCCTCGTGGTCACGTGATCAAAATTCAGATGCTTGGCTAGTGGTTCATATCTATGATGGCTGCATTGTCCCCGGGATCATGTGGTTAGGGCTAGGGCTAGGGCTACTTGCAGTGTTTCACTTAACAAGAAAAGTTATAAAACGGGGCGAAACTCACTTAACAAATGTTTCACTTAGCAACATAAATTTGGGCTCCGTTGCAGTTGTAAGTCAAGTCACAACAGTCACAACACACCTAAATACGTTCACGGGGTGGCACATGCCCTTTCGACTTCCTTATCGCCCCCCCCCATCCCAACCTCCACCTCACCCCCATTCTCTGGCTGCAGACACCACAGCTGATGCTTCTTCCAGATCTAATTTCTGGAACCATCCTGCTAGGCGCAGACTGATTATTACCCTCCTGCCTCAATTGGGGGGGGGTGCAAACGGCCAGTTTGGAGGTCAACCTTCGATTATACAACGGGTTGAAATGTGTTTTGGACTGAACACCCCCCCCTTCCTCTTGATGAAATTTCTTTATTAGTCCTGTTTGTTCATTCTTTTCTGATAGGAGGATGCCCCCCCCACCCCCCATGTAATTTGTCAAGCTGCATATGCAGAATCATTTCAAGCAGACTTTTAAGAGGCAATAAAAATGGGTTAATTTGATTTTCGGCTTCAACATCTGATTCACAGCATGAAGGTGAAAAATATGCCCTGATCAACTTCTGTAAATCATTTAGTAGCTGATAGCTAGCAACAGAGAGCATAGCGGGGAGACAAGAACCACTTAGAGGCTAGAGAATGCCGTATTCCGGGGAGCCTGTGTCTCTCCACAACCTCACTGCAGTTTTGAGACGGACTGTCTGCTCTTTTCAACAGTTCAGCCCACAAATTATATATAATTTGTTGTCTGACTGAGGACAGGCAGTCTGCCTAACTGGAATTTTTGAAAAGCATCAGGAATATGATGTTTCTAACTCCTGATTATTGTCTTGAACTTGCTAGGACTTTTGTGTGCTTCTCTGTGATTTTGTGTGTATGTATATATGCATTTATGTTGATAGACAGGTGATGGATGGATAGAATAGTTAATACATAGATAGATAGACAGACAGACAGACAGACAGACAGACAGACAGACAGACAGACAGACAGACCGTAGCCAGAAGATGGATGGATGGATGGATGGATGAATGGATGGATGATGGATGGATGGATGGATAGCTAGCTAGCTAGCTAGCTAGCTAGATAGATAGATAGACAGATGAACGGACAGACAGATATACTGTAGCTAGAAGATGGATGGATGGATGGATGGATGGATGGATGGATGGATGGATGGATAGATAGATAGATAGATAGATAGATAGATGGATGCAGGATGGATGATAAATAGGTAGGTAGGTAGGTAGGTAGGCAGGCAGGCAGGCAGGCAGGCAGGCAGGCAGACAGACAGACAGATAGATAATGGATGGATGGATGGACGGACGGATGGATGGATGGACGGACAGAGAGATATGCAGCTTGATGATGGATGGATGGATGGATGGATGGATGGATGGATGGATAGATAGATAGATAGGTAGGTAGACAGGTAGATAGATAGATAAATGATGGATGGATGGATGGACGGACGGACGGATGGATGGACGGACAGACAGACAGACAAACAGATAGGTAGTTAGATAGATAGACAGATATATCTGAGACCCTCCATCTTCCTGCTGATCATCCTCTTCCTCTATAATAATAATAATAATAATAATAATAATAATAATAATAATAATAATAATAATAATAATAATAATAATAATAGTAATAATAGTAATAGTAATAATAGTAATAATAAGTTGGAAGGGACCTTGGAGGTCATCGAGTCCAACCCCGTGCTCAGGCAGGAAACCCTATACCATTTCGGACAAATGGCTGTCCAGTCTCTTGTTAAAAACCTCCAGTGTTGGAGCATTCACTGCTTCTGGAGGCAGGTTGTTCCACTGGTTAATTGTTCTCACTGTCAGGAAGTTTCTCCTTAGTTCTAGGCTGCTTCTCTCTTTGGTTAGTTTCCACCTGTTGCTTCTTGTCCTGCCTTCAGGCACTTTGGAGAATAGCTTGACTCCCTCTTCTTTGGGGCAGCCCCTGAGATACTGGATCACTGCTATCATGTCCCCCCCTTGTCCTTCTCTTCATTAAACTAGACATTCCCAATTCCAGCAACCATTCTTCATATGTTTTAGTCTCCAGTCCCCTAATCATCTTTGTTGCTCTTCTCTGTACCCTTTCCAGAGTCTCAGCATCTTTTTTACATCGTAGTGACTAAAACTGGATGCAGTATTCCATGTGTGGCCTTCTACCTGTCCCACCACTAGAACCATTTCCAGAGAGCTGGGTCTTCTCATAATATGTTCCAAGCTGAATAATTTGTGCCGGGTCATTTGTATTTGAGCAAGTGTATGAGTGTATATCTACATATATAGGATATCTACATGTCTGTATGTCTGCCTCTACCTGTTTATCATCTGTCTGTCTGTCTGTCTTTCTGCCTGCCTGCCTGCCTGCCTACCTACCTACCTACCTACCTACCTACCTACCTACCTACCTATCATCTCTCTCTCTTCATCTATCATCTATCTGTCTCTGTCTACCTGTCATCTGTCATTTATCTATTTATTGGTCTGTCAATCTATGTCTGTCTGTCTGTCTGACTTTCTTCCTTCCTTCCTTCCTTCCTTTCTCTTTCTTTCTATCCATCCATCCATCATCCTATTATCTATCACTCTCTCTCTAGCTCTTTTTCCCTTTATCTATATCTCTATCTACCATCCATTTGTATCATATTTGTCTGTCTGTCTGTCTGTCTGTCTGTCTGTCTGTCTGTCTGTCTGTCTGTCTATCTATCTATCTATCTATCTATCTATCTATCTATCTATCTATCTATCTATCTATCTATCTATCTATCTATCTATCTCTACCTACCTATCTACCTAGCTAGCTAGCTATCATCTCTCTCTCCATCTGTCATCTATCTGTCTCTTTCTACCTGTCATCTGTCTATCATCCATCTGTCATCTGTCATTTATCTATCTGTCAATCTATGTCTGTATGTCTGACTCTTTCTTTCTTTCTTTCTTTCTTTCTTTCTTTCTTTCTTTCTTTCTTTCTTTCTTTCTTTCTTTCTCTTTCTATCCATCCATCCATCATCCTATTATCTATCACTCTCTCTCTCTAGCTCAGGGGTTCTCAACCTTGGCAACTTTAAGACTTGTGGACTTCAACTCCCAGAATTCCTCAGCCAGCAAAGCTGGCTGAGGAATTCTGGGAGTTGAAGTCCACAAATCTTAAAGTTGCCAAGGTTGAGAACCCCTGTAGCTTTTTCTATCTCTACCATCCATTTGTAGTTCTATTATCTATCTATCTATCTATCTATCTATCTATCTATCTATCTATCTATCTATCTATCTATCTATCTATCTATCTATCTATCTATCTATCTATCTATCTATCCATCCATCCATCCATCCATCCATCCATCCATCCATCATCCTATCATCTCTCTCTCTCTCTCTCTCTCTCTCTCTCTCTCTCTCTCTCTCTCTCTCTCTCTCTC
Organism: Bothrops alternatus; assembly: GCA_034064705.1. NCBI lineage: Eukaryota > Metazoa > Chordata > Lepidosauria > Squamata > Viperidae > Bothrops > Bothrops alternatus. Next base: position 38,486 of record JARGCV010001067.1, read on the forward strand.
TCTCTCTCTCTCTCTCTCTCTCTCTCTCTCTCTCTCTCTCTCTCTCTCTCTCTCTCTCTCTCTCTCTCTCTCCTCACTACATAGGACAGGCTGCCAAACAACATTAACACCGGTTCCTGTTTTTTGTTGCAGAGTGCAGGATTATCTTGTTGAGTGTTTAATAAAGTCCTACCTTTCCTTCAGGCACATTTTGATTTGGCACAGAGAGCCCCATATCAGGCACCATAAATATAATCTGAAGAGCTGGCCATTTCCCAAGGAAGTTCTGGTGGAGCTGGTAATTGAGGGAAAAGGGTCTCCAAGGTGCAATTTAATATCATTTGGGACACAGGTAGGTGTGTGTGTGTGTGTATGTGTGTGTGTGTGTGTGTGTGTGTGTGTGTGTGTGTGTGTAAGGGGGTGGGAATCACAGTGTAGGAAAAGCATGGCAGTGGTGCTTATGGGAAGGAGAGCAATGCTGTTTGAAAGTGCTAAAGGTGTTGACAAGCAGAGATCTGGTTTACAGGTAATCCTTGACTTACAACAGATTGTTTAGTGACCCTTCAAAGTTACAGCAGCACTGAAAAAAAACCTGACTTTTTTTTTAATATGGCTGTTGCAGCATCCTCACAGTCGCATGATCAAAATTTGGACGTTTGGCACCTGCTTCCTACTTACGACGGTCCTGCAGTCATGTGATCCCCTTTTGCGACCTTCCAATAAGCAAAGTCAACGGGGAAGCCAGAGTCACTTAACAACGGTGTCACTGTGGCCAGAATAGTCATAAAATGGTGCAAAATTCACTTAACAACTGTCTCACTTAGCAATAGAAATTTTGCGCTCAGTTCTGGTCGCGAGTCGAGGATGACCTCTCTGTTTGGTTTTTAGGGATGATTTTAGTGTTTTCGCTTTTGTCTTCCTGCATCTGTGGCAATGGGGTGAAATTTTAGAGAGTCGCTGATGCCACCTGGACACAGATGAACCTCCGACTAGCCTCAGTGACTCTCTAAAGGAATGCAAATGACCAGCTGTCTGCAAGGAGCATAAATCCTTCCCTTCCCCACCATCCAGTCAGAGCTGAAGAAGCTTCTGGGATGGAGAAGTGAAACGTCTTCAAAGGAAAAACAAGAAAGTCCAGTTGTCTCGTGGAAAAGCATCTTTGGGATAACTATGACTTGGATGACTGAGACTCTCCATTGCAATTTCCATATTCTTCCTTCTATCCCAGCGGTTCTCAACCTGTGGGTCGCGACCCCATTTGGGGTCGAACAACCATTTCACGGGGGTCGCCAAGCACCGCAGTCTGCCATTTTTTGGGGGGGGTCGGCCATTTTTTTTGGTCGGCCATTTTTTCCCCCTATCGTGATGCGGGCCGTCGTGCTGCGCACGCGTGATGCACCCCGTCGCGCCGCATGCGCGGTGCGGGCCCGCCATTTTTTTTGGGTTGGCCTTTTTTTTGGGGGGTCGGCCATTTTTTCCCCCTATCGCGATGCGGGCTGTCGCGCCGCGCATGCGCGATGCGGGCCGTCGTGCCACGCACGCGTGATGCGCCCCGTCGTGCCGCACATGCACGATGCGCCTTGTCACGCTGCACATGCGCAATGCGCCCCGTCGCACCGCACATGCGCAATGCGTCCCGTCGCACCGCACATGCGCAATGCATCCCGTCGCACCGCACATGCGCAATGCGCCCCGTTGTGCTGCACATGCGCGATGCGGGCCGGGGTCGAGCCCCGGAAAAGGTTGAGAACCGCTGTTCTATCCTATACCGCTAATTCAAAGTGGCTTGGTTTTTGTTTTTGTTTTTAATAAGTGGGCTTAAGGCAATGAATAACGTGCTTGCCAAATAAACATGCAAATTATTTTGCTGAACATTTCAACTCCACCACTTCCTATGAGATGCTAGAAATCGAAAGGGCATGATTTTAGAATAAGGAGAGGCAGCCATTTCCAAGAAAAAGCTGCAGTTGATTAAGTTATGGCTCCGAAATGAGAGCATTTGTTCCGTATTGAAAAATATCTTAATATGCACTGCGTTCGCTAAACTCCTCGTTTATCTATTACAGGAGATATTTTTAGCTTGTTGAGTACACCATCAAATTTCTCTGCAATATGTCTTTTTTGCAGAGGATCTGTTTTCTGATTGTCTCTCAGGCTCTGTTGGAACACAATCTGGTTAAAGATGAGCTGCTGTTGTACCACATCTTAAAGCTTGATGATCGTTTTAACCATGATTGCGAGCTTGTGCCTTTTGCCTGGGGTGCAAGCACGCTCCATTTAGTTTACGGTTTATTGAACCATATTGTGTGAAGTGAAACAGTGGGCAATTTCTGTAAATCAGCTTAATTGTGTTGTCTGAATGGGAGCAAAGAGTGTATTTCTTTTGAATAAAATGCAAGCGTGTTAGAAAGTGGTTGCCGTGGTTCCGATAGATGAGACCAACTAAAACAGAACTCCGAGGCTTGAGTGTTCCTCTAAGAACATGTTTATTGGCTACAAAGTATTGGCATGGTCAAAAGTGAAACCAAGACTAAAATTCCCTCCAAAAAGTTACATTATTAGAAAGTTAACTTCCCTCCCCAGAAACTAGGCCAGGGGTAGGCAACCTTGGCTCTTTTATGACTCGTGGACTTCAAATCCCAGAATTCCTGAGCCAGCATAGCTCAGCTTGGAAACCTCTCCCTTTTCCCTCAGCATGGCTGGCTCAGGAATTCTGGGAGTTAAAGTCCACGAGTCATAAAAGAGCCCAGGTTGCCTATCCCTGAACTAGGCAATCAACTACCTTTCCCAATAGAATAGTTTGGTAGGCTTTCTGACATAATGCTCCGCTCCACGTCTAATGAACAGGAATGACTTTGGTTCCCACGGGACAGAGAATTGTTTAGACTAGCATAAAACTCCCCCCAGTCTTGTGGCAACCGAAAACGAGCAAGATGGCTTCAGCCAAGTTCTTTGCAGAGTTGACAGTGGTATTATTAAAAGGAGATCAAAAGATTGCAAAGATGGCTAGTGTAACGCATGTTATGCCGATCAAATTCCTAACATGCGTGCAGCAAAGATTCTGAAAAACCTGGCTATTGATGCTGGGCTGACCAAATAAGAATGAAATGAGCTGTCCTCTCAACCTAGTTAAAAAGGCACTGGTGTAAATTCCTTTTAATACTTTTTTAAAACCTAGTTATTTTATATAGGATCTCTGACGGGTAGTCATGGATAGAAATCCCAAATGGCCATGAATGTAAGCCGGTTGTTAAGTGCCCAAAATGCAATTGCATGAATTTTGAATCTTGGGCATAAGTAGAGGTTCATTGTAAGTTTCAATGGTTGCTTTAAGGGAGGGAGGGAGGGAATGAGGGAAAGGAGGGAGAGAGTGTGGGAGGAAAGGGAGGGAGGGAGGAAGGAAGGAAGGAAAGAAGGGAGGGAGGGAGGAAGGGAGGGAGAGAACGAGGGAAAGGAGGGAGGAGGAAAGGAGGGAGGGAGGAAAGGAGGGAGAGAGGGAAGGAAGGGAGGCAGGGAGGAAGGGAGGGAGAGAGAGAGGGTGAGAGGGAAGGGAGGGAAGGAGGGAAGGAGGGAAAGAGGGAAGGAAGGCAGGAAGGGAAGGAGGGAGGGATGGGAGGGAGAGAACGAGGGAAAGGAGGGAGGAGGAAAGGAGGGAGGGAGGAAAGGAGGGAGAGAGGGAAGGAAGGGAGGCAGGGAGGAAGGGAGGGAGAGAGAGAGGGTGAGAGGGAAGGGAGGGAGGGAAGGAGGGAAAGAGGGAAGGAAGGCAGGAAGGGAGGGAGGGATGGGAGGGAGAGAACGAGGGAAAGGAGGGAGGAGGAAAGAAGGGAGGGAGGAAAGGAGGGAGAGAGGGAAGGAAGGGAGGCAGGGAGGAAGGGAGGGAGAGAGAGAGGGTGAGAGGGAAGGGAGGGAAGGAGGGAAGGAGGGAAAGAGGGAAGGAAGGCAGGAAGGGAAGGAGGGAGGGATGGGAGGGAGAGAACGAGGGAAAGGAGGGAGGAGGAAAGGAGGGAGGGAGGAAAGGAGGGAGAGAGGGAAGGAAGGGAGGCAGGGAGGGAGGGAGGGAGGGAGAGAGAGAGGGTGAGAGGGAAGGGAGGGAGGGAAGGAGGGAAAGAGGGAAGGAAGGCAGGAAGGGAGGGAGGGATGGGAGGGAGAGAACGAGGGAAAGGAGGGAGGAGGAAGGGAGGAAAGGAGGGAGAGAGGGAAGGAAGGGAGGCAGGGAGGAAGGGAGGGAGAGAGGGAAGGGAGGGAGGGAAGGAGGGAAAAGGGAAGGAAGGCAGGAAGGGAAGGAGGGAGGGATAGGAGAGAGAGAACGAGGGAAAGGAGGGACAGAGGGAAGAAAGGGAGGAGCGAAGGAAGAAAGGAAGGAAGGACATGAGAAGGCATAGAGACGGAAAGAAGGGAGCTGTGTGGTGGCCTAGTATTGAAGACGTTCATCTCCCACTTGGAAGGTTGAAAGTTCAATCATAGGTAGCAGCAGATATTTCTTTCCTACGGTGAAAAAAAAATCTGCTGCCAACTCTGTGTGGCATCAGGAAGGGCATCTGGCCAGTAAATGCTCATCTTCATTCAGTTGCCCCCATTCTATCCCAAATTACAGGGTCATAAAAAAGATTTTTTTTAGGGAGGGGAGGAGTTCACCTAACATCTAAGGAACAAGCACAACACCAATCTTTGCAATTTTTCCTTTTGCCTTTGAACTTCCCTTCTTCTTTTCTTAACTTTTCCTAAGTTAGGACTTTCACAGAGTTTCAAAAGAATTATAGCAATGTACCGCACAAACTGCTCTACAACAACAACAACAACAACAACAACAACAACAGAAAAAAGAGTTCATAGGTGCCCTGAAACTAACTTCTCTTGTGCTAGATATAATTTATGAAGAGCTGTGGATGCCTGGCAGGGTAATAAAAAATAATAAAAGAAAACGAACATACATTACGTGACCCAAACCGTGGAACAAGGACAGCTATAAATTCAAGAAATAATTAAATACGACTTTCTTAAACATGATAGCATTTGGACGGTTGCAGATAGGGCCTAAATGGTAAATATACGAGTCTCAGAGATTAAATATCTTTTGAGAAGCTTCATTAGCCAGTCACTTCCAAGTATTTACCTTTACAGAATGAGTTTTTTCTTTCAAAGAGGTTGGCAAGGATAAAGAAATAATTTTCCTCCTGAACAGTACTAAGGGTTATCTGATGTTAGGACACTCAAGATCACGTGAAGTATTAATACCACTTTACAAGGCCTTGGTAAGGCCACACAGTTTTGGTCACCACGATGTAAAAAAGATGCTGAGATTCTAGAAAGAGTGCAGAGAATAGCAACAAAGATGATCAGGGGACTGGAGGCTAAAACATATAAGGAACGGCTGCTGGAATTGGGTAGGTCTAGATTAACGAAGAGAAGGACGAGGGGGGGACATGATAGCAGTCTTCCAATATCTCAGGGGCTGCCCCAAAGAAGAGGGAGTCAAGCTATTCTCCAAAGTGCCTGAAGGCAGGATAAGATGCAACGGATGGAAACTAGCCAAGGAGAGAAGCAACCTAGAACTAAGGAGAAATTTCCTGACAGTCAGAACAATTAACCGGTAGAACAACCTGCCTCCAGAAGTGGTGAATGCTCCAACACTGGAAGTTTTTAAGAAGAGACTGGACAGCCATTTGTCCGAAATGGTAGAAGGTTTCTTGCCTGAGCAGAGGGTTGGACTAGATGACCTCCAAGATCCCCTCCAACTCTATTATTATTATTATTATTATTATTATTATTATTATTATTATTATTATTATTATTATTATTATTATTATTATTATTATTATTTTCAAGGTCCCTTCCAACATCATCATCATTATTATTATTATTATTATTATTATTATTATTATTATTATTATTATTATTATTATTATATTGATGTTTTGGCAGCTGTGATCCCCAGATGTTTGCAGAGTGTGGGACTAGGGAAATATGTCCTTAAAAAAGAATACAGTAGCTTAAAATAACGCCCAAAAAATGTACTGTTTTCCTCCCGGTTCATTTTAAGAATAGACTTTGCTTTGGAAAATTAACAAGATAAAAATACTTTATATGAGAAAGAAAGAGAAATAAGTTGTCTTTTGCTTATTATTTCAAGTATAGAAGAGGAAATAACGGAAATGTAACAGCTGTACATTTCCACTCCTGCCCAAATCAGTGAAGCGATTGAGGTGATGTGCCGGTGTCTGGAGGCTGTGCGGGTTTGGATGGGTGTTAACAGATTAAGGCTCAACCCCGATAAGACAGAGTGGCTGTGGGTGATGCCTCCCAAGGACACTTCTATCTGTCCTTCGATTACCCTGGGGGTGAATCTATAAACCCCTCAGAGAAGGTTCGCAACTTGGGAGTCCTCCTCGATCCACAGCTGACATTGGATCATCATTTGTCGGCAGTGGCGAGGGGGGCATTTGCCCAGGTTCGCCTGGTGCACCAGTTGCGTCCTTACTTGGATCGGGAGTCGCTCCTCACAGTCACACATGCCCTTGTCACCTCGAGGATCGACTACTGCAACGCTCTCTACATGGGGCTACCCTTGAAGAGTGTTCGGAGACTACAATTAGTGCAAAATGCAGCTGCGTGAGCAGTTGTGGGCGTTCCTCGCTGTGCCTACATTTCACCAACTCTCCGCATGCTGCATTGGTTGCCTATTGGTCTCCGAGCCCAATTCAAGGTGTTGGTTATCACCTATAAAGCCCTTCATGGCACGGGACCAGGATACTTACGGGACCGCCTTCTGCCACATACTTCTCTATGACCGGTGAGAGCGCACAGGGTCGGCCTCCTCCGGGTCCCGTCAGCGAAACAATGTCGTCTGGCGGGTCCTAGGGGGAGGGCCTTCTCTGTTGCGGCGCCCGCCCTCTGGAACCAACTGCCTCCTGAAGTCCGCGTTTCTCCAACTCTCCCGGCCTTCCAAAAAAACCTAAAGACTCATCTTTGCCGGCAAGCCTGGGGATGATTGTGGTTGGTTGATGTATTGAATGTGTGTTTATTGGTTTTTAGATATTCTGTTTGGGTTTTTTATATTGTATTTTTTGTTATGTATATGTTGTTAGCCGCTCCGAGTCCCCTGGAGAGGAGCGGCATACAAACCCAAATAAATAAATAAATAAATAAATAAATAAATAAATAAAATTTGCTTTACACAAGGCCTATTTTCATTGAAACTTTGAAAAAAAAATTTCTAATGCTATCTAATTTCTAATTGATAGTGGAAATCTTCAGCCATTCTGACCTCATCACAAGTCCTAGCAGCCCAAAGTCATCGTGTTGGGATCAAAAGATATCTCAGGAGAAAATGAACACTTCATTTTACGACTTTTCTTGCCACAGTTGTGAAGTGCATCACAAGGTGCTTTTTCACAAGGCAGCTGGACTTTCTCGTTTTTCTCTGAAGACATTTCGCTTCTCATCCAAGAAGCTTCTTCAGTTCTGACTGGATGGTGGGGAACAGCTGAAGAAGCTTCTTGGATGAGAAACGAAACGTCTTCAAAGAAAAACAAGACAGTCCAGTTACCTATGGAAAAAGCAGAGATAACTATGACCTGGTTGAGAACCTTATGAGAATCTCCATCAACAACTGAGCCCCAACATTTTGGTCACTAAATGAGACATTAGTTAAGTGAGTTTTGCCCCATTTTACAACTCTTGTCGCAGTGTTTAAGTGAATCACGGCAGTGGTTAAATGAGTAACACAGTTGTTAAGTGGATCTGGCTTCCCCATTGGCTTTGCTTGTCAGAAGGTCTGGGACACTGCAACTGCCATAAGTACATGCCAGTCGCCGAGCATGTGAATTTTGATCACGTGACCTCAGGAACGCTGCAAACGTCATAAGTATGAAAAATGGTCATAAGTCACTTTTTCTCCCTCACTGCCATTGAATAGTCACTAAATCAGCAGTTCTCAACCTATGGGTCGCGACCCCATTTGGGGTCGAACGACCGTTTCGCGGGGGTCGCCGGACACTGCGGTCCGCCATTTTGTTTTTTTGTTTGTTTGTTTGTTTTTTGTTGCACGCGCACCGCACATGCGCGGTTCGGGCCGTCGCGCGCGCCCGCATGCGCGGATTGGGCTGTCGCGGTCCGCCATTTTGTTTTTTTAATTATTATTGTTTCTTTTGTTTTTTTTTCATCGCGTGCGCGCCCCGCATGCGCGGATCGGCCCGTCGCGGTCCGCCATTTTGTTTTTGTTTTTTTATTTTTTGGGTTTTTTTGGTTTTTTTTGTCGCGCGCGCGCGCCGCGCATGCACAGATCAGCCCGTTGTGCGCGCGCACGCGCGCACACGGGTCAGGGTCGCGGTGCGCATGGGCGGCGCAAGTGGGGTCTCAACCTGAAAAAGGTTGAGAACCACTGCACTAAATGAACTATTGAAAGTTGGGGACTTCTGTTATCTCTCCTTCAACGGAGTTTTCAGCCTTCCCTTTGTCTGAAGTCAGCCTCTCCCCAGAGAAGGAAGTATTAAAAGGGCAGAATATATTTCCCTAAAGGATTTTAAAAGCAAAAAACAACCCTGCCCCCAAGTCTCTCTGTCCCAAGCAGAAACCAAATCTGTAGAAATGCAGATGTGATAATCTTGTTAGAAAGACTGGAATCAGGAAACTGGGATTAGGAAGAAAGATCCTTAGAATCAACACCAAACATCTAAGCGTCATCAGCCACAGCCCCAGAGAAGCAGGATATGACCCTTGGGACATAACAGGATTAACCCACCACCATCAGAATATCAGAAAGGCACACTCAGACTCAGGTCAAAGTTCATGCCACAGGAACAACTCCAAACAAAAGGCTCCAGAGGGTATAAAAACCCACTCCCTACATGTGCTTGCTCTCTCTTCTCTGCTCTTCTGTGCTCTTTTCTTCCAGGGCCATCTTTCTGTCTGGCTCTCCTCTTCAATAAACTGAAACCTTCTTTCTAAAGCAGTCGCCATGTTGTTTATTCCCAGCTTGGACTGAACCACGATGAAGACTTTTCCTTCAACACCTTACATGAATAAGGGGAGAAAAATACTGTTTTATCAGCTACTGAAGGGATGGCTTGAAGACAGTTATTCTTCTTTTCTCTTCTTCCCCAAGGTTCCCCCCCCCTGCAGTTTGGAGAATTCTATGTATAACTAAATGATAAGGATTCCAGCCTCATTTCAACATGTACTCCTGCGGTGAGTTGCTGAACTTGGACAGTAGAGATAAATTTGAGCCTGTTTGAAGGACGAAGTGGATCATTACCACTTTCTGGGATAGCAGAGAAAGTGGGCAGCTGATGTTTTAAATGGATTTCTTGACAAATACTGCGGCTCTGCGTCATAAATCTCTCTGGAGGAAAAGAATGACACTCTCGATCAATAAATCTCTCCTGGTAGTGCATTATGTATTGGGCTATTCATACTTTTATTTTTTAAACACATGCTGAAATGGCCCAATTTTACACCAGTAGTCCTTAGCGTATGACCACCAGTGAGCCCAAAATTTATTTTGCTAAGTGAAACGCAATTCAAAGTGTTGGTTATGACCTACATGGCATCGGACCAGGTTACTTACGGGACCGTCTGCTGCCTCATGAAACCCAGCGACCGGTTAGGGCCCACAGAGTCGGCCTTCTCCAGGTCCCGTCAGCCAGACAGTGTCGCCTGGTGGGGCCTAGGGGAAGAGCCTTCTCTGTTGCGGCCCCGGCCCTCTGGAATCAACTCCCCCCGGAGATCCGTATTGCCCCTGCCCTCTCCGCCTTTCGTAAACTGCTCAAGACACATCTTTGCCGACAGGCCTGGGGCAGTTAACATCTTGCCCCTAGCCAATGTATGTTTGTGTGCATGTTTGTTGGATGATTGGTTTTTTAATTCAGGGGTTCTTTTTTATATGTATTTTAATGTTGATTTCTATTTATGCTGTGAGCCGCCCTGAGTTCCCGGAATAGGGCGGCATAGAAATCCAATAAATGAAATAAATGAAATGAAATGAAAACATTTTTTAACTGAATTTTGTCCCATTTGCTGACCTTTCTGGCCACCGTTGTTAAGTGAATCGCTACACTTGTTAAGTTAGTAACATGGTTGTTAAATGAATCTGGCTCCTCCCCCATGGACTTTGCTTGTCAGAAGGTCACAGAAGGGGATCGTGTGATGCCGGGACACTGCGACCATCATAAATATGAACAAGTTGTCAAGTGTCTGAATGTTGTTCATGTGACCAGAGGGATGCTGAAACGATCGGGGGGGGGGGGGGGAAATGGACATAAGTCACTTTTTTCAGTGCAGTTGTAACGGAGGAGGAGGAGGAGGAGGAGGAGGAGGAGGAGGAGGAGGAGGAGGAGGAGGACAACTGTGGGGTCCTTGATGCTCTCTGAGCTTGGTTGTTTTCTTGCAGATGTTTCATTACCCAACTAGATAACATAATCAGTGCTATAAGGGAGGGTGTTTGGGAGGAGGAGGAGGAGGAGGAGGAGGAGAAGGAGGAGAAGGAGGACAACTGTGGGGTCCTTGATGCTCTCTGAGCTTGGTTGTTTTCTTGCAGATGTTTCATTACCCAACTAGATAACATAATCAGTGCTATAAGGGAGGGTGTTTGGGAGGAGGAGGAGGAGGAGGAGGAGGAGGAGGAGAAGGAGGACAACTGTGGGGTCCTTGATGCTCTCTGAGCTTGGTTGTTTTCTTGCAGATGTTTCATTACCCAACTAGATAACATCATTAGTGCTAAAAGGAAGTGGGGTCGGAGGAGGACGACTGTGGGGTCCTTGGTGCAAAAGGGGATCACGTGACCCAGGACACTGCAGCCGTCCTAAAGAGGAGTCAGTTGCCAAGCGTCTAAATTTTGCACATATGCACATGTGAGGATGCTGCAGTGGTCATAAATACGAGAAACGGTCATAAGTAACTTGGTGCTGTAGCAACTTTGAACGGTCACTAAATGAACTGTTGTAAGTCAAGGATTACTTAGAGATGAATGTAACATGTAGCTTCCCTCCTAGCCTTTCTTTGCTCCCATTTGCAGAGTTAAATCATTTGTAGATCCTCTTTGCAATGACAGAATTGAAAGACGACCGTGCTTCCCCGAATATAAGACCTAACCAGAACATAAGCCCTAGGTAGCACAGTGATGGCGAACCTATGGCACGCGTGCCAGAGGTGGCACTCAGAGCCCTCTCTGTGGGCACGCCTGCCGCCGCCACCGCCGCCAGCTTGCGCAGGTCCATTACGCTACCGCTGGCGCCCGGAGCGGCAGCCCCACCCAGCACAAAGGAGGCGAAGCAGCTTGGCTACCAAGCCCAAGTAGAGCCAGTAGAGCACTCCCACCCCATGCGCTCGCTGGCCTCTGTGTGCGGGGGCTGATGGTGTCAGGCAGCAGCTGCCCCTGCCTCGCCTTGCCCCACAGCAATGGCACCCCCTGCCTCACCCCACAGGACGAGCCTCCTGCCCACCGCCCCACCCACCAGAGACCCCCTGGATCTTCCCCAATCCTGCCCAGCCCCCACAGGCATCCCCCCCACCGAGCAACATCAAGATGGCCACGTCCACTCCAGCCATGCCCACTCAGCCTGCCGTGACCACCACAGCCACACCCACCCATGGGCCACGCCCACCCCCCCGAGGGCACCACAATGCTGATGGGTCCCTGGCACTTTGCATATATAAATGGGTTTTGGATTGCGGTTTGGGCACTCGGTCTCTAAAAGGTTCGCCATCCGTGCCCTAGCATGTTTTTCTTTTTTGGTATAGATTTTATTAGTTTTTATGGGGTTAGGAATAAGGTGGGGTCGGGGTTGGGGTTAGGATTTAGGTTAGGGTTAGGATTAAGGTTAGAGTTGGGGTTGGGTTTTTTCCAAATAACATTCTCAATATTTAGCAAACAGCATAATGTCTGGGTTCATGTGTTTAACAAACAATAATAGATAATAGTTAATTATCATAAACAACATGTTAATTAATCACAATAGCCTTCTTCTTGCTGATATATATTCAAAATTATACATCACATTCCTTTCTCTCTAATTCGTCTTTCTAGCCATTGATAGAAATTATCCCACATTCTAAAGTACACCGAGCCTTCTTTCTCTTTTATCTTTAAAGTCAATCTATCCATTTCTGCACATTCTAGAATTTTCTTAATTAATACGTCTTCAGCTGGTAAATTTTCATTTTTTCCAATGTTGGGGAAATACAGATGGCATATGACACCAGTGAGATTAGCAAAAATGTTTAAAAATACTTCAATGGAAATGCAAACAAAGACCAGGTACTTATTATCATATCTGGTGGACATGCCCCAAAGCCAAAAGATTTTGGGTTAAAATACATTTATGGTTGGAGAAAATGACTACAAAACAAAATAGATTTTAAACCAGAATTATTTCTGTTAGGAATAATAGGAGCTAATTATGAGAAAGATTGCAGATATTTAATACTATATGTATTAACGGCAGCCCTAAGCAGCCCTGATTTTTCAGGAAGCTGGTAATAAAAGCCAGCCCACCCCCAAAATAAGCCCCAGCCAGACTGATGCATTTCGTATCGTATTTCCCCAAATATAAGCCCTAACCAGAAAGTAAGTCCTAATGTGTCTTTTGGTCCCAAAATTAATATAAGATCTGGCCTTATTTTCAGGGAAACATGGGTATCAGCAGAACATTCCATCCACTCCATGTTTCCCCCTTTTTTTTTTCAATACAGTCATAGTTTCTTTGCTTAAGTTATTAAGATATTTTGGATCCAGAGTAATAGCTCAGTGCTTGGAGATATTTCAGCCAATTCAGAGCCATTTTGAGCAAAAGAAGGTTAAAAGTACACCAACAGCTCATGACACACAAGCCAATGTGTACAAGCCCCACGAGGGAGCCCAATTCAGAAGCACACGAAGAGTTCGTGTTTTATCGGTTTAATTTCCAACGCGAGTAGAAAAGAAACAATTATACAGCTTCCTGTTTCGACCGCCTCTTCAGCATCCTTGCTGGTCTCTGAAATGACAAAATTGATGAAAAACCTTGGAAGCTCAATCTGACCTGTGCACTTCCTTTCGGAAACAGGCCCTCGTTTAATCCTGATAATTGAAACACCTTTTAATGATAGGAAATACTGAAACAGCACCCGCAGGAGATAATTTTGCTTTCGTTTTGCAGGAGAGAAACAAGACAAGTGTATCAGGGTGCTTCTCTCAAAACTCAAACTAAAGCGCCTCCCTTATGAAACCAGATTGCAACGCCTTGGTCTCTTCAGCCTCGAAAGACGGCGTTTAAGGGGTGACTTGATCGAAGTGTATAAAATCATGCACGGGATAGAAAAGGTGGATAGAGAAAAATTCTTTTCTCTATCACACAATACCAGGACAAGGGGGCACTCCCTAAAGCTCATAGCTAAGAAAGTGAGGACAAAAAAGGGAAATATTTCTTCACCCAGAGGGTCGTTGGTTTATGGAATTCACTTCCAGAAGGGGTCGTGACAGCTGTCAGCCTTGACAGCTTCAAGGCAGCGTTAGATAGATTCATGGAGGCTAAGTGTATCGGTGGTTATTAAAACGGATGTCCATGTGCCGCCTCTATGTTGGTTGAGGCAGGCAGGATTCCCTTGAGTCCCATTTGTTGGGGGTCAAGGGAAAGGGAGGGTTTTGCCTTCTCTTTCTGCTCAAGATCCCCATGTACAATTGGTGGGCCACTGTGTGACACAGAATGCTGGACTCGATGGGCTTTGGCCTGATTCAGCATGGCTCTTCTTATGTTCTTATGTTCTTATGATTACCTTGGTTTAATATGAACATTTCACTCTGTGGGAGGTCAGGACCCCCCTCCCCCCGAGAAAGAAATATTTTTGGACATGTTTGAAAGGCAGAATATATTTCTGTAAAGGATTTTAAAAGCAGAAACCAACCCCCCCACCAAGTCTCTCTGTCCCAAACAGATGCAGAATTGCAGATGTGATAATCTTGTCAGAAACTCTGGAATCAGGAAACTGGGATTAGGAAGAAAGATCCCTAGAATCAACACACCAAAAATCTAAGCATCATCAGCCACAGCCCCAGGGAAGCAGGATTCACCTTTGAGACATAATAGGATTAATCCACCACCATCAGAATACCAGAAAAGCACACCCAGACTCAGGTCAAAGTTCATGCCACAAGAACAACTCCAAGCAAAAGGCTCCAGAGGGTATAAAAACCCATTCTCTACATGTGCTCTCTCTTCTCTGCCAGAGCCATCTTCCTGTCTGGCTCTCCTCTTCAATAAACTGCAACCTTCTTTCTAAAGCAGTCGCCATGTTTATTCCCAGCTTGGACTGAACCATGATGAAGACTTTTCCTTCAACAACTCCAACTCCTGAACAAACACAGACATAGGCACACACACACACACACACACACACACACACACACACACACAAAAATTCCTTTTCCAGTTAAATGATGATTGTCAACCAGGCAGAATAGCAGAGTTGGAAGGGACCTTGGAGGTCTTCTAGTCCAACCCCCTGCTCAAGCAGGAGACCCCTATACCTTTTCAGACAAATAGTTGTCCAATCTCCTCTTAAAAACATCCAGTGTTGGAGAACCCACAATTTCTGGAGGCAAGCAGTTCCTTCTGATTAATTATTCTTGCTGATGGGAAATTTCTCTTTGGTTCTAGGTTGCTTCACTCCTTGATTAGTTTCCATCTGTTGCTTCTTGTTTCAATAAGACCGTTGTCTTAACTCAATTCCAAAAGATCTTGCTTGTCAGAAGGTCGCAAAAGGTGATCGCATGACCCCAGGACATGGCAACCGTCATAAATATCAGTCAGTTGCCAAACATCTGAAATTTGATCATGTGACCCCAGGGATGCTGAAATGATCCTAAGTGTGAAAAATGGTCATGTCACTTTTTTCATTGCTATTGTAACTTCAAAAGTCACTAACTGTGGTAAGTCGAGGACTACTTCATAAAATTGGGCCATTTCAGCATGCGGTAAAAAAAATACGTGTAAACCCAACACATAATGTGTCATTGACTAGCCCAGGGGAAGGCAACCTTGGCCCTTTTATGACTCGTGGACTTCAACTCCCAGAATTCCTGAGCCAGCATGGCTCAGCTTGGAAACTTCTCCCTTTCCCCTCAACATGGCTAGTTCAGGAATTCTGAACTAGCCATGTTCACATTAAGAATTCACATTAAGCCTATCTTGGCTTAATGTGAATGAGGTTGAATCTAATTGAATTGGGTAGAATTTAGTGGTTCATTCCAAATCAATTCAGGTTCCATGATTTTCCAAATCAGTTCCAAAGATTTTGTGACATATAGAGGTAGTCGTCAATTGATGATCGCAATTGAGCCCAAAGTTTCTGTTGCTAAGCGAGACGTTTGTTCAGTGAATGTTGCCCAAGTTTATAACCTTTCTGGTCACAGATGCTAAGGAAATCACTGCAGTTGTTAAGTCAGTGATACAGTTGTTAAGTGAATCTGGCTTCCCCATTGACTTTGATTATCAGAAGGTCAAAAAAGCTGATCATGTGACCCTGGGACACTGCCACTTGTCATAAATACCAGTCAGTTGCCAAGTGTCTAGGACGAGAATCAATGGTTGGAAACTGATCAAGGAGAGAAGCAACCTGGAATTAAGGAGAAACTTCCTGACAATGAGAACAATCAACCAGTGGAACAGCTTTGCCTCCAGAAATCGTGGGGGCTCCATCACTGGAGATTTTTAAGAAGAGACTGGACAGTCACTTGTCTGATATGGTATTGGTTCTCCTGCTGGAGCAGGGGGCTGGACTAGAAGACTCCCAAGGTCCCTTCCAGCTCTATTCTATTCTATTCTATTCTATTCTATTCTATTCTATTCTATTCTATTCTATTCTATTCTATTCTATTCTATTCTATTCTATTCTATTCTATTCTGTTTTCTCTTCTCTTCTCTTCTCTTCCCTTCCCTTCCCTTCTATTCTGTTTTCTCTTCTCTTCTCTTCTTTTCCCTTCCCTTCCCTTCCCCTTCTCTTCTCTTCTCTTCTCTTCTCTTCTCTTCTCTTCCTCTTCTCTTCTCTTCTCTTCTCTTCTCTTCTCTTCTCTTCTCTTCTCTTCTCTTCTCTTCTCCTCTCCTCTCCTCTTCCCTTCCCTTCGATTCCATTCTATTCATTCCATTGTTTCTTTCTTCTCTTCTCTCCTTCTCTTCTCTTCTCTTCTCTTTCTCTTCTCTTCTCTTCTCTTCTCTTCTCTTCTCTTCTCTTCTCTTCTCTTCTCTTCTCTTCTCTTCTTTCCTTCCCCTTCTATTCTATCTCTTTTCTCTCTCTCTCTTCCCTTCCTTCTCTTCTCTATTGTTTTCTCGTCTCTCTTCCCTCCCTTCCCTTCTATTGTTTTCTCTTCTCTTCCCTTCCCTTCTATTGTTTTCTCTTCTCTTCCTCCCTTCTTCCTTCTCTTCTCTTCTCTTCTCTTCTCTTCTCTTCTCTTCTCTCTCTTCTCTTCTCTTCTCTTCTCTTCTCTTCTTTTCTCTTCTCTTCTCTTCTCTTCCTTCTCTTCCTTCCTTCTCTTCTCTTCTCTTCCTTTCCCTTCCCTCTCTCTCTTCTCTTCTCTTCTCTTCTCTTCTCTTCTCTTTTCTCTTCTCTTCTCTCCTTCTCTTCTCTTCCATTCTATTCTGTTTTCTCTTCTCTTCTTTCTCTTCCCTTCCCTTCTATTGTTTTCTCTTCCTTCTCTTCTCTTCTCTTCTCTTCTCTTCTCTTCTCTTCTCTTCTCTTCTCATTCTTCTCTTCTCTTTCTCTTCTCTCTCTTCTCTTCTCTTCCCTTCCCTTCCATTCTATTCTCTCTTCTCTTCTCTTCTCTTCTCTTCCCTTCCCTTCTATGTTTTCTCTTCTCTTCTCTTCTCTTCTCTTCTCTTCTCTTCTCTTCTCTTCTCTTCTCTTCTCTCTCTCTTCTCTTCTCTTCTCTTCTCTTCTCCTCTCCTCTTCCACTTCCTTCAATTCCATTCTATTCCATTCCATTGTTTTCTCTTCTCTTCTCTTCTCTTCTCTTCTCTTCTCTTCTCTTCTCTTCTCTTCTCTTCTCTTCTCTTCTCTTCTCTCTCTTCTCTT
>JARGCV010001068.1:0-12500 GCA_034064705.1 Bothrops alternatus
GCCAAGGTGGCCTACCTCTAGCCTAGGCCTAGGCCGCTTTATGACTCATGGACTTCAACTCCCAGAATTCCTGAGCCAGCCATGCTGAGGGGAAAGGGAGAGGTTTCCAAGCTGAACCATGCTGGCTCAAGAATTCTGGGAGTTGAAGTCCACCAGTCATAAAAAGAGCCAAGGTGGCCTACCCCTGCCCTAGGCAGTGAAACCAATCACTTGCTCAGTGCAACAATTCAGAATTCATTAACTGAAAGATTCTGGGAGTTGAAATTCCCACTCAGAGGGTGGGCAGTGCTGCCTCAGACCAAAGGAGGGGGCTACTGTTAGGATTGAAGAACCAAGAATGACATGCAGGTTTAATGTCGTTCACCTACAGACAGAATCTTGCCAGGTTAGCTGCATAAGTATAGAGATATTCTGTGAAGCTCTAGGGAGGGTCTGACTTTGCCCCCTTCCTGTCCACAAGATATTCCAATATCTGCTGTCTCTGAGCCCTCTGGGAAGGAGCCTCTACGGACTATATTTCATCAAATCTTGCAGGCTTTTGCAAGGAATACCGAGGCCCCCAAAAGATGGAGGTGCCTCATGTGGAACATAGAATTGAGTTGGGCATTAGACTTATTGATTTTCCTAACTCCCATGACACCAGGCAAGTTTGCAAAGGGAGAGTCCAGCAGTCAGAACGTCATGCTGAAAGGAAAGCTTTGTGCATCCAAGTTGGCCTTCAGATCTCAACTTGATGGTCTCCTGGGCTATGGGTGCTGAGAGCTTGGGCATCTCTGACTACAATTCCCAGCAGCCCTGGCCATCAAGGCCTATGGCCTGAGATGCAATATAGAAATCAGGAAAAGGGTCTTTTGGCCACCTACCACCGTCCTAGACTGTACATTTCCCTTGTTGCTTATGTCTCTCTCTAGAAGAGAATCTTCGTAGCTCAGGGTTGAATTGTGCGACCCTTGGTGCTCTTGGTTGAGCTTGGTTGTTTTCCTGCAGACATTTCATGACCCAACTAGGGAACAGCGTCACTGCTAGAAGGGAGTGGAGTTTGCATAGTGGAGGACAAAGGGGGTGGGGAGGAAGAGGAGGAGGAGGAGGAAGCGATCTGTGGGGTCCTTGGTGCTCTCTGAGGTTGGTAGTTTTCTTGTAGATGTTTTCATGACCAAACTAAATAAAATCATCAGTGGTGGAAGGGAGGGGGGTTTGAAGAGGAGGAGGAGGAGGAGGAGGAGGAGGAGGAGGAGGAGGAGGAGATGGTCGAGATCTGTAGAGTCCTTGGTGCTCTCTGAACTTGGTTGTTTCCTTGTGGATATTTCATGACCCAACTAGGTAACATCATCAGTGCTAGAAGGGAGAGTAGGGTTTTATTCTCTGTTTATATACCTTGGCTTGTCCTGTTAGTGTTGGTGGAAATATTCTTTTCTTCTTGGTAGTTTCTTGATTATGATCTCTCTCTTTTTGTCTACAACTGCAGGTGCCTTCGGCCATCAGACGCCGAAAGGGTCCAGTGTCTCATTTTAGCTCTTGCCGGTATTTTATGGCGTGCAGGTGGCAATGATAAAGTGGTGGTGACTTTGTAAGTGAGAGGTACAATTTTTTTTTTTTTTTTAAAAAGAACACCCTATCCTTGTCCTGCTCTCCCTCCCATCCAAACTCATTTTCACCTTCTCCGATGGGAGACCTTGGAATTGGAGAAGACCCCCCCAAATTGCAGGCTCCGCCTTCATTCACCAAGAAGCTCCACTGTACAAGTAGTCCTCAGCTTATGACCGCAACTGAGCCCCAAAATTTATGTTGCTAAGCGAGACATTTGTTAAGTGAGCTTTGCCCCATTTTACGACTTTTCTGGCCACGTTTGTTAAGTGAATCGCTGCAGCTAGTAACGTGGTTGCTAAGTGAATCTCATTTCCCCCATTGACTTTGCTGTTCAGAAGGTCACATGACCCTGGGACAATGCGACGGTCGTAATTATGAGCCAGTTGCCAAGCATCCGAATATTGATCACGTGACCAAGGGGATGCTGCAGCGGTCGTAAGTGTGAAAAATGGTCATAAGTCACTTTCTTCAGTGCCAGTGTAAGTTTGAACGGTCGCTAAACAAACCGTTGTAATTCAAAGACTATCCCATAATAACAACCAGTGGAGGAATAATAATGAAACAGTGCTTCCTTCAACAATAGCTACTTATTACAGATTTTCCTGTGCTGTGGGCATATAGCTTTACAGATAGTCCTTGGCTTATGACTGCAACTGAGCCCCAAAATTTATGTTGCTAAGTGAGACATTTGTTAAGTGAGCTTTGCCCCATTTTATGACCTTCACAGTTGTTAAGTGAATCAACTGCAGTTGTTAAACTAATAATAATAACACGGTGGTTAAACCTGGCTTCCCCACTGACTTTGCTTGCCAGAAGGTCGTAAAAACAGATCCCATGACCCAGGGATTCTGCAACCGCCATAAATGCATGTCAGTTGCCGAGTGTCCGCGTTTTTGATCACATGAACCTGGGATAACTGTTGTTAAGTACATGCCAGTTTCCATCACGTGACCACGGGGATGCTGCAACAACGTTAAGTGTGAAAACAGTCCTAGGTCACTTTATCCTCCCCGGTTCTGTTGTACCTTCAAACGGTCACTAAACAAATGTTTATATGTTGAGGACGAGCTATATGTTCCAGCGTGCCCATTCAGAATTTAATTTGAACAGAAATGAAGCTCTCTTGGCTGGTGATGTTCTACTCCCCCCCCACTTCCTCTCCCTGACCCCCCCCCTCTCTCCACCCCATAGCTAAGCAACTTCATACTGTCTTCCTGAAGGTCATCTGAAGGTTTTTGGAGTGCATGGTGGTGGTGGTGATGGTGATGGGGGGGTGGCGGCTCCTATTAAACTGAAACTCCTTTCAGCCAACCCTCAGGAAATATGAAAACAGCGAAAACTTCAAAATAGAAAGAATACGCTAAATAGGTCTGCTGAATCACCCACAGGTTATTGCTTTTTTGCCCTGGCATTCGAGAAAATCAGAATGTTTTGTTTTTCTGACCTTTTCAGGTCTACAGGAATACAGCAGTTCACGCCTGCGGGAAAATATAAGCCAGACGGGATCTTAGAAATGGTACATTTTTATTTAGACTTCTTCCTCTCTCCCTCCGTCCCTCCCTGCCTCTCCCCCCCCCCCCCCCGTTTCTCTTCATCATCTATTGCTCCTCTCTGCTTCCCTCCCCTTCCCCTTTCTCTCTCTCTCTTTTTATGTTCCTTTTCATCTCCTTCCTTCCTCCCTCCTTCCCTCCTTCCCTCCCTCCTTTTCTTTCTCTCTCCTTCCTTTCTTCCTTTCTTCCTCCCTCTCTCCTTCTCTCCCTCCCTTTCTCCTTCCTTCCTCCTTCCTTCCTCCCTCCCTCCTTTCCTTTCTTTTCTCTTTCTTCTTTATGTTCCTTTTCATCCTTCCTTCCTTCCTCCCTCCTTCCCTCCCTCCCTTTCTTTTCTCTTCTTTATGTTCCTTTTCATCCTTCCTTCCTTCAGTCTTTCCTTCCTTCCTTCCTTCCTTCCTTCCTTCCTTCCTTCCTTCCTTCCTTCCTTCCTTCCTTCCTTCCTTCCCCTTCCCTCCCTCCCTCTCTTCCTCCCTGATAGAACTATAATGATTGTATTTTTATACTATATCCAAATTTGAACAAATGTTTTCCAAGCTATGGGATGTCACTGAGGCTGCTTCAAATTTTAATTACTTATCAAAGGAAGACGTTATTCTGTCCCCCCACTGAGAGAGTGAGAGAAAGGGAGAGAGACAAAAAGGGAGAGAGAGAGAGGAGAGAGAGAGAGAGAGAAGAGAGGGAGAGAGAAAGAGAAGGAGAGAGACAAAAAGAGAAGGAAAGAAAGAGAGGAGAGAGAGAAAGAGAGAGAAGGAGAGAGGAGATGGAGAGAAACAGAGAAAGAGATAAAGAGGAGGGGAAAGAGAGAGAGAGAGAGAGAGAGAGAGAGAGAAAGAGAGAGAAGGAGAGAGGAGATGGAGAGAAACAGAGAAAGAGATAAAGAGGGGAGAGAGAGAGAGAGAGAGAGAGAGAGAGAGAGAGAGAGAGAGAGAGAGAGAGAGAGAGAGAGAGAGAGAGAGAGAGAGAGAGAGAGAGAGAGAGAGAGAGAGAGAGAGAGAGAGAGAGAGAGAGAGAGAGAGAGAGAGAGAGAAGATATATTCAGTGTCTGGAAGTTGGTGAGAAACCAGATAAGCATAAATAAATCTTTAGGCTTATCCTCTTAGTAACTTAAACCCTCTTGGTACTGGCGGTTTGGAGTTGGTACGTGTGAGATACCCAATTCCACCAGGCAGGTGTGGGAAACGCAACCTGTTTCCCTTCATCCCAGCTTTCCAACAAAGCTGTCAGATGTTCTGAATTCTTGCTTCAAATGGGTAGCCTAGATGACAAACGGGTAGCCTAGATGAGCAGGTGCCGCCAAAGTTGAGTGGCTGTTTCGTTTATTTTAGAAAGAAAAATATCTGAACGCTGATAGGGGTAAAAAAAAAGTCATTGCCCTCCAGGATTAAGAAAACTTACATGCAACTGCAATTCATTGTTTGCCATATTGGGCTACTTTAAGACAGATGGACTTCAACTCCCATGAATTCCCAAGCCAGCCACATATTTCTCTTCCAACCCAGCAGAATTCGCACGTCTGCTTCAAAAGAGCGTCATTTGGGGTGATTTTGTCACCTAGATATCAAAGTTTAATTTTCCTCCCTTGTTGCAGCTTCTGTTACACTTCATCACAAAATATGAAGATCTGCTGAAGTTCCTACAACAGAATATCCATCAGGTATGAGGCCGGCAAAGAAGCGGTCAGTTCTGTGCAGGGCCCTCAAATTATACACTACACGCCTTGTTGTCGTTTTTTTTGCTTGTGTGTTTAAAAGTACCTTGTCTAGGAAAGACACACCAGTTCATCAGGAAGGGACGTGTGGCTTAGACCCGGCTCTTAACTGCCTTCCGGTTTACCTTATTTTATTTAGTTTAAAAAAAAAAATCCTCCCTTTATTAAAGGTAGGATTTAGCATGACGACTGTAACGGAGGCTAGAATTTCGTAAGTCAGGACAGTCATAAGGCGCCCACATGACTAACCCCCTTTGCAACTTGTTTTGGCTGCAGTCGTGAAGCAAATGGAGTAGTTGCAAAGCGAATCTGGTTTTTGGGGGGGGGGGCGGAAATCAAATGAAAAGGCCAGAAACTGGCAAAAAATAAAATAAAATAAGTCAGTGTAATGTGACTGCAGAACAGTGGTAAAAGTGAGCTTGTTGTCAAGAGTCCAAAATGGCCACATGGTCTTTCTGTGTGTGTGTGTGTGTCTCCATCTTAACCCCAGAACTGGGTCCCAAATCCCTTTTGGGGGAGGGGTTATTGTTGTAACTTCACTAAGAAGTTCATTAAGAGGCTAGTTGTTAAGCAAGGACCACCTGTACTTTATAAATAATTCAAGGTGACAATTAAGGTGACTTACGACCTCCTTCTACTTTCTGCACAACAACAATCCTGTGAGGTAGGTTGGGCTGAGGGAATGACTGGCTTATGGTCACCCCAGCTGGCTTTCATGCCTAAAGTGGGACTAGAACTCCCCGTCTCCTGGTGATTGGCCCAAAGCCACCCAGCCGGCTTTCATGCCTAAGGAAGGACTAGAATTCCCTGTCTCCTGGTGATTGGCCCAAAGTCACCCAATCAGTTTTTATGCCTAAGGTAGGACTAGAACTCCCCGTCTCCTGGTGATTGGCCCAAAGCCACCCAGCCGGCTTTCATGCCTAAGGAAGGACTAGAATTCCCTGTCTCCTGGTGATTGGCCCAAAGTCACCCAATCAGTTTTTATGCCTAAGGTAGGACTAGAACTCACCGTCTCCTGGTGATTGGCCCAAAGCCACCCAGCCGGCTTTCATGCCTAAGGAAGGACTAGAATTCCCTGTCTCCTGGTGATTGGCCCAAAGTCACCCAATCAGTTTTTATGCCTAAGGTAGGACTAGAACTCACCGTCTCCTGGTGATTGGCCCAAAGCCACCCAGCCGGCTTTCATGCCTAAGGAGGGACTAGAACTCTCTGTCTCCTGGTGATTGGCTGAAAGTCACCCAGTTAGTTTTTATGCCCAAGGGGGGACTAGAATTCGCCATCTCCTGATGATTGGCCCAAAGTCACCCAGCTGGCTTTCGTGCTCAATGCAGGACTAGAATTCACGTTCTCCTGGTTTCCAGGCCACACTGGCTCAGATAGACAGCAGACCGAAACAATTAAGCAATAAATAATAGCCAAGAATGCCAGCGTTTTAGAAGGTAATAAATAAACAGTTTAATACTGTCCAGTATGTTTGTCTGTTAGATTCATGCACCGCCTTTCCCTCAGCAGTTACAGACAACATACTGATGTTTCCTCCTTCTATTTTTCCTCAGAACAATAACCCTGTGAGGTAAGAATGGTTGGCAATCCAGCACCTTTGCCATGAATTGAAAGTGGCTTTTTGTAATAAAATGGCAGGAGCATCAAATGATGCATGAGCGTACACACAAACACACACAAACACACACAAACACAAAAACAAACACATTTATTTGTTAAATTTATTTGCTGTCCATCTCACTATGGGATTATTCTGAGTACTCTAGGCATACACAGTAATACATATGCGTATGGATATCTTAAGAGCGTTTCAGTACAATAAACGATATAAAAAAAGTAAAAAAAAACCAAACAAAGACAAATTAAAGAAGTCAAGGAAAGTGAAAAGAAGTGGAGAAAGAAGAAAAACACAAAACTACGACTTCCTCCCTTCTTTCTGCCAAATAACAGAATAACAGAATAATCGATGTCTATTTTTTTTCCATTTCCCCAGAACTTTTTTTTTTTTTAATTTCCCAAATCCACAAATCACCAAACGAGTCCTTTTCTTCATCAAAAAGTCCATCTAAGAAAGAAAGGTCTTTTTTTCCTCTCCCTAAGAAATTGCTTTTAGTGGTACTTAAGAACGATGTTTGTGGAACAGGCTGAATTATGTTTTAATGGCTTTACCCGATCTGAACTACATTTCCCCATCTTATTTTCGTCTGAAAATTAAGGAAGGACAGGCTAATTAGGGCCTGAGGGAAGGGGTAGATTTCCCCACTGGCTCCTGATGTAGGTCAGAAAGAGGCAGAGCTGTGCTTGTGCTGTTGCAATTGCCACTTTTGTGAACCAACCGGCTTATTTGCTTTTAAAAAGTGGATTATAAAGCTAGGTGGGCTCCAGCTTCAGCACAAAAAAACACACAAAGATACAAGCAGTCCCCAAAATACAACTGAGCCCAAAATTTCTGTTGCTAAGCAAGACAGTTGTTAAGTGAGTTTTGCCCCACTTTACGGCCTTTCTTTGTACAATCGTTAAATGAATCACTGCAATTGTTAAGTTAGTAACAGGGTTGTTAAGTGAATCTGGATTCCCCCCATTGAATTTGCTTGCCAGAAGACCACAAAAGGGACCCAAAAGCCGTCATAGGGGTCTGAATTATTTTTTTTTTTAATATAAAAATTTCTTTATTAAACATTCAGCATTGTACATAAAGTCTTTGTATGCATCAAACATCATAGCCTCTGGTATACAACACTACGTATTATTCTTTGGAAACGTCTGGTTTGGTAAACATTTTTCACTCCTCACTTCAATCCTCTATTATACACCCGTTACATTTTTTATTCTCTATGATCCCTAATAATAGGTCCTGAGGTAGTAGTTAAACATTAGATATAAGATCATATTAATAATCAATCCTCAGAGAACACAGCATATAACACTAGGTATTAATCTTTGTAAACGTTTGGTTTGGTACATATTCTTTACTCCTCACTTCCAGTCTCAACTATATGTCTGTTGTATTTTATCTTTTATGATCCCTAGCAAAAGATCCTGAGCTAGAGATTCAATAACCTGGGGTAAAAAAAAAAAAGTAATCAACATCAAGCATAAGATCATATTAGGAAGCAATCATATTAAGAAGCGATCATCGTAGAGCATAACATACAACAATAGGTAGGGGTCTGAATTTTGATCAGGTGAGCACGAGGAAGCAGCAACAGTCGCAAGTGTGAAAAATGGTGGTGTCACAGAAAAAAAAGTGGCGTAAGTCAAGGATAGCCTGTAAGCATTCTTGTTATAGAGATTTGTTCCTAATTGCTAGTGGAAACAAAGTTGTGTGTTGAAAGCCACAAAGACGTCACCACTACCGTGACGCTGTCACACAAATATTCCATTTCAGCAACAGGGTTGAGCCAGCTTCTAGTCTGTCCGTAATATGGGCAGGGTAATTTTGAACTGTCGTCTCTCTCTGTCTTGCTTGCCCTGCTGCCTATTGGCATTAAAATAGGAAGAGGGAGGTCTCTTAAGGAGTTCCTGAATGAAAAGCAGGACAAATAATAATAATAATAATAATAATAATAATAATAATAATAATAATAATAATAATAATAATAATAAAGTTGGAAGGGGCCTTGGAGGTCATCTAGTCCAACCCCCTGCCCAGGTAGGAGACCCTATACCATTTCAGACAAATGGCCGTCCAGTCTCTTCTTAAAAACTTCCAATGTTGGAGCATTCACCGCTTCTGGAGGCAGGTTGTTCCACTGGCTCATTGTTCTCGCTGTCGGGAAACTTCTCCTTAGTTCTAACCCATGCAAGTAGTCCTCGAATTGCGACCACAATTGAGCCCAAAATTTACATTGCTAAGTGAAACATTCCAGAAACTAAGAAGAATTATTGCGCGCATTTTTTTGTTCAACTATAAAGGCTTTGCCTGGGGCGGCCTCTATTCTGGTCATCACTCCATATTTTTCATGTTCCACCTTCCCCTTGATCTGTCTTTCAGTTTGAGGCTGGTCCACACGGCTGCATTCTTCTGACTTTGTCAGTGATATTGTCAAGATCCATCAATCGGTGAGTTTGTTTGCATTTCATTCGGAGAGATCTAATTAGCGCTTAAGCCCCTGGTACATATTTGAAAGATGGACATGAGCCGAAGCTTCAAAGAATGTTTGAAGATAGATAGAATTCTTTAGGTTTCTCAGAAAATGTCCGTGCTGGTTTCTTGCCCTAAGCACGTACACATTCATAACTACCACCGCTGAATTTTGCTAGATCAGACATGTCAAACACAAGGCTCAGGGGCCGGATGCGGCCTGCAAAGTGGTTTCATGTGGCCCGCGAAGCCATCCTGGAAACAGTGAGGGAACGGCCCCCGCTGCCTTGGCCCTGGCCCAGGCTGGCCGGCCGGGAGCCAATGTACAATTTTGTGGTGGCCATCTATGCTGAAACGCATTCAGTCTTAGCTCCACAAGGCCGCCTAGAAACAGCGAGGAACCGGCCACTGCCGTGTTGGCCCCGCCCCCTGGATGCCTGCTGGGGAGGTGTCCCCCTTTGTGAGGAAGGAAGAAATGGACCAGGCCATGGCGCTTGCCCCGGTCCCCCCCCCTTCTGCCAGAGACCCTCAGATCTGCCCCACTCCTGCCCAGGCCCCCACAGGCGCTCTTGATGCGAATGATGTAGAGCTGGCCATGTCCACCCAGTAGGCCACACCCACTCCATCCATGCCCACTCAGTAGGCCACACCCATCCTGGCCACACCCACCCAGTCCCCCCCCCCCCGAGGACAACCGCAACACTGATGCGGCCCTCAATGAAATTGAGTTTGACACCCCTGGTCTAGATCCTCAGCAACAGTTTTCCCTCCTGTGGGATTATTCCAGATTATACTCTGGAACCCAGAGGACAAGAAGTTTTAACATATTTTATAAAGCAAGTGCATGACTTGGTGGGCTTTTGCGTGCCAGGAAAGATACTTTTCTCAAATGTTCACAAATTTGTGAAATCAGTTTCCCCTGTTTTTCTTAACCTTGTCAGGAGGGCTGGCTGGGGAATTCTGGGAGTTGAAGTCCACACATTTTAAGCTTGCCAAGGTTGAGAAGCACAGTTTGTCATCCTAATTCCAAGGTTGTCGAGTGCCAACGGGGTACTTGAAGCCATCATGACATCCTTGTGTGAAGAAAATAATGTAGATAGCATCATGGGACCGGTTGAGGCCATTCCAGCTTCTTCTGGTGCCTGATTCTGGAGCTACATCAAGGAAAAATTGTAATTGGAAGAACATCCAAACTAAAAATTGAAGGCCATTTCATGGGCTCTTTTGAGAGTAATCTGTCTCCAGATCTGTGTCCCACATTTTATGACCTTTCTTGCCACAGTTGTTAAGTGAATCACTGCAGTTGTTAGTGACACGGTTGTTAAGTGAATCTGGCTTCCCCATTGATTTTGCTTGTCAGAAGGTCACAGAAGGGGATCACATGACTCTGGGATGGTGCAATCGTCATAAATATGAGTCAGTGGCCAAGCATCTGAATTTTGATCACGTGGGGAATGCCGTAAGTGTGAAAAACGGTTGTACGTCACTTTTTTCAGTGCTGTAATTTAGAACGGTCACTAAATGAACTATTGTATGTGCTTTACTGGGATTATGGCTAAAAGGACTTAGGGAGAACCATATGCTCAGTGGAATTTTTTTTTTTTTTAGTTTAGCAGATTAAAAACCTGAATCTTTTTTTTTTTTGAAAATATATTTTATTAGTTTTTTTAATTTTTACAGAAAGAAGAAACAACTCAAATCAAATCATAGTGTTAAAATAAACAATTATCCATAAACAAAACATAAGTACATTTTTCAATACATCTAATACTAATAACTCAACTGAAAATAATCATACCACACAATTAACATTACTGCTCGGTACCCCCACCACCACATCCCCCCCTACCCTAACCTTCCCCCCTCACTTACCAACTAACTACCTACTTTCCTCCCTCCTTCTCTACTTCTCTACCCTTACTCATCCCCCCTCTTACCAACTTTCTTTCTACTTTCTTTCTACTTTCCTCCCTCCTTCTCTATCTCCGTCCTACTCTTCCCCCTTCTTTTTTTTTTTAATATAAAATTCTTTTATTAAAACAATCAACATTGAACATAAAAAAAACATATTGTGCAGCAATCATCATGGCACCTGATATACAATACTAGGTATTAGTCACTGAAAACGTCTGAATTAGTTAGCTCAAGAGCTGAAGTCCTTAATAAGGGGAAATAAACACGGGAACTAATTTGGCCCCCTGAGCAGCTTTAATGAATGTCTGCCTTATCTGCTCAGGAGAAGGAAACGTAAGCAGGCAAGGGAGAATTCATTGTTCTTCCTTAAAATCTTTTAAGTTCCAAAGGTCAGGCTAAGCTCACCTTTCCCATCAGTCAGAAGGGCAGACGGTGGCTGTTTTGGGTGGGAAAATACAGGGCAGATTGGAAACTGCTTATCCTGGAGAAGGTCCACTGGTGTGATTGCTAAGAAGCAACACCGAATCATTGGCACGCGAGTCAAGTCAGTTGTGAGAAGTCTCAGCCACACCATAGTCCTCAACTTACCACAGTTCATTTAGTGGCCACTCAAAAGTTACCACGGCACTGACTTCGGACCGTTTTTCTCAGTGACAGCTAATGGTCATGTGACCAAAAATTCAGACGCTTGTCAACTGGTTCATACTTGTGACCGTTGCAGCGTCCCCAGGGTCATGGGATCGCCTTTTGCCACCTTCTGACAAACAAAATTAATGGGGAATCCAGACTGACTTAACAACCGGTTTAATAACTTATCAACTGCGGTGATTCACTTATCAACTGTGGCAAGAAAGATCGTAAAATGGGGCGAAACTCACTTAACAAGCGGCAGAAACTTTGGTCTCAATTGTGGTCATAAGACGAGGACTACCCATAACGCCATGCTCCAGGATTGCTATGTAACTCCTGGGTAGATGTTTTGAAATGATCTTGGAATGGAAACAGCTGCAAAGATCACCCCAAAAATGCTTTTTCAAAAGTCAGCTGGACTTTCTTGGTTTTTTTCCCCACTTTGGAAACATTTCGTTTCTCATCCCAGGAGCTTCTTCAGTTTTAACTGAAGAATTTTAGAACTGAAGAACTGAGGTTAGAACCGAAGAAGCTTCCTGGAAGAGAAGCGAAAGGTTTTCAAAGAACAACCCAAGAAAGTCCAGTTGTCTTTTGGAAAAGCACTTTTGGGATAACCATGATCTAGACCAGGGGTAGGCAACCTTGGCTCTTTTATGACTCGTGGACTTCAACTCCCAGAATTCCTGAGCCAGCAAGGCTCAGCTTGGAAACCTCTCCCTCTCCCTGGCTGGCTCAGGAATTCTGGGAGTTGAAGTCCACAAGTCATAAAAGAGCCAAGGTGGCCTACCCCTGGTCTAGGCCTACGCCGCTTTATGACTGGTGGACTTCAACTCCCAGAATTCCTGATCCAGCCTGGCTCAGCTTGGAAACCTCTCCCTTTCCTCTCAGCATGGCTGGCTCAGGAATTCTGGGAGTTGAAGTCCACCAGTCATAAAAGAGCCAAGGTGGCCTACCCCTGGTCTAGGCCTAGGCCCCTTCATGACTGGTGGACTTCAACTCCCAGAATTCCTGAGCCAGCCTGGCT
>JARGCV010001068.1:17500-32410 GCA_034064705.1 Bothrops alternatus
GGCGCACACGGATACTGCACACAGGTAAATAGCAGAGCAGGGCCCGTGAGTTGGAGGTGCAACTAAAAGGAACAATCCATGGGGAATTGTTAGTTGCCAAGGGGTCAAATCAAGGTAAGCTGTAACATGGTTCTACACTAGAGTAAGTAGCTGTTCGATGTCACTTGCTGATGTCCTCCAGGGACCCATAATGCAGCCTCTCTCGGTGGTGGCCCACTTCTGGGCAAGACTTAGCTCAAAAACAGTAACTGTGAGAGTCCTAGTGGATGATCAATTGGCCATGAGCCAGATTGGGGCAATTTTATGTCCCCAATCCTTCCCCGCAGGGAGGCGGAACCGATTAGATGGTTCCGCCCCAGACGCCTGATGGTTTTCAGACAGCGCTTGGGGAATTACCGAGCTCGTTCATTCACAATTCGGCGGAGTCCCTGGTAGCGACATGGAATACGGCCGTGAAGGGGGCTATTGACCGGATTGCGCCTTTGCGACCTCTCAGTGGTGCTGGCCCCAGGAGGTCTCCTTGGTTCACCGAGGAGCTCAGGGGGATGAAGCGCCATAAGAGACGTCTAGAGAAGCGATGGAGATGAAGTAGGTCCGGATCTGATCGAACCAGATTGAGCTCATTTATTAGAGCCTATTTGAAGGCGATTAAGGCGGCAAGATCTCTGTATCTTTCTGCTTTGATCGCGTCTGCGGAATCTCATCCGGCTGCCCTGTTTAGGGTGACCCGGTCCCTCCTTAACCCAAGGGATCCGGGGCCTCCCTTGCAGGGTAGTGCCGAGGACTTTAACAACTGTTTCGCAGACAAAGTGGCTCAGATCCGGGCTGACCTAGACTCCAATTGTGTAGCAGAGTCGACTGATAATGATTCAGTTGAGGGGACAGGGGCATGTCCTTGTCCGGTCATCTGGGGTGAGTTTGAGGCTGTTAACGCCTGAGGAAGTGGACAGGGCCATTGGAGCTGTGAGTTCTGCCACCTGTTTGTTGGACCCGTGTCCCTCCTGGCTGGTTTCGGCCAGTAGGGTGGTGACACGTACCTGGATCCAGGAGATTGTCAACGCTTCTTTGAGGGAGGGGTCCTTTCCGGCTCCTTTAAAGGAGGCACTTGTGCACCCCCTCCTCAAGAAGCCTTCCCTGGATCCAGCAATTTTGACCAACTATCGTCCGGTCTCCAACCTCCCCTTTGTGGGGAAGGTTGTTGAGAAGGTAGTGGCACGTCAGCTCCAGCGGTCTCTGGAGGAAGCCGATTATCTGGGCCCTCTGCAGTCGGGGTTCAGGCCCGGCTACTCCACCGAAACTGCTTTGGTCGTTCTGATGGATGATCTCTGGCGGGCCCGGGATAGAGGCCAGTCCTCTTTCCTGGTGCTCCTTGACCTCTCAGCGGCGTTCGATACCATCGACCATGGTATCCTTCTGCGCCGGCTGGAGGGATTGGGAGTGGGGGGCACCGTATTGCGGTGGTTCTCCTCCTATCTCACTGGTCGGTCACAGTCGTTGTTTGTGGGGGGTCAGAGGTCCACCTGTAGGTTACTCCCGTGTGGGGTACCTCAGGGGTCAGTTCTCTCCCCCCTACTTTTTAACATCTACATGAAGCCACTGGGTGAGATCATCCATCGGCACAGAGTGAGATACCATCAGTACGCTGATGATACTCAGCTGTACATTTCCACTCCTGGCCATATCAGTGAAGCGGTTGAGGTGATGTGCCGGTGTCTGGAGGCTGTGAGGGTTTGGATGGGTGTTAACAGATTAAGGCTCAACCCCAATAAGACAGAGTGGCTGTGGGTGATGCCTCCCAAGATCACTTCTATCTGTCCTTCCATTACCCTGGGGGGTGAATCTATAAACCCCTCAGAGAAGGTCCGCAACTTGGGTGTCCTCCTCGATCCACAGCTGACATTGGATCATCATTTGTCGGCTGTGGCGAGGGGGGCATTTGCCCAGGTTCGCCTGGTGCACCAGTTGCGTCCTTACTTGGATTGGGAGTCTCTCCTCACAGTCACACATGCCCTTGTCACCTCGAGGATCGACTACTGCAATGCTCTCTACATGGGGCTACCCTTGAAGAGTGTTCGGAGACTACAACTAGTGCAAAATGCAGCTGCGCGAGCAGTTGTGGGCCTTCCTCGTTGTGCCCACATTTCACCAACTCTCCGCATGCTGCATTGGTCGCCTATTGGTCTCCAAGCCCAATTCAAGGTGTTGGTTATTACCTATAAAGCCCTTCATGGCATGGGACCAGGATACTTACGGGACCGCCTTCTGCCACACACTTCTCTACGACCGGTGAGAGCGCACAGGGTCGGCCTCCTCCGGGTCCCGTCAGCGAAACAATGTTGTCTGGCGGGTCCTAGGGGGAGGGCCTTCTCTGTTGTGGCGCCCGCCCTCTGGAACCAACTGCCTCCTGAAGTCCGCGTTTCCCCCACTCTCCCGGCCTTCCAGAAAAATCTAAAAACTCATCTTTGCCGGCAGGCCTGGGGATGATTGTGGTTGATTGTTGAATTGAATGTGTGTTTTATTGTTTTTTTTAGATATCGTTGTTTGGGTTTTTTTTATTGTAATTTTATTGTTTTATATATATGTTGTTGAGTCCCCGGAGAGGAGCGGCATACAAACCCAAATAAATAAATAATAAATAAATAAATGTGCAGCAACAGGCAAGAAAGTGAATACAATCCTGGATTGTATAAACAGAGGCATAGAATCAAGGTCAGGCAAAGTATTAGTGCCGCTTTATAAAACCCTGGTGAGGCCACACCTGGAATAGTGCAGCCAAGTTTGGTCACCATATCACAAAATAGTGGTTGAGAGTTTGGAAAAAATTCAGAGAAGAGCAACTAAGATGATCCAAGGCCTGGAGACTAAAACATATGAAGAATGACTGCAGGAGTTGGGTTTGGCTAGTCTATAGAAAAGAAGAAATAGGGGAGACATGATAGCAGCATTCCAGTGTCTGAGGGGCTGCCACAAGGCAGAGGTGGGGTCACGTTATTCTTCAAAGCACCAGAAAACAGGACAAGAAACAATGGTTGGAAACTGAACAAAGAGAGAAGCAACCTGGAATTAAGGAGAAACTTCCTAACAGTGAGGACAATTAACCAGTGGAACAGCTTGCCTCCAGAAATCCTGGGCGCTCCATCACTGGAGGTTTTTAAGAAAAAGCTAGACAGTCACTTGTCTGATATGGTATAGATTTTCCTGCTTAAGTGGGGGCTGGACTAGAAGACCTCCAAGGTCCCTTCCAGCTCTATTCTATTCTATCTCTGCACATTAACTGTCCAGAAAGATTTAAATATGGTTTGTTTGTGACACCTTTCAAGGATATTCTTTTCTCAAGCAGAACTTTAGAAATACTCAACTTCAAATATATTCTTCAAACATTCCCTTTTCATCCACCATGGGGCAAAAGCTACTTAACAACTGTCTCACTTAGCAACTGAAATATGGGACTCAGATGTGAGCATCAGTCAAGGACTACCTGTATTATCATGTATACTGGTAGTCCTACGACCATAATTGAGCCCAAAATTTTTGTCGTTAAGTGAGACATTCTTTAAATGAATTTTGCTCCGTTTTACCTTTCTTGCCACAGTTGTTAAGTGGATCACTGCAGTTGTTAAGTGAGTCCCACGGTTGTTAAGTGATTCTGGCTTCATCATTGACTTTGTTTGTCAGAAGGGGATCACTTGAACCCAGGACACTGCGACCGTCATAGATATGAGTCAGTTGCTGAGCATCTGAGTGTTAAACATGTGATTGTGGGGATGCTGCAATGGTTGTAAGCGTGAAAAACGGTCAGAAGTCAGTTTTTAACTTGAATGATCATTAAACAGACTGTTGTAAGTCATGGGCAACCTATAATTAAGCTTCCATATACCAAAAAAGTAGAAGAATTTTGATCCACTTCCTTAAATTCATTTCAGGCAAAGGCTGACTTGGAGCCAAGTGATTGTATCAGATCTTTGAGTCTGTCTGACCAGTGCTTAATCCATCCGCTGTTTTGTTCTCCTGAAACTAGGAACTGGTCAACCTGCTACTGACCGGCAAGGCCGTATCCAACGTCTTCAACGATATGATGGAGCTGGACTCGGGAAACGGCAACATCACCATCCTGAAAGGCGTCACTGGCCGTAGCGACCTGGGCTTGTTGTCCCTCTTTGAGCATTATGATGTCTGTCAGGTATGGAGAAGACTTGTGAAAAAGCTGGGGTTGACATCCTTTTGTCTGAAATCACGTGAAGTGTTAATGCCACTCTATAATGCCTTGGTAAGGCCACACTTGGAAAACTGCATCCAGTTTTGGTCACCACGATGTAAAAAAAGATGTTGAGACTCTAGAAAGAGTGCAGAGAAGAGCAACAAAGATGATTAGGGGACTGGAGGCTAAAGCATATGAGGGACGGTTGCTGGAATTGGGGGTGTCTAGTTTAACAAAGAGAAGGATGAGGGGGGACATGATAGCCATGTTCCTATATCTCAGGGGCTGCCCCAAAGAAGAGGGAGTCAAGCTATTCTCCAAGGCACCTGAAGGCAGGACAAGAAGCAACGGATGGACACTAAACAAGGAGAGAAGCAACCTGGAACTAAGGAGAAACTTCCTGACAGTTAGAACAATTAACCAGTGGAACAACCTGCCTCCAGAAGTTGTGATTGCTCCAACACTGGAAGTTTTTAAGAAGAGACTGAACAGCCATTTGTCCGAAATGGTATAGGGTTTCCTGCCTGAGCAGGGGGTTGGACTAGATGACCTATAAGATCCCTTCCAACTTTTTTTAAATAATAATAATAATAATAATAATAATAATAATAATAATAATAATTAATTGAGTTGAGCTAACTAGACTTCTGTTGCCACGGAAGTCAACGCAAACATTTGCTCTTTTGGCCTACATCTCTCTCTGTGTGTCCTTTGCCTTGTTCTGTACACCAGTTTTCTCCTTAATCCTATTTCTAGTAACTTCCTTTTTCTAATACAGGTAATTCTCGATTTAACAACCATAAGTGAGCCCAAAATTTCTGTTGCTAAGCAAGACATTTGTTAATGAGTTTTGCCTCATTTTCCTGTCACGGTTGCTAAGTGGATCGCTGCAGTTGTTAAGTTGGAAACTGGCTTCCCCACTGAGTTTGCTTGCTAGAAGGTCGCAGAAGGAGATCACGTGACCTCAGGAGACTGCAACTGTCATAAATATGAGCCAGATGCCTAGCACTTGAAATCACGTGACCAAGGGGATGCTGCAACAGTCGTTAATTGTGAAAAATGATCATAATGCTATTGTAGCTTCGGACTATCATTAAATGAATTGTTGTAAGTTGAGGATCTGTGGACTTCAGTTCCTAGAATTTTCCTGCTTTGCTGACTGGGGAATTCTGGGAAATGAAGTCCACACTCCTTCAAGTTGTCAAAGTTGAGAAACATTGATTCTGAAGATTTGGGTCTTTGGGGAATTGGATACCGTCCAATGTGTTCCTCTCGCTAACTGAGAACTTTGTCATTAATTTGTTGTTGTTAGTTGCGAAGTCGTGTCCGACCCATCGCTACCCCATGGACAATGTTCCTCCAGGCCTTCCTGTCCTCTGCCATCTTCTGGAGTCCATTGAAGCTCAGGCCTGCTGCTTCAGGGCCTCCATCCAGCCACTTTGTTCTCTGTCGTCCCCTTCTTCTCTTGCCCTCCATCTTTCCCAGCATCAGGCCCTTCTCCAGGGAGTCCTTCCTTCTCATGAGGTGGCCAAAGGACTTGAGTTTCAACTTCAACATCTGGCCTTCTAAAGAGCAGTCGGGGTTGATCTCCTCCAGGACTGACCGGTTTGATCGTCTTGCAGTCCAGGGGACTCGCAGGAGTCTTCTCCAGCACCAGAGTTCAAAGGCCTCCATTCTTTTGACGCTCAGCCTTTCTTATGGTCCAACTTTCACAGCTATACATTGCAACTGGGAAAACCACGGCCTTGACTATACGCACTTTTGTTGGAAGGGTGATGTCTCTGCTTTTTAGTATGCTTTTTAGTATGTCTAGATTTGCCATAGCTTTCCTCCCCAGGAGCAAGCATCTTTTGATTTCTTGGCTGCAGTCCCCCATCTGCGGTGATCTTGGAGCCCAGGAAGATAAAATCTGTCACTACCTCCATTTCTTCCCCATCTATTTGCCAGGAATTGAGAGGGTCGGATGCCATCATCTTGGCTTTCTTAATGTTGAGTTTCAAGCCAACTTTTGCACTCTCCTTCTTCACTCGCATCAAGAGGTGAATTGTAATTTAAAAGATGGTTTAACTGAAAACATGACGGCATTCAATATAGGGATTAGTTCGAAATGCACCTCTGTACACAGAATGGATATCAAAAAAATAAAAATTAAGGGGTTCGCCAGTATTGTGATGGGTTTTGAAGTGAGGGAGGACAACTTTATTTACTGGAGGAGCATGAAAAAAATCTCAGAAATAACCTTTTTGAGCTGCTTCTGTTGATGTTGGCACAGCCAGAAGCAAAAATGGAATCCAATCCCTTGCAGTTACCCACCCAGAAATGCAGACATTCCTTGTGTCCAGCGGTCAAAGAGATTAAATCCCCAGAGAAATACTGTGTAGCTTCTCTAGAAAGTGAAAATTCCTGAGGTTGAAAAGGGGATTTTTTCCCCCCAGTTTGTGTGCTTCTCACCATTACTTTGCGCAATAACACTAGGCAGCACCCATAAAGCTCCTCTTTTACTTTGCTTTTTACTCTTTGCTTTATATTTTTCATTACTTTACTCTTTACTCTTTAGTTTTTACTTCTTACTTTATACTTTGTTTTTTACTTTGCTCTTTATTTTACTCTTTACTCTTCCTTCTACTTTTTAATTTACTCTTTACTTCTTACTTTAATTTACACTTTGCTTTTTTACTTTTTACTTACTCTTTATTTACTCTTTATTTTACTCTATTCTTTGCTTTATGACTCTTTATTCTTTACTCTACTCTTTATTTTACTCTTTATTCTTTACTTTTACTTTACTTTACTTTTTACTCTTTAAACTTTTTACTCTTTACTTCTTACTTTATACTTTGCTTTTTTACTTTACTCTTTACTCCCTACTTTTTACCTTACCCTTTATTTTACTCTTTACTCTATTTTTTACTTCTTATTTCTTACTTTAATTTATACTTTGCTTTTTTACTTTACTTTACTCCTTACTTCTTACTTTATACTTTGCTTTTTTACTTTACTTTACTCCTTTCTTTTTATTTTACTCTTTCTTTTATTTTACTCTTTGCTTTACTCTTTACTTCTTTAATTTATACTTTAGTTTTTACTTTAGTTTATACTTTAGTGCAGCGGTTCTCAATCTTTTTTAGGTTGTGACCCTGACCTGCGCCGCGCATGCGCGGCGCGACGACCTGCACCACGTATGTGTGGTGCGACGACTTGCATTGCGCATGCGCGGCGCGACGACCTGCATTGCGCATGTGCGGTGCTACCCTGCGCATGCGCAGTGCTGCCCCCTGCACCGGCCGAGGCGTAGGCCGCTGCCCGTTCGGGGCGGCGGCAGGCAGGCCCAGGTGCTCAGGTGCTCCTGGGCGGCTGTGGTTGTGACGGTGCAGGGCGACCACGGGCTGGGCCACCAGCTGGCCCAGCCCAAGGGAGGTAAGACACCTGCCGGCCCCCACACGTGCCAAAAACCCTCCCTGCGCCCGCCGCTGCCCCACTAGCCTTGCCTTCGCTGCCGCCTGTTTGGGGCGGCGGCAGGCAGGCCCAGGCACTCCTGGGCGGCCGCAGCAGCGATGGCGCAGGGCGACCACTGGCTGGGCCACCAGCTGGCCCAGCCCAAGGGAGGTAAGCCACCTGCCAGGCCCCACGCACGCAGAAAACCCTCCCTGCGCCCGCCGGCCTCCCACCTCCCACCCCTGGCCCTCTTTGACTTACATTTTTAGTACTTGCTCAGCAGGGAGGGGTGGAAACTTCCAGACTGCTCGCCTTCGCTGCAGACAACATGCAGCACCATTTCCAGACTGGGACTTTTGGCGGGCTCAGCAGGGCAGAGACAGCCTGGACAATTCCTATTGGCTTTTGAAAGCCAATAGAATAAGAGGGAGTAGCACAGCTAAGGAAAAGGGGGGGGAAATGGCGGACTGCGTTGTTTGGCGACCCCCGTGACATGGTCGTTCGACCCCAAATGGGGTCGCGACCCACAGGTTGAGAACCGCTGCTTTAGTGTAATTTTTCATCCTACCATGATCTGATCTCCATCCATATCCTACTTTTCTTCTTCTTCACACCTTTTATTCATTGGCTTCTCTCTCCTACAATTGTAACCTTTGGGAATCAAAACTAATGCCTGTTTTAGGGCATTTTTTTAAAAAAACAAAATCCCCCAACACGCTGGCTGGCGAATACTAAGAGTTGAAGTCCACACGTCTTAAAGTTGCTGAGGTTAAACCAATACCATTGCGACAAACACCCTTTATTCTTGCAAAGATTAATTTCACAGAAAAGAATACTGGATCAGGCTGTTGGCATCATCTCTTACTCCTCTGGAAAAAAGCAAATAATAGGATCTCTTCCTTTGTTTACCAAAGGAAACCCTTTTGAAGTTTTCTTGTTTTTTTTTTTTTTTTTTTTTTGCCCTGGCTCCATTACAACTGTTGCTATTTATATAAAATGACCTACAAAGACAGAAATCAGATCAGCGTTACTGTTTTGTTTTTCATGGGGATTTCTGCCCCGGTCCTGACTTCTGGGTCATTCTGTCTGGGGTCTTGGGCTAAAACTTTGCTCTCGTACAGTGACTTACACTGTAGTCCTCGGCTTACAACAGTGACCGATCGAAGTTGCAACATCACCGAGAAAAGTGACTTATGACCGTTTTTCACACTTACGGCCGTTGCAGCATCGCCCACGGTCATGTGATCAAAATTCAGACGCTTGGCAACTGGCATGTATTTATGACAGTTGTTGTCTCCCAGGGTCCTGTGATCTCCTTTTGTGACCTTCTGACAAGCAAAGTCAATGGGAGAAGCCAGATTCACTTAACAACCATGTTACTAACTTAACAACTGTAGTGATTCACTTAACAACTGTGGCAAGAAAGGTGACCAGATAGACTGACCTTCTCAGGATGATCTGTCTCCAACCTTGTCCTTCAAGTCTTCCAATGGTGCCCCCATCCGCACTGTAACTTAGTCCATCCACCTTCTGCTGGTCTTCCTCATCTCTTTCCTTCCTTATTTTCCTCCATAATGGACTTTACGAGAGAGCTGGGTGATTGACTGATTGATTGATTGCATGCCTTAATATTGACTTTTAGTAACCATATGGAAGAGAAGAAAAGAGAAAGAAGAGAAGAGTTGGAAGGGACCTTGGAGGCCATCTAGTCCAGCCCCCTGCTCAGGCAGGAAACCCTATACCATTTCAGACAAATGGCTGTCCAGTCTCTTCTTAAAAACTTCCAGTGTTGGATCATTCACCGCTTCTGGAGGCAGGTTGTTCCACTGGTTAATTGTTCTAACTGTCAGGAAGTTTCTCCTTAATTCTAGGTTTCCTCCTTGATTAGTTTCCATCCGTTGATTCTTGTCCTGCTTTGGAGAATAGCTTGACTCCCTCTTCTTTGGGGCAGCCCCTGAGATATTGGAACACTGCTATCCTGTTCTCCCTCGTCCTTCTCTTCATTAAACTAGACATACCCAATTCCTGCAAACTTTTATTGAATATTTTGTGAGAAACCTGATGTGAAGTTAGAAAGTTTTTAAAATTTTGCGCAGCATTTGTGGCTTCACTTCAAAGAAATATCCCGGTGTGTTTCTAATTGGACATCAAAAGAAACCCTGAGGTTGGGGCACAAGAGAGGCAGAAGGCCGTGTTTGCTTTACAAAGTACTACCATATGCCTGCGCTTAGAAAGGAAATCTGTCCGATTTTATCTTCCCTAGCTGAACGGGCCCATCTGTCCCTCTTCTGACAGCACTGCTCTGAACTGCTCCCCGTTCAAGAATTTATGCAACACAGCCAACAAAGAGAATCACTGGGGAGAGTCGAACATTTCTCTTTTAAAATGGAGAAAATATAGATAATCCTCAACTTACGGCCACAGTTGAGACCAAAATTTATGTTGCTAAGTGAGACATTTGTTAAGTGAGTTTTGCCCTACTTTACGACCTTTCCTGCCACAGTGGTTAAGCGAGTCACTGCCAGTAACATGGTTGTTAAGTGACTCTGGCGTCCCCATTGACTTTACTTGTCAGAAGTTCACAAAAGGGAATAAAACGTGACTACCTGTACTTTTATCACTTTTTTCCTTTTTTTTTTGTCATCAAGTTTTTGACACCTTGCTAGGCGACTGGTGGTCCTCGGATATTGCCATATCCTAAAAGTGGTACAATGGGTGAAAAGGTTGAAAAGCCCTGCTCTAGTTTAACGAAGAGAAGGACGAGGGGGGACATGATAGCCGTGTTCCAATATCTCAGGGGCTGCCCCAAAGAAGAGGGGGAGTCAAGCTATTCTCCAAGGCGCCTGAAGGCAGGACGAGAAGCAACGGATGGAAACTCATCAAGGAGAGAAGCAACCTGGAACTAAGGAGAAACTTCCTGACAGTGAGAACAATTAACCAGTGGAACTACTTGCCTCCAGAAGCGGTGAATGCTCCAAGATTGGTGATTTTTAAGAAGAGCCTGGACAGCCACTTGTATGAAATAATATAGGGTTTCCTGCCTGAGCAGAGGGTTGGACTAGATGACCTCCAAGTCCCTTTCAACTCAACTCTCCTCTCCTCTCCTCTCCTCTCCTCTCCTCTCCTCTCCTCTCCTCTCCTCTCCTCTCCTCTCCTCTCCTCTCCTCTCCTCTCCTCTCCTCTCCTCTCCTCCCTTCCCTTCCCTTCCCTTCCCTTCCATTCCATTCCATTCCATCAGGATGCTGGTCCCATCTCCTGACTGATGCTTCTTTGCTTTTTTATATGTGACATGTGTTAAAAAAATAAGGTAGGATCATGCAGCCATGATACCGTCTTCTTTTCCCATGGACTCCTTTGGGAACATCAGGGTACAGGTTATCCTCACATGGCTCTTTGTTTGGCGAGCTTTCAGAGTTATGAAAGCCCCCCCCCCCAAAAGATACTTATGATCTGCTTCTTGAATTCTGATAATGCCCCTCCCCCCACATGGTCGCGTGACTGCTTTTCAGGTGCCTGGAATTATGATTACAAGTTGCGACAGTTGTTAAGCATGTCATCTCATGATTTTATGTCGTTTTTTGCAGTGGTTGTTAAGTGAATCACTGACGTTGTTAAGTGAATGCTGCTGTTGTTAACAGAATAACAGAATTGGAAGGGATCTTGGAGGTCATCTAGTCCAACCCCTTGCTCAGGCAGCAAACCCTATCCCAGTGATGGCGAACCTTTCAGAGACCGAGTGCCCAAACTGCAACCCAAAACCCATTTATGTATCGTCGGGTGCCGGGTGGGCGTGGCCCATTGGGTGGG
The DNA here is from genome assembly GCA_034064705.1 of Bothrops alternatus. NCBI lineage: Eukaryota > Metazoa > Chordata > Lepidosauria > Squamata > Viperidae > Bothrops > Bothrops alternatus. Next base: position 28,941 of record JARGCV010001068.1, read on the forward strand.
CGTGGCTGTGGTGGTAACAGCAGACTGGATATGGACTAAAAAGTTCAATGAATCAATTCCAACTTTGCAAGATCTTTTTTTCCCCCGCGAGAAGTTGAAATTGACTGATTGATTGAACCTTTTTTTTTTTTTGCACACAGCGGCGGAAGCCTAAAGCGAAAAGATTTTATAAAACGCAGCTGAAGGCCTAGGATTGGGGCAACGGCACACGTGCCCACAGAGAGGGCTCTGCGTGCTGCCTCTGGCACCTGTGACATAGGTTCGCCACCACTGCCCTGTAACATTGTGGACAAATGGCTCTGTCCAGCCTCTTCTTAAAAACCTCCAATATTGCAGCACCAGATTTACCTGTATTAGAAAAAAGAAGTTGTTTCAAATAGAATTAAGGAGAAAACTGGCATACAGAACAAGGACACACAGGGAGAACAAATGTTTGTGTTGACTTCAGTGGCAACCGAAGTCTAGTTAGCTCAACTCAAATGAAATCCTCCTTTTGAATTACTTGATGGATTGATTAGCTTCAAATAAAAAGAATAATAAAGTTGGAAGGGACCTTGGAGGTCATCTAGTCCAACCCCCTGCTCAGGCAGAAGACCCTATACAATTTGAGACAAATGGCTGTCCAATCTCTTCTTAAAAACCTCCAGTGATGGAGCGCTCACAACTTCTGGAGGCAGGTTATTCCACTGATTAATTGTTCTCACTGTCAGGAAGTTTCTCCTTAGTTCTAGGTTGCGTCTCTCCTTGCTTAGACTCCATCCGTTGTTTCTTTTTTTATATATATATATAAGATTTTTTATTGTTAGATATATATTTGTACATGTAAACCAAGAAAAAATTCAAGTTAAATGCTATTCAACTTAATACATTCAATTTAAATTTGTAAACATTCTTCACTCCGTATATCAAGATTTAACTATAAGCCAGATACATTTTCTTTGTGTCCTGCTCTCTGGTGTTTTGGAAAATAAGTTGATTCACTATTAAGCAAACTCATTTTCTGCAGTAGGCATTTCTTGCTGGAGACAGGAAGTAAACACAGATTTTCAGCAAAAAAATGTGATAAATTGCAGTCAAGTGTTGCAGGATGTTGCAGATGGCTATAAATGCAGGCTAGTTGCCAAGCATCCAAAATGCGATCCCATGACTGCGGACGGGTGGGGGGGAAGCAGGGAGAGGTTGTCAGAACCTCCAACCCAAGTGCAGGTCATCCTTGAGTTAGACTACAATTGTGGCCAGAATTACAGTTGCTAAGCAAGGCGACTGTTAAGTGAATCATGCCCAATTTTACCATCTTTTTCAACACGTTTGTTAAGCAAGTCACCGACGTTAAGTGAAGCACGTGGTCATTAAGCGAATCTGACTTCCCCCATTGACTTTGCTGTTCGAATTCCTGCTGGGAAGATTGCAAATGGCAATCACATGACCCCCCGTTCTCCCCGTGATGCGCAGTCGCCAGGCATCCAAATTTTGATTACATGTTCATGAGGATACTGTGATGATCGTAAGTCCCTTTTTTAAAAAAATCTGTTGCAATTTCGAACAATCACTAAACGACTCGCTTGTAAGATAAGGACTATCTGTGTAGCTTTTTTTGGGAGGGGCATCAGCATAACTTTAGGACCATTCGTAAGTTGAGGACTTCCTCTATGCTTCTATAAGTGTATCTGTGTAATATTAGTACGAATCTCTCTCAGAGGCCTAAAATCCGTCTAAAAAATACCCATTAACTTTTGCTGGGCTTCCAAAGCAACGATTATTTTAAACCAGGGGTCTTCAAACTTGGCCCTTTTATGACTCGTGGACTTCAACTCCCAGAATTCCTGAGCCAGCCATGCTGAGGGGAAAGGGAGAGGTTTCCATGCTGAGCCAGGCTGGCTCAGGAATTCTGGGAGTTGAAGTCCACCAGTCATAAAAGGGACAAGTCTGAAGACCTCTGGTTTATATGAATGCACTTTTTTTCTTTTTCTTTTTCTTTTTCTTTTGCTCAGGTGGGCTGTTATCTGAAGACCCCCAGGTTTCCCATTTGGGTGGTGTGCAGTGAAAGTCACTTTAGCGTCCTCTTCTGCTTGAGAAAGGATTTGCTGGCCGACTGGAGGGCGGAACGGCGATTTGACCTGTATTATTACGACGGTTTGGCCAACCAAGAAGAGGAGATCCATCTGACCATCGGTAGGAGATCAAAACCTTTAAAAGAAATATGAACATGGTCCAGGAAAGGTCGAACGTATGAGTGATAGCCTTCCCTGTGACTTGGCAGGTCATAATCCATAATTTCCCCCAGCTTTATCTCCATTGGGAGCAGGGACTTCTCAGATTTCATCCATGGTAGCTAGGAATTCTGGAAGTTGTGGTTTCAGCAGATCTACTGATAGGGATAAAAGAGAATATCTGTAGCTCAGGACTGAACTGTGGGATCCTTGGTACTTTCATACAGACATTTCATTACCAAACTAGGTAACACCAACAGAGGAGGAGGAGGAAGAAAGAGGAGGGGGAGGAGAAGGAGGAGGAGGAGAAGAAGGAGGAGGAGGAGGGGGGAGGAGGAGGAGGAGAAAGAGAAGAAGAAGGAGGAGGAGGAGGAGGAGGAGGAGAAAGAAGGAGGAGGTGGAGGAAGAAGAAGAAGAAGAAGAAGAAGAAGAAGAAGAAGAAGAAGAAGAAGAAGAAGAAGAAGAAGAAGAAGAAGAAGAAGAAGAAGAAGAAGAAGAAGAAGAAGAAGAAGAAGAAGAAGAAGAAGAAGAAGAAGAAGAAGATAATAATGATAATAGAAGCAGCAGAAAGAGATCCCTGCAGAGGCTCCCAAAAGGAGAGCTTCCAACCCATAAAATTGTAAAAGTCAGGGCAAAAGTTTTGTTAGATGGAAAAGAAATTTATGTCAACAGAGGAGGAGGAGGAAGAAAGAGGAGGAGGAGAAAGAAGAGGGAGAGGAGGAAGAGGAGGGGGAGGAGGAGGAAGAAGAGGGAGAGGAGGAAGAAAGAAAAAGAAAGAAAGAAAGAAAGAAAGAAAGAAAGAAAGAAAGAAAGAAAGAAAGAAAGAAAGAAAGAAAGAAAGAAAGAAAGAAAGAAAGAAAGAAAGAAGTGTAATCAATGTGAGGTCATAAGTCACTTTTTCCAGTGCTGTCGTAATTTTGAATGGTCATTAAACAAATGGTTGTTAAGTTGAGGATTATGTTCTGTTATTCAACTTAAAGAAGGCTCTGGAGCTGGGAAAGGTGGAAGGAGAGAAGGAGGAGGAGGAGGAGGAGGAGAGGGAGAGGGAGAAGAGGAAGGCGAAGAGAAGGAGGAGGACTGTTGTGGTTTTCATGTAGACAGTGACCGAACTAGGGATAATGGAACAATCTAGAGATTAATATTGGCCAACAAGCAAGAAGTAAGCAATACCCCAATAAAAAAAACTACCAATTCAGATAAACAAGCCAATACTAAAATATAGCCTAATGAAGAAAGCACCAAGAAAGAAACATTGACAGG
>JARGCV010001069.1:0-70212 GCA_034064705.1 Bothrops alternatus
AACTGAGCCATCAGGAATCCCACCAGCCCACATTATTTGCCGAAGAGAGTTCAGTTCCCTGGTTCTAAGAGACGGATACTCAACCAGAAAGTCTATTTATGTCTTGCAACCGTTCATTTAAGTCCCATTTAAGGCCATGGGTTGGATCCAGCATGACCTGCAGGTACCGTATCCTTCATTTACCTGATAACTGATGCACATATCCCGGCTCATGATAACCTTATTTCCCTTGCTGTCCACATCGGAACGCTTATTAAACTCCCTCCTGGAAGGGGTGATGTAATTCTCCTTGCAATGATAGGTCAAAAGGATCTTATCCTCTGAGATCAAAAAAATGCGTTCGGCCACATCTTCATCAGCCGGTTTGCTTGGGTTCCTGTGGAACCTCTCGGTGATTTTCTAGAAAGTATACAAGCGGGAGAGGACAGGGTAGTATCGAACTCCTGACTGCCAATATTTTGCAATGAGTTGGTTGGGATGGGCCATAGAGAGGTAGATAGCTATGCTGGCATTTGGGCACAAATACTAGCTAGCAATTAAAATCGCATGAAGTATTAGTACGGCTTTATAAAGCCTGAGTAAAGCCACACCTGGAATGTTGCATCTGGTTTTGGTCACCAGATTACAAAAAAGATGTTGAGACTTTGAGAAAAGTGCAGAGAAGAGCAACTCAGACGATCAAAGGCCTGGAGACTAAAACATATGAAGAACGGTGGCAGGATTTGGGAATGGCCAGTCTAGAGAAAAGGAGGACTGTGGGGGGGGGACATGATAGAAGTATTCCAGTATTTGAGGGGAACGGAACAGAACAGAATAGAATAGAACTGGAAGGGACCTTGGTGGTCTTCTAGTCCAGCCCCCTGCTCGAGCAGGAGAACCTATACTATTTCAGACAAGTGACTGTCTAAAGAGAGTCAACTTAGAGTATGGGTAGATCTTCAACTGAAGCTGGTAAGATGCTCCTATTCAGATTAATCCACCTCTACTGTGGATTAAATCTGCTCAGAAGAAACTTGCATATCCACAGCAATCTATTTAGATGGAACTGGAAATCTATGACAATAATACCCCTCCTCAAAAGACCTCTTCCCAAAAGCTTTCTACTGGGGGTTTCCTATCTTTTAAGTTTTGTCTCTGAAGGACTACGGGACATCAACCGAATACTGCCAATGGTGGCCGTTCTTACCAAAATTGGTCGGGCATTGCTTTCAGTGGTAGCCATTTTCTTGATAAATTTCTTGATTCTTTTGCCAAACTCAGTGTGACGGTAACTGAGGAAATCTAAGCGACCTTCAAAATACTCTGCCATCTCTTGGGAAGTTTCTGTACGTTTCTGAAGGCCATCTACCCGTGTCTCATTGTAGAACTCCATCGTGCGCTCGGTCTCCGGTTCCATGGTCTTGTACATATGTGCTGGGGAAGCAAAGAGAGGTCCAGGATGGAATCTCCAGTTAGGGAGTGTAGAGAAGAGCTGATGAGATGGATCTCCATCCTTCTTAGATAGATAGATAGATAAATAGATAGATAGATAGGTAGGTAGGTAGGTAGGTAGGTAGATAGATAGATAGATAGATAGATAGATAGATAGATAGATAGATAGATAGATAGATAGATAGATAGATAGATAGATAGATAGATAGATAGATAGATAGATAGATAGATAGATAGATAGATAGATAGGATGGAATGAATATTGCCCAATCTAGAGACAGTCAGTTTTTGTTCCCTTGCCAAGAATCAAAGCTCTCTGTTGTACCAGATACCTTTCAGTCCCAGGGCATGTCCAGGCAGGAATTGCTCTGCTATGATGTTGGTTTGCTTATTTAATTCTCGAATGTCCAACTTGTCTTCACGGTACTTGAACCACTCTTTCACTTCAAGCACCTTGGTACCTGAAGAAGGAAGGAGAAGAAGAACAGCTGGTGGTAGGCCCAAGAGGGTTGAGGCCACCCAGAAATGAAAGAAAGAATGTATAAAGTTCCTCCAATTTCTGAAGGAACAGAAGTTGCCTTCAGAAATTGTGGGAGCTTCATCACGGGAAGCTTTCAAGAAGAGACTGGGCTGCCATCTGTCAGAAATGGTGTAGGGTCTCCTGCTTGGGCGGGGTGGTGGTGGTTTGGACTAGATGACCTACAAGGTCCCTTTCAATTCTGTTATTCTATTCTATTCTCTCTGGATCTTCAATTTTAAATCTACTTACAGTCTGGATCTTCATACAGCGTGAGTCGGGTGACTAGGCCATTGGCATTAAGATATGGTGCCCATTTCTCCAACTTGGCATTCTTATACTGAATCAGTTTCTTGCCTTGTGGACAACGAGCCTCAAATTCTACAGATAAGAGCAGAGAAGACTTTATACGTGGTGAGAATAAGAAAATGAAATTCTCCAAATATTGATGAAATTACAATTTCTTTCTTTCCTGACTATCAACAGCCTGATGGTTAACCGATAGTTAACTGCAGATTTTGCTGATGTGTTAGCTACCTGCAGACTGAGCTGCACTTTGGGTGCCTGATTGACTTGAAATAATTGATGGACTGATGTGACAGGGTAGCTACTTGCCAGGCTGACTGCATACATGGACTTCACGCTGAACTTTTCTACCTTACTATAACTACGCTTAACTCTCTTTTAACCCAATCTCTCCTTTGCCTCCAAAATCCTAAACTACCCTAACCCCTAACCCTGAGCCTTCCCTTCCTGAAACCATGAGTGGAATCTGATAGCTGAGCTCAACTTGATGACTTTCTTCTCAGCTTTTCAGATTTCTAAAGTCTCCTTCTTAATTTGCAGGCAAGCTATCTCAAAGAGGAGGAGGAGGAGGAGGTGGAGGAGGTGGAGGAGGAGATAATTATGTGCCCCTGCAATAATAGGTTATTTGTTACAAACTGATCCTTTCTGAGATGTTAGATAATATTGCTATCCTTTCCTCACCAAGCTTGCCTACTGGAGATAGGTCAAGATGGGGACCCCCCCCCCAAGAATACCTTTGGGAGATACATGGATCTGTTCCACCCAAGATGCAGGCATGTCAAAACTCTTCAATTCTTCTTCCTTCATCTATCAGGATGCAATAAATAAAGCTGTGAGAATGCTCATCTACTAAGGTTCATGTTATCTAACTCCTGCTCTGCATTTGACAGTCTGTTCTGTTCTGTTCTGTTCTGTTCTGTTCTGTTCTGTTCTGTTCTGTTCCGTCCTATCTTATCTTATCTTATCTTATCTTATCTTATCTTATCTTATCTTATCTTATCTTATCTTATCTTATCTCATCTTATCTTATCTTCTTCGATATTATATAAAAAACTTTATAAAGTTTATTAAGAAAAACTGATCAAGGCTAGGCTTAGGCTAAGTTGCTTAGTTGACTGAATAAGCTTAGTATGATATGTGCAGATAGCAATTAGTTTTGTAAGTGATCTGGGTCATTGGATTGCACAAACTCGGCAGCCAAACAGTTAATATTGGGGGGCGTGTGTGGTCATCCCAGGCCTTACCAAATCTTCCACATCATCCTCACCCAGATCCTCCTCCTCCTCCATTTCTGGCAGGGACAAGAAAGGTTTGTCGGTGCTGGGAAGCATGAATTCCCACCGCACAGGGTCCCCGAGATCAAATTGAAGATCCTAGAAAATCAACAGATCCGAATGAATTCTCTACAAGAAACGGTTCTGCTCAGAGGTAATCTTACATGAACTGACACAGTTCTTTACAAAATCACTAATTTACAGCCTCCAAAATCCTTTAAAACTACACAAACATCAGAATTAATTAAACACATATTTCAAATTGCAAACACACACACAAACCAACACACAAAACTCAATTAACACAATGTAAACATAATTGTAATGCTGACAGTTCAGACGAAGAGACTCAATCCACATCACTTGATTTAACCAACCCCTTCTCTGGGGTCTGCATGTACATTTGCCCATGCCTCTCAAGTGTCGTCCTAGAATCAGCACGCAGACACTTCTACAACCAGGACCAGGTCCCTTATAAAACAATGTCGCTGTACCCATTTTTTCTGCAGCTGCCGCCAAAGCAAATCTCTTTGCTTTGGGGAATAAATATTTCTCCTGTCCTCACAGCTGTCTGCACGTCATTTTTATTTATTCTTGCACAATTCCAGCTCAAGTTAGAACCCCAAATTATTCTTCTGAGAGTCTCCTGCTTTGAGTTGGACTAGAGGACCTCCAAGATCCCTTACAGCCTTATGATTCTGTGTTCTAGGTTCTATGGGTTGAAACTAAAAAAAAAAATTGAGATTCCTCCGAGTAGGAAGACCCAGCCAGACTCTTACCTTGCAACCATTCCAGCAATCCTGCATGTTGATCCAATAATTCTGATGGTTCCACAGACACTCGATGCCCAGGAAGTGATCATCAGCAGGGCTGTAGCTTTTTCCAGTGAAAGAGTCAATAAAAAAACTTTCAGGCACTTCCCGCTTGCCGGAGAGAACAAGCACCCAGGCGTGGACCCGGAGACCCTGCAAACCGTCTGGCTTGGGCTTCTCCGCCAGCTGCAGCAGAGAGAGATGGGGAGAGGAGGGAGCAGGTCTCTTAGCAGGTTCCAGGCACTGAATGCTTGTTCTTTGCCAAAGGTCATTCCATGCTCTGCAAAGACAGGTAGTCCTTGACTTATGACCAGTTTCGCGACCAGAATTTCAATAGAATAGAATAGAATAGAATAGAATAGAATAGAATAGAATAGAATAGAATAGAATAGAATAGAATAGAATAGAATAGAATAAATAATATAGAAGAGTAGAGTAGAGTAGAGTAGAGTAGAGTAGAGTAGAGTAGAGTAGAGTAGAGTAGAGTAGAGTAGAGTAGAGTAGAGTAGAGTAGAGTAGAGTAGAGTAGAGTAGAGTAGAGTAGAGTAGAGTAGAGTAGAGTAGAGTAGAAATTCTTTATTGGCAAAGTGTGATTGGCACACAAGGAATTTGTCCCCAGGTGGTGTCTCTGGATGATCTGCTATGCTTCTAACCAGATTCCTCCAGGGTTGAGCTGTCACCTGTCTCTTGACCTCTTGATGCCTTCCCACAACACTCAAGTCAGCCACCCCAGCCCACAAGTCTCTCCTAAACTACCGGTACGTACGGCCTTCTTCTCTTCTTCCTCCTTCTGCTTCTTCTCTTCTGCAGCCTGTTCTTTGGTCTGTTGCTTCTCTTCCTGGCGTAACTCATACTTGCTCCGCAAATCACGTGGGGGCTTGATGGCGTATTTCTTAGCCTTCTCCTTTTTAGCTTCGACTTGGACCTGGGGCCAAAAACAATCCCTCTTTTTAAAAAAATCTTTGGAAGTTGTTCATCCCTAAATGTCTGCCTATGGTCAGGAGACCCAGGTGAAGGCCAAATGCTTTTAATTGTACAAAAAGGACGTGACATATTCTACTCCAGGTGATTGGCCCAAAGATACCCAGTCTGAGTTCGTGCCTAAGGCAGGACTAGAACTTACCATCGCCTGGTTTCTAGCTTGGCGCATTAACCTGTAGGCCAAACTGGTTCTGGATCCCACCCAAATCAGGTTCTCACCTCTTCCGGCTTCTGTAAGAGTGGGCACACTTCCTTGGACTCATCCATCATGCAGATGTCCTTGGTGGCATAGCCATTCACGCAGTAGGCATCATAGCCCGCCCCAATCAGCAGAGAGCATAAAAGGACACTGAAATCAAAGCAGTTTCCTCGCTGGTACCTCAAGATAGTTGTTGGTGAACATAAATAGCTGGGCTGGAGAGAGAAGACACACATCCTTTAACCTGCTGTGGTTTTCAATCTTTTTACTGCAACTTTAGTTCTCTGCACTGCTTATTTTTATTATTGATTACTGTGAATGTTTTATACCTGTGCGTTTCAATAAAAAATTTGATACATTGTTTTTACTCATAGTTTATTTAGTTCAATGAATATACAACATTAAGTTCATTAGATAGACCACAAAAATTAAAGACACAAGGGTACAAAATATACCAGTTAGTGAATATAATGAATATGCCTGACTGATTATATGCCATGAATTCAGTGTCGACTTGTAGTGACCACATAGCTGGACCTTCTCCAAGACAATGTCCTTAACCTGATCTTTCAGATCTTCCAATGATGCACACCCATTGGCAATGTAATTGTGATAGTATGTGTGAATGCCTTGGACGAGAGTGTTAGGAAACACCGATGAGGAGGTCTGCCTTAGGCCATCTTTATCACTACATCTACATGGCTTTGAGTTCTTCTTTGCGTCAGCTCCCCCATGGGACTTTCAGGTCACCCATGCAGGTCCTATTTCTTACCGGTGCTAGCGGAGACAGAAGAGGCTCCATGGTGAGATAGTCAGAAACAAAACGGGCCGCACTATCCCAGTTGTACAACTCTGAGTAGGGGAGCAGAGTTGGACGGACAGTTGTGCTTACAAATTTCTGCAACAAAAAAGCCATTGGGTTACTTTCACAAACAAAGCCAACATAAATCAGGACTCTAAGATCATCAGAAATATAATCCCATCTCAACGGAGTTGAGATTTGAACTCAGAAAACCAGCTTGGTCTAGAGATGAAGGCACAAAGGCTAGAAATCAGGAAATTGTCAGTTCTAGACCTGCCTTAGGCACAAAAACCAGCTTGGGGAATTTGAGCCAATCACCAGGAGAGGGTGAGTTCTAGTTCTTTCTTAGGCATGAAAGCCAGCTGGGTGACTATGAAGCAATCACCAGATTGTGAGTTCTAGTCCCACCTTAGGCACAAAATCCAGATGGGTGACTTTGAGCCAGTCCTTCTCCCTCAGACCAGCCCACCTTACAAGGTTATTGTTGTGGGGAAAATAGGACAAAGAAGGAATATTGTGTGTGCTTGCCACCTTGAGTTATTTATAACAATAATAAAGGTGTGATAAAGAACATTTAAAAAAAATCTTGTAAAAGCTCTAGCCTTTCCATATTATGCATCAAAACATATAAGCAAAACATTCTTGGATATGATACAAAAGCCTCTGTCTCGTCATGACTATAAACAATAAGTGCTTCCAAAATACCAGCCCAGCTCTGGAAAAAGGATTTGGTAAAATTGGTATTTTATTTTTTTTTGTAATCTTTGCTTTTTGAAAATGGATTGCATTAACCCTGATCGTCTCACAATACGATCACATGCTTTGTCATTTTTTTAGATGATTTTTAAAATTCTGCTTCAATGTTTTAATTTTCAGTGAGTTTCTAGATAAGCACGTTCAGGGAAAATCTGTTTTTGTAGGTCAGTATAACATTCTAGATACTCTGCAAAATAAGTGAGCTTATTTCAAAACACAACTCACGACATGTAAAAGTTATTTTTTTTTTAAAAAAAAAGAAACAGGTTTGCCAGCTGCTGTTTGCTCTTTGCTCACTCCACACAAAAGGAGGAGCAGGTTTTGCAAAACGACATGCAGAAATCCATCCCAGGAAGAAATTTACAGATTGTCTGCTTATCCTGATCAGATAATGCCAGAGAGGATGTTTATGGGCAGATTTTACACCATTATAATTTTGCAGCTGGAAGGTCATTCGCTTTGCCGACAGATAAGCAAATATAAAAGTTGTCCTTTCACAGATTCAACAACATTCCACTTAAAAAACAACAACATTGAAGAACACTTTAAAAATTAGGATGTGGAGGACAAACAGTGAAGGATTGTGGTGTTTGTTATAACCTGCAATTTCCTGGGAAAACCACTTTAGAAAATTCCTGGAAATTGAGTTTTTGGATTAGCTTCATAAAAATCTTCTGCATTTTTAACAAGCTGAGCGGAAGTTTGTTCTCCTCTATTTTGTTAAAAGCTGATCAACCAGCTAGTTTTTTTAAAAAAGAAATTGGTGTCACAAACAGAGAGATGAGGAAGCAACAGCTTTGAAAACAGCTGAATTGGAGGTCCTGGACAGTGGTTCCCCCCAAAATGATGTGCCTTCCACACTTCCAAAATATACATCTGATGACACTGCTAATTGGTGTTTAAGTTAATGGGCAATAGGGGCAAATTATGGCTAGAGAGGGAAGATGCTGCTTGTGTTTTGGTTAAGATGGAAAATTGGCCATCATCAGCCAGTTTAATAGCCATTTGTTCTCCTTGGAAATTACTCTGAGATTTCACACAAGCGTAACACTAGGGTGATATGGTAGCAGTCTTCCAATATTTGAGGGGCTCTCACAGAGAAGAGGGGGGGTCAACTTATTCACAGGACCAATAAGGCAGGATAACTAATCAAGGAGAAACCCAACCTAGAACTAAGGAGAAATTCCCTAAGAGTGAGAAAAATTATTCAGTAGATTAGAAATTCAGAAATTGTGGGTGTTCCATTACTGCAGTTTTTTAAAGAAGAGATTGGACAACCATTGAGACATGGTGGCGCAGTGGTTAGAATGCAGTATTGAAGGCAAACTCTGCCCACTGCCAGGAGTTCGATCCTGACTCGCTCAAGGTGGACTCAGCCTTCCATCCTTCCGAGGTCAGTAAAATGAGGACCCAGATTGTTGGGGGCAAGAGGCTGACTCTATAAACCGCTTAGAGAGGTTGTAAAACACTATGAAGTATGTGCTACTGCTATTTCTGCAGAAGCATAGGAATTCTGTTATTCTGTTACGACCATTTCTAGCAGACCATTCTCAGCCTGTTCATCAAGCATCAGTTTCCAGATTCTTGGGCAACTTGGAAGTTTTCTTCTAGAGCTCTTTGCCCAACTTACTTCCATGCCACATTCGTTGCTTGGGTGAAGGAAGAGGGGCACACGGTCCGGGCAAAGGTGTGCATATTGCCGATGAAAGTTATCAGCCACCTGTAGAAGCAACTGCTCCTTGGGTGTGTTGGTTTTGTAGGACTCCGGCAAGTGGGCTGTGTCAATCTTGCTCCAATCAAATTCACTACATGCAGGAAAGACAAAAAAGGAAAGGCTGGTAGTCCTTGACTTACAACAGTTCATTTAGTGACCGTTCAAAGTTACAACAGCATCCCCCTGGTCACATGATCAAAATTTGGATGCGTGACAACTGTCTCATATTTATGGATAGAATATGGAAGAATAGAATAGAATAGAATAGAATAGAATAGAATAGAATAGAATAGAATAGAATAGAATACAGAATATAGAATAAAAATTCTTTATTGGCTGTTATAACTTTGAACAGTCACTAAACAAATGATTGTAAATCAAGGACTATCTGCACCTAGAAATTTGCTGAGATTTCATAGAATGACTTCACAATAGGAGACTAAAAGCGGGTTGTGATTTGTTTTGCTCTAAGCTAGAAACAGAACACTTTCTGGCCAAGTTCAAGGTGCTAGTGTGCTAATGTGCTATTCCATTGTGCTGCAATTCCACTGAAGTTTAAGAGAGTTTTTTAAAAAACTCCCGCAGCATAAGAACAGAGGACTTCAGCTTTTCCCTGCTATCGTGTTACAACAACCTTCACCCATCCTTGAGTCAGCAGAACATGACTGGCATGATAAGCTTTCTCTTGGCCCATCGCTCTCCTGTCTCAGTTGCTTCTGTTCCCGTGTGGCCCTGACTCTCAGAGTAGACGGTGATAACCCTTTAGAGATTTCACACACCTCGAGGCTGCCAGGGATGATGTCAGAAGAAAGGGAAAAACTATTTAGCACAATTCCCAGGCTGAAAAAGATGTTGCCAGGCCATATTTCCGCCAAGGCTCAGCGCACATGAGCAAGGGCGCTGAATCTATATGCAAATATGAATTCCTAATTTCTAAAAGAATGGCATTGTTTTGCACACTCCCCAAAATTTGGAGAGATGCATCCTTTGTCTACGGGCCACAACACTGCTCCAAATTTTGTATAACTGAAATTGACGTCTACTTTGATGTGGCCTTGGAAGAGTTAGAATATGCTACAAGGTGGATTTTCAAAACATGCCAATACATTTCAGTGTAGATTTTCACAACGTGCTAATAAATTTCATTGTGGATTTTCCCACTATGCTACAAAGTGGATTTTCACAACATAATAATTTCCAGTGTCGATTTTAACAATGGGTTAACAAATGCCAACCCAGATTTTCATACTGTGCTAATAAATGTCAGTGTGGATTTTCACAATTGACTAATCAATTTCACCTTGCTAAATTTTAGGCCATTTATGGCACAACCTATTGTGAGAACCCAGAAAAGGGGTCAATACAGTAACTCACTTTCATGCGCCCAAGTTAGGTAGTGCTTACCCTACAGCTTTAGGAACGTGGACTTTGATCCGCGACAGCTGCTTCTTCAGGTCTTGGAGTTCATTAGTAAACTTTGAAGATTTTTGCAATTCTTCCTCACCTCCCGTTTCGGGAAATCCAGATTTTTCCTCTTGGCCCTCCATCTTGCTACTCGCAACAGCACCAGTTGTCTAAAAAAACCTGGGTGATAAAGTCATAGAAAGCAAAATATCACCTCCAGAACAAAAGATGTCCCTGCACTCTGGATATATTGTTCATCTATGTCAGGGGTGAGCAACTTTGGACCATTTATGACTTGTGGACTTCAACTCCCAGAATTCCCGAGCAAGCAGGGGTGGGGAACTATGGCCTTTTTTAAGACTTGTGGACTTCAACTCCCAGAATTCCTGAGCATTATCTTTAAAAGCCCAGTTATTTTTGGAATCAGTTTTCCAAGGCAGCAATCAATATTTGAGAAAGTTGTTTTTCAAATGGTGGGATATCCGGCTAAATCTTCAAAGGTATTATCTGTCAGGTGAGTAAAAAGTTATTTTTATGCATTGTAGTCAACCAGTTCTGGAAAGAAGGGACACAGAATGATGGAATGTGACTCCTAAGCCTTTTAGGATCAAATGGGATGAAAAGTAGAAAATCTATACAAAAATAGATATACAGGTAGTCCTCAACTTAGAACAGTTCATTTAGTGGCTGTTTGAAGTTACACTGAAAAAAGTGATTTATGACCACTTACAACCGTTGTAGCATCCGCATGGCTGTGTGATCAAAATGCAGACGCTTGGCAACTGACTCATATTTATGACGATTGCGGGGTCCCAGAGTCATGTATCATCTTTTGCGACTTCCTGACAAGCAAAGTCACTGCAGAAGCCAGATTCACTTAACAACAGTGTGACTAATGTCACAACTGCAGTGATTCACTGAACAATTAGGGCAAGAAAAGTTGTAAAATGGGGCAAAACACATTTCACAATTTTCTCACTTAACAACCTAACTTTTGGGCTCAATTGTGGTCGTATGTTGAGGACTACCTGTATCAGAGCTAGTAGGGCCCTTGAAGGTCTTCTAATCCAACCCTATTGCTCAAAGAAGAAACCTTATACCATTTCAGACAAATGGCTGTCCTGTCTCTTCTGAAAAACCTCCAGTATAACTTCTGGAGGTAAACCATTCCACTAATTACGGTAATCGTCCTGTCCACTGTCAGGAAATTTCTCCTTCTTTCTAGATTGGATCTCTCCTTCCTAAGTATCCTCCGTTTCTTCTTGTCCTATCTTCGGAGAATAGGTTGATCCTCTGTTCTTTGTGGCGTTTCTTAGCAACACAAACTTTGTGCTCAGTTGTGAAGGTAAATTGAGGACTACCTGTAACCCTGGTTCATACTAACTCACTTGTTCACCTGTTGTGTGAATGGAACACTACCTACTCCTTTCAGAAATTTAGCTCTGTGGGATGAACATTGACTATCAAAAAGCTTCTGAGCAGCATTCATGGAAGGAAATGCTCCACAGTCTCTCTATAACAGTTGTGGACAAGCCTTGAAGCTAATTATTTTTCCGGAATGCAAATCAGGATGAATAACTTGCATGGGTTTGCCTTATCTCTGTCTCCACGCCTCTCCCTTCTTCCGCCCGCCATGTCCTTCTTAAACAAAGAACTCCAAGGAGGTTTGTAAACAGCAAAGCAGAAATGTAAAAACGGCTGGCAACTTTACAACAGGTCAAGCTGCTCCCCCCCCAGTCCTCCCCCCTCCCAGTTTGTTCCCTTTCCTCTGAGATAGAGGAAAGATAGAAGAAAAGAAAGTAGCCTTCATATATATCCTTGATTTAGCATTATTTGTGTAGAATATATCGGTATGACCATTATT
Organism: Bothrops alternatus; assembly: GCA_034064705.1. Taxonomy (NCBI): domain Eukaryota; kingdom Metazoa; phylum Chordata; class Lepidosauria; order Squamata; family Viperidae; genus Bothrops; species Bothrops alternatus. The sequence continues at coordinate 12,061 of JARGCV010001069.1, forward strand.
CCGGAAGATTATTTAAGATTAGATTCCGTAATCACCGTTATGTTTCTCAATTAAGCCCTGCCAAGGAAAAATATGATGGGCTAAAGAGAGAAATGTATATAAATATATATCTATTGCAGGCATTCTTATCTCGATAGTTATAATTTCCAATTCCCATTTTTTTCATTTGTTTTCTTTTCTTTTTGTTGAGAAATGAAGGTTTCTAGCAACTGAAATAACAAAGCTTTTTTCCAGCTTTACGGCGTTTTTGGCTAACAAACGAACAGTCTAAGCTAAATGACAGAGATATACTACTAGGAGAAAAAAAGATTTTCCTTGATGGAGAGTGAGAATTATTCTCAAACCAAAACAGAAGTCTGGACTCTAGACGCAGCAAGCAGCGAGAAGCATCCCTTTAAAAATAAATTAGTGCAAAGAGAAGGTTGCAATATTTCTAGCAGGTGTTTTTCCCCCCAAGCTTCTGAACTTTGGAAAAGTTGAAAATATGTCAACGCTTCCATGTCTGCGTCTACAAAGCAATGATGGTTAAGGAGTGTGAATTGCATCAGCAGTTTTGCCCTTTGCTGCTCCTTGTTTATCTGACCTTAAATACGTTTGTCCCTTTTCTAAATTCACATTATGGATGGGTCACCCTTCCCTCCTACTGACCTCCAAGCCTCTGCTCTTTCCTGCAAGATCGGTTGATCTCTGTCTCCATGACAACCAGCTTCCGGAAGCAGAGGCCTCTGGGAGTCGTAGTTTGTTCCTTTGCCTCAACAAGCTTCAAGTTACTTCAGCTGGTGAAACAGGGATATTAAGAAGCAAAAATAGGAAAACAGAATGAAATTTCCGACAGATTTCTAAAAGAATGGCCCAGCACTTCCTCTGCAGTAACAATCCATAAATCTCACTTGTTTTTTTTTAATTTTGTACACCCCCCCTTTTTCATATCAATAGAAAAATAATAGTTATGGCAAACAAACTTCCATAATAAATGAATATAGGTGGTCCTCAGCTTACAACCACAACTGCGGCCAGAAATTCTATTCTATTTAAGCAGCCTGGTTCTTAGATGAATCCCGCCTGATTCCACAACCTTTTTTGCCACTAAACAAAACAGTCACTAAACAAATGGTTGTGAGGACTAAATGTACATAAATTCTCACTTTTGCTTCCTTTTGCATCTACTCTCTGAATTGCCATCAGTGCTAAATGCCAGTGATGGGGCTTGCCATCGTGTCAGAAACATATCTTGCAGCAATCACCATTTTTTAAAAAAAAAATTAAATTCTGTTTCTTTTCTCAGCCATGCTCCTTCAGAGGAAGAAATGTGTGAAACTTGGAAATTGGCTGAATAATTGGAACTTTCAGTCCCTGTGAGAAGGGTAACTGTTGTGTTTCATCTAATATCCTGGTATATTCTTTCCTAACTCATCATAGACACCAGCTTTCAACAAAACAAAACAAAAAGTAAAATTTTCATCTATAATTATTTCTGTCCCTTAGATGGAGGGCTGGGTCTGCATTAAACCTTGCTCTGATTCTCTTCAAGGATCTACCGGTAAGAGGAACATCTGGAAGGATATCCTTCAAAGCATATCCTTAAAAAGACAGGAGGAGATCAAAAGTTGGGAGGAACTAAGAATTTTCTACACCCCGGGAAAGCCAGAAACCCAAAAAATACAATCCAGCTTCTAAACAGTGGCTTATTGCCTTGGATTGCTGCTATAAGACAGTATTTTCAGAAGCGTTAGAAAATCTCAATCTGGCAAAGGAATAGTCGTCCTGGGAGCCTTGGTAGGAGGGGACCAGCTGGTTAGGAGATAGTATATATAAGGGCAGAGTAAAGTCGGTGCCATACATACCATAGATGCTCGTGAGTTGTAAGCTGTTATGGTGAGGAAGAGAGTAGACAAGCAGCCTATTTGTCCTTACTCTGAAGTCCAGCAGGCCTTACTTGCAAGTAAGTGCAACATTACATTGCATCTCTTCAAAGGAATACCTATGGGTTGTGCTAAGGTCCAGTCCATCTTCCTGTTTTGAGTTTGCTTTTAGTTGCGGCATTAGACTAACTTGACACTTGTTCCTCTTCAGATAAATTGACTAAAGAAACCGATGGGGTTCCTTTTTTCGTTTTGTTTCATTTTTTCTTTTAAGAATTACACATTTCTTTCCTGGGGAGGGGCAGTGTGTTTGAATTCTTCAAGAATTATTCTCTGAATTTCTTCTGAAGTCCAGAACAACTTGATCTGGGCATACATTGGAGGATTCCTGTAAGAGAAACCTTTTTAAAACTTTGATATTAGTGTCCTTCACTAGAGTTTAAGTAACAGGACAGCTAAATAATCTCCATAACTTGAGTTAGAGCAGTTCTCACAATTAGATGCTTTGTTCCCCCACTTTGACCTTCAAAATGTTGAGATTGTTTTAAACAGATGTCTCAAAGGCAGATATTTAATCAAATTTCACCAAGATGATGTAATGGGAGTATCCTTGCTTGTTTGAACTGGTGAGATACACTTAAAGGGAAAAGAGGTTTCTTAGGGCTAAACATACTTATGTTCTCTGAACTAAAAAAACACTTTGAAGATGATGGCCACATTCAGAAACAATTGGTTGAAAACAGTTTTAGCTATTGCTAGGTAGAATAATACATATATTGTAAATTAAAACTGGGGGAGGATTTTCTTCAGGTTTAATTAATTGGAGAACAAACGTGTTGAAAATTCTGATGCTTATTCTGGGTTTTATCATGTATTAATGGCTGTAATTAGAGCACCATGTTTCCTTATATTTTTTGAGTGGGTTGTTATTTGTTGCGTTTAATTGTGTATGCTTCTCTGAATCTTATACTGAGTGGGTAGATAAATGAATTAATACCAAATAATTAATAAACATAACTCCCAGCTTGAGAATGTCTGTGGCAGAGAAGGCATTTTAAGATGAGAAATGTTGCAATAGTCAGTGTGTCTTCTGTGATATTGGTTAATGTGGTTTTCCCTAATGAAATACAAGGAGCCACAGACTAAGCTAGCAAAACGAGCCAATGAAGTTAGTTTTTCATTCATTGTGTTGTGTAAACCAGGAACACTGAATTAATTGAATAAGCCATGCAATATCTGAATGCAAGAGGGAGTGATTGTGTAACCCACAGTTCAGTCAATCTGAATAAACACATGTAAATAGCTGTGTCTCTATAATGCCATAAAACACAAAGTACCCAGTAATCTTAACCAGTTCTGGCCTACAAACCCATCAATGTGGTTAAATTGACCATTGTGATTCCATATGCTCTGAGGATACAGAAAATTAATTTTGGAACTTCCAGTTAATTTATCTACTCAAAATATATTGCACTAAATACAGTAGCTAAACACAGAAGAGAAATTCTCCCCAATTCTCTTCACGATGGCTGTGTTTGCATGGCACTTTGTACCACAACCAGCTAACCATTATTGTAGCTTAGCCTGTCATGTGAATGTCAGCACTGTAGGTTGATTATGGTTCAGTGCGTTTTGAGTATGCAGAAAACCGGTGAACTGAAAAGGCCAAGGTTCTCCTAACCATGGATGTGGGTTTTTTTTTAAATATTTTATTAAAACCATCAACATCAAACATAAGTTCATATTAAAAAGCAATCATCATATATCCTGCAATACAACTCTAAGGATCAGTTTTTGTGAACGTCTGGTTTAGTAAACATTCCTCACTCTTCACATCAAGCCTCAACTATACGCCGGTACATTTCATTTGATTGGTGTTTCTCTTATATATGGTCTATCTACTGTTTCTAGTCTATCACCTATTGTTTATTCGAGCTTCAGAAGTAGATTCGTCTCAGTAGTAGTGCAATCTTTTATGATCCCTAACAAAAGGTCCTGAGGTAGAAGTTCAGTATCCTGAGGTAGAAATTCAGTACGCTTTTCCAATATTAAAGCAATCAACATTAAATCTGGGCTCATATTAATAAGCTGTCCTCATAAGACCTGAAAATACAGCTCTTGTATATGGTCTATCTACATTCATACAATCAGCATTGAACATAAAATCATAGTATGCATCAATCATCATAGCACCTGGTATACATCACTAAGTGTTAATCTTTATAAACGTCTGGTTTGGTAAGCATTTTTCACTCCTCACATCAAGCCTCAACTAGGTCCACCTGTTGGGAAGCAAATTCAGCCTGTGGGAAGAAAACTCTAAAGATTTAAGATAAGGCAGATTGAAGCTGCAGCAAGATATAGAGGTGAGTACAGAGATCAGCGAACAGGTCTTTGGCCTCTCTGTTCGTTCTTAATTCCATCCCTTTTCCATTGCAGATACTTAATCTGCAATTTTTAAAAAAATATTTAAAAAATTATATATTTTCTTAAAATATGGATAAAAATGCAAACCAAATAGATTTTTTTCTGATTATGAATCAAGTTGCTTTGTTGCTGCTTTGCATCAAGTCAAGATCATGTGTGGCGTCATCCCAGGGTTATGGGACACTCTATTTAAAATGTTCAGATTGCAGAAATGGTGAGACTCGGTTTGAACTGGGAAGCTCAACGTGGTTGGTTGGACCTGATTAGATAGACGACCACCAAGAGAAGACCAGGTGTGCTAGAAGACTCTAATGGCACATTTTTCTATCCTTACCAAAGCTCCATCGAAGTGCCCAGGAATGCATTTCAATTCGAGGGAGCCTTGACCTTGATCATAAATACCTTCTTCTTCTTTCAGGATATGATTACGATGTTCTGGTTTATAGTTCCAGTTCTCTTTTTCCCTGTGATTGATAGCTCTGACCGTAAGTAAGTTTCTGGTTCCTGCTTGGAGAAGGCTGGCTAGAGGGAGGGTGGGTGAACTTCAAGCTGCCTCTAAGTCTACCAACTTGGGTGTTTTTCATTTGAGCTACTCCTGAGAAGAAACAGGACCAGGAGCATTAGCTGTGGAGTTACAGGAACAGAATTTTGCAATTAACAGAATCTTTAGAGCCTGACACACTAAGGAGGGTCTCTGCTGAGCATCTTGCCCTACCCACCATCCAGCTGTGGGCTGTGCGTCTCTTATCTGACTATTTCCATAGCAGCATCACATGGCCCAGTCTGCAAGGTTTTTCCCACACCTCACGATATACAGAGATGCCTAAGCTGGTTCTCCAGAAGGACATGTGGCCTCCAACGCCCTGAAGAACAATCTCAGAGAAATTGTCGCTCTTGTTGTGCACCTAAATTGTAAACCTGTAAATAATGACATTGTTCATCTGACTGTCATATTAAATGTATGGAATGCAGGTAGTCCTTGACTTAAGAACACAATTGAGCTCAAGATTTCTGTTGCTAAAGTGAGACATTTGTTAAGTGATTTTTGTCCTCTATTTTACGACCTTGCTTGCCAGAGTTGTTAAGTGAATCACTTCAGGGACACAGAATGATGGAATATGACTCCTAAGCCTTTTAGGATCAAATGGGAAGAAAAGTAGAAAATCTACACAAAAATAGATATACAGGTAATCCTCAACTTACAACAGTTCATTTAGTGACTGTTCAAAGTTACAATGTTACTGAAAAAAGGGACTTATGACCATTTTTCACACTTAAAACTTTTGCAGCATCCCCATGGTCATGTGATCAAAATCCAGGCGCTTGGCAACTGACTCATAGTTATGACGGTCGCATTGTCCCGGGGTCGTGTGATCCCCTTTTGCAAACTTCTGACAAGCAAAGTCAATGGGGAAGCCAGATTCAATTGAACCACCATACTATTGATTTACCGACTGCAGTGATTCACTTAAAAACTGTGTCAAGAAAAGTCATAAAATGGAGCAAAACTCACTTAACAAGTGTTTCACTTAGCAACAGGAATGTTGAGCTCCGTTGTGGTTATAAGCTGAGCACTACTCCCTGCAGTGTGGAGCTTGCAGACATGGGCTGCAGAACATGGACCACAAGATGGCACCAAAGCAACATAGAAAGCAGTAACTCTGCTTCCATCTCCTCTTCTGAGGCTGTGCAGCTGAGTCTGGTGCCTCCCAAGGCAAAGGAATTAAGCACACCTTAATTGCACATGGTGGGGAGGATGTTTTTATAAAACTTCCAAGAATTGCTCTACCCGCCTTAAAGTGAAACAGAGCCAGCGATAAGAAACAGGCATAGAGTACTGAGTTGTGTTGGGGTGCAAGGGTGAAACTGTGGTTTTTCTTTGCTGGTGACCCACCATCTGATGGATCCCTTCGGTTCTAGATCACCTGATGGAGCTCCAGAAACGCAGCGGAGAGGAAGCAGTGAGGCTTCCCAGGACCTTGGGACCCTGCCTTCCAAATCCGTGTTTTCACCACGGAAAGTGCAGGGTTGTGAGCAACAGTCCAAATTGCACTTGTAAGACCGGCTTTACGGGACGATTCTGTAAAGGTAAGACACACCTGCTCTAGGATGCAAAGGCCTACAGACTTTCCGTGTTCAAAGAATTGTCTTAACTTAGAAGCTTGGGGAGTTTTTCTTTTTTCTGTTTCCCCAGAAAAACTTAACTGATCTGGCATAAAAAGCATTTTGAAGTTCTCCATCAGGAAGGATTACCCTGCCTTCAAAAATTCCTATAAATGTCTTCATTATAAGCAAACTTAAGAATTACCAGATGCAGAGAAAAAGGTTTCCCCCCCCCCCAGCAACATGTCCTGGAGGAGATCTTTCTCTTTGAGGACATTTTGCTTTCAGTCATTCTTTGGAGTGAATACTGTTTTTTTTAATTGTTCTCTTTTAACTGAGGCACAATTCGATTACAGGTTGAATTCGGTAAAATTGTTCTGCAAAATTGCAGACCTCTACCCCAATGATATTTCAAAATCAGAATGTGTAGATTATCAAAATATATCCTTCAGCATCACGCCCAAAGATGTATGTTATCCATGTTGAACAGTGTTGAGCCTCAAGGCAACTTTCCATTTTATACTGTTTCTAAGTCTAATATTAATGGAACCTTTCATAGCTTAGACATTCTTAGTGATCAGATAGCCAAGAGGTATATATGAAAGTTATGTCCTTCGTTCCACAATGGATTGTCATGTTTACATTCAGTCCCACAGAAAGATCTTGGGGTCCTAGTGTATGAGCCAACACTGTGTGGCAGCAGCCAAAACAAGCCAACGCAGTTCTAGGCTGCATTAATAGAGGGATAGAATCAAGATCACGTGAAGTTTTAGCACCACTTTACAAAGCCTTAATAAGACCACACTTGGGATACTGCATCCATTTTTGGTCACCACAATATAAAAAAGATGTTGAGACTTTGGAAAGAGTGCAGAAAAGAGCAACTAAGATGATTAAAGGCCTGGAGACTAAAACACATGAAGAACGGTTGCAGCAGTTGGGTATGGCCAGTCTAGACAAAAGAAGGACAAGGGAAGACATGATAGTAGTGTTCCAATACTTGAGGGGCTGCCACAAGGAAGAGGGGGTCAGCCTATTCTCCAGAGCACCTGAAGGCAAGACAAGAAGCAACAGATGGAAACTAATCAAGGAGAGAAGAAACCTGGAATTAAGGAGAAACTTCCTAACACTGAGGACAATCAACCAGTGAAACAGCTTGCCTCCAGAAATTGTGGGTGCTCCATCACTGGAGGTTTTTAAGAAGAGATTGAACAGCCATTTGTCTGTAGGGTCTCCTGCTTGTTCAGAGGGTTGGACTAGAGGACCTCCAATGCCCCTTCCAACTCTACTATTCTGTTATTCTGTTAAGATATGGAGGTGAAACTCCAGTGCGAGGAGGAGTATATGAAGATGCTGGTGAGGAAGGAAGTGTTTGAGACACTAAAAGTCCCGCTGAGATCTGTCCATCTGATGAATAGCTCCTGTGCCCTTTCGGAGCAAGATGAGGATGGAGAGAGCTTCTTCGGAGCCATGTTGACAGGTGAAAACCACACTGCCTGCGGGTCAGAGATCAAGGTAGGTGGAGGATACAGGTACAGGTAGTTCTCAATATACGACCACAATTGAGCACAAAATTTTCATGGCAAAGCAAGACAATGGTTAAGAAAGTTTTTGTCCCATTTTATGACCTTTCTTGCCACAGCTGTTAAGTGACTCACTGATGTTAAGTTAGTAACACATTTATTAAGTAAAACTGGCTTCCCCCATTGACCTTGCATGTCGGAAGTTTGCAAAAAGTGTTGCATTACTGTACTACACTCTTCACCCACAATCCTGAGCTTGGCCCGTAATCTAGTTTCTGGTCCATTTTGCAGGTCAACGGTTCTCACGTGTCTTATGCCAACGTGATCGAGTCAGACCGGGAGGATAACGGTGTGATCACCAGGAGTGCTATGATTCTCATACATTTCTCCTGCATCTATACCTACAAGCGTGTAGTCAGCTTGCAGTACTCACTCAAGGCTATGGACACGTATGTTGTGGCTTGGGTTGCTGTAAGCATTCTCTTTAGCTATCTACCTGATGTCCAGTGTTAGAATGGCTATGATAGTTTCAGACCATTCTGTAAGCTGGCAAGCTGAGTCTCAACAGATGAACCAGTGGCTTTGGCATCCATCCTACATGGGTTTCAGATCACCACAGTCAGAAGCGGTGCTGGGCATGGCCATAGTCTGCAGCCTGAAGGGAGATCCCATGTTTTGCAACTGAAGGTTCAATCTCCAAAAGGTTCAGCTAGGAAGGACCCCTTTCTAAAACTCCAAGATACCGAGCACTATGGCTTGGCATAAGACAATCACCAATAGGTTTGTTATTGTTTCAAAAGCAGTACACTCCACACTTCTGAGGGTTAGGAAATTGCAAGGAATGGGTAGGGTAAGCAACCTTCCAACAGCTGAAGACCTCCTTTTTCTTTCTTTTTCTTTTTTTTTGCCTATTCAAGGGATACAACCAACAATGTTTGTAAGGTGAAATGAGCAAGGCTTTGGAATTCCTGTTTTTTTTTTTTAATGAAATGCTTTCACTTCTGTCTTCCTTCTTTAAGATGACAAGCATTCTCCGTGTAGGACTGCCTTTAATTTTTCTCAGAGGGCCTATTAATATATGTGTTCTATTATCAAAGGTTAAATTCAATAATGAGGTCCAAAGAGTGATATAAGGATCATCTAGGACCTGATCAAATGTAGGCTGGGAGATGACTATTATTATTATTATTTATTGGATTTCTATGCCGCCCTATTCCGGGAACTCAGGGCTAGCAGGTAGAATGGTAAGATAAGAATGAGAATTATGCAGCATGATTATTATTCATCATTAATTTGATTGATTGATTATGTGCTATCAAAGCCATAACTATGCTTTGTTTTTAGGTGCTATGTACATAGTCTATTGACACCCTGTCCCAGATACCTTCTAGCATAAAATAAAGTGGTCCTCTTTTACCAGATATATGCAGCAGTTTGATGTTAAGTACTTTGCAGCAATTTGTTTTATATAGTGTAATTTATGTTTTTTCTCTTCCTGGTGTGCTGTTATTAGTTGCACATTAATTGTTTTACTTTTTTAGACAGGATTGTAGAAACAGTTGAAGACATTTAGAAGGCCTTCCAGAAAGCCTATGTGGAATAGAAAAAATAATAGTAGTAAGAAAGTTGAATAATAAAATGTTCCTCTTAAGTCTTGGCAGTATATTCCAGCCGGTATGACCAATCTGTGGTTGCAAGAGAAGTCAAAAATAGTTGAGCTGCAAACTGAAAGGACACAGTTGACATCACATGGACAATTTAGAAGAACTGTAGCTTAGCACAGGAGGTCTCCAAATTTGGCAATTTTAAGACTTGTGGACTTCAACTCCCAGAATTCCTCATCAGCATGACTTAGCAACTCATTCCCTCTTCACATAGATACACCTCTTAGACAGACAGATTGATGGGCGATATTTCTGTTTCCTAGGTTTGTGCAATTTTCAGTCAAAGAAGGGGACTTTACCGTAACCATGGGCCTCTATGAGAGTGCTGGCTTCCAGAAGCCTTACAGCCAACAGCCGCTGTCGCTTCTCATGTCAGACACCCTCTACGTCCTCCTGCAGATAGAAGGGCAAGACCAGGTGAAGTACTTCTTCCTAAGTGTGGAGGACTGCTGGGGAACCCCAACGAATGACCCCAATGACAGCACAAAGCACTACCTCATCATGAAGGGGTAAGAGGCACAGCTGGGGTTGTCTAGGATGCTGGTTGAAGCTCCAGGGTGGTGAGGAGAGTGGACAATTGTTTGGTGTCAGGAGCACATTTTGAAACCAGAGAACTCTTTGAGCATGGATGGATAGAGGGATGGATGGATGGATGGATGGACGGACGGACGGACAGATAGTCCTTGAGTTACAACCATTCATTTTGTAACCATTCAAATTTACAATGGCACAGGAAAAAGTGTGGGCCAGCAATTGTAAATGATGACTACAGGAAGGGGGGGACCTGTTTTTCAATGGCCCATTTTCTTCTAGGTGTCCTCGTGACAAGACGCTGGAGTTCCTCAACGCAATTGGAACCAGCACGGTGGCCAAATTTAGCTTTCAGATGTTCCAGTTCAAGAATTTGTCCGAGGTCTTCCTACACTGCAAAGTCCGTCTGTGCATTCCAGCTAACCAGGAGCCGTGCGCCAAGGTGAACCCACATCTTTTGCACATAGCTGTGCAACGCCGGGCACTTTTTCATATCTTCTTGGGAGCTGAACAGCTTATTTATTTGCAATCCCTGATCTTGGGGAAATGTTTGGGTCACAGTGAAGAAGCTACGAAGAAGGTGGAGCTTTGGGGAGCCCTTGACTCTTGACCATAAGTGAGCCTGGAATTACGCTCATTGGTTGTGCTGATGATTAACTGTGCCCAGTTTTATGACCTTTTTTGCTGCAGTCACTAAGTCAATGTGGTAGGTAAGCAAAACACATTCTCCACAATGGGGGTTCTTTTTCGGCTGGAAACTGGAAGTAAAAGCCGTTTCCCAACAAAAAACCATCAATCACAATCATGTGTCCACAGGATACTGCAAACGTTTGTAAATGTGGGCAGATGGCTGAGCTGTCCAAAATGGGATCATATGACTGTGGGGTTGGTCAAAATGGGATGATTCGACATGCCAAAATGCTGTGGCCAACTCATTGCTGCTAACTCAACGTGGTCAGCTTTATTATTAGCCTTAGCTCCATCATCCACTGGGGTTTTTGTTATGCACATACTTACTTCTCTCTTTTCCTTGGGTGACAGCAATGTCCCATCAAGCAAAGGAACAAGAGGCATCTGGAGGACGAATACATGAAGGTGGTCTCCTATGGGCCCGTTGTGTTTGCAGCGCAGTCATACTTGGAAACCCGGAACACCCACGACCAACCGTCCTTCTTGGGTATGGCACCGTCTCCAGTTTGATGTCCCAGGGAGGGGATTAATTGTGACTTCCACTTGAGCTTTTGGACTCCCAGTGCCCTGTGATGTCCACACTCTTTTCCAGCTTCTTGGGGATGGAGGGAGAATAGGGTATCTGCCTTCCTCTCGGAAAGAGTTCAAGATCCAGTTTTAATTTTAGTGTCCCCTGAATTATCCCACCCAAAATATAAACTGAAAAAAATTATCAGCGTCCCCGCCCATATCTCCACTGTATCTGAGAAACCAATTTAAAAAAAAAAAAGTACAGGAAAGTTTTTATAAATTATCTGGACCATTCTTTGGAAGCATCATTTTCATTTTTAAACAGACTGATGAAATTTGTCCTCCTTCCTGTCTTCTTCCTTCTCTCTTTTCCTTCCCTTCCATTCCCTTCCTTTCCCATGTCTGTCTGTCTGTCTGTCTATCTATCCCTCCACTGTTTCCTTTCCCTTCCTTCTCCCCCCCTCTCTCCATCCCTCTTCTCCCCCTTTCCCCTCCCTCCCTCCCTTCTCATTCCAGGATCGCAGGTATGGATCCCTGTGGTGATGGCCGTGGTAGTCATCACTGCAATCTTCGTCTTCATAGCTGTTGTAAAAGTCATGAAGAAATGAGCAACTTCCAAATAAATGTATAATTGCAGATCACTCCAGGGCCAGTTTGCAATTTTCTCCCCTGAAAGAGGTTTGCAAGAACTGCCGTGTTGAAAAGTTTTGGGTGTCCTTTAAGGGATAGGAGAATTTTGGAGAATTTTTCTCGGGTCAAAGCTAACAGTTCTTGCCCGCATTGAATGACCATGTTGCTCAGGAAAGGGCGCAAATGTCTTGTTGTCTGACTGGTGATCTGCAGAGTCTCTGGCTTCCATTAGATCCCCGGTGAGAGCCCTCTTCCTGGGGGATTTTCCAGACTGGGAAGGAGGACCAGCCAGGGAGGCTTCAGGCCAATGAAAAGATGTGGATCAGAAAACAGCAACCTCAGCCATCTCCCCCTTTTCCCTTTTGGCTAAGAGCAAGTTGAGGTACATCACAGACAAATTTGAAAGAAAGTGTTCTGAGAATAAAGTAGCAAAACAGAGGCAAGGAAACTCTGAAGAAATTCCAAATTTGATGAAAGCAAAGTTCAACATGGCGTAATCTCTGATACACAAGCTTGCTTTTGGGACCCACGAAAGCCACAATATGATGACAAATATTGGTGTGTTCTGGCTTCTGGTCTTGCCTGCCTATTTTTTTCTTTTTTCTTTTTTTAACCTCCGTTTGAAGCACAAAGTTCCTGCCCTTATCTTGATGTACAAGAATGCCTCTTGGCCACCTGTTAGACCTTGAAGCTGTTGAAATGTGCTTGGTAGTTCAGGAAAAAGTAGAACAGAAAACAGCTGGGGGGAAAAGTCAGGGAAAAACCAGAGCCACTTATTTTCTGGAAAAAAAGAGTGTTAACCCTGGTTCCCCTTTCTGGGGCCAACCCTTTAGTCCAAGGCCCACAGTCACACTCTCAAAGTGTGGCAGCTGCCCCCCAAAGATAGCTTATCCTGTTGTTAAGTTTTCATTCCTCTGAGTTTGCAAAAAAGGAATCAGTTGAGGCTTCGTTCAGCAATTGGAATCTGATCTTGCAGTCTAGTTTCTACCTACGATGTGCAAAATTTGAAACAGTGGCCTGTAAAAATTAAGCATTTAACCTTGATTGTTAGTGTGGTGACATACACAAGAATTCTAACTTAACCTTATGAAAACAGGCTTTCTCTTGCTCTAACACAGTGTTTCTCAAATTTGGCAACTTTAAGATGGGTGGACTTCAACTCCCAGAATGCTGCTACCAGCATGCATGCTGGGGAATTCTGAGTGTTGAAGTCCACCCATCTTAAAGTTGAATTCTGGGAGTTGAAGTCCACAAAAAACCCACATATCCAGAAATTGCCAGGGTTGTGAAACACGGCTCTAGCGTAGCTTTCTGCTAGGATTCCTATTTATGGTGTTGGATTTTCTTTTGTTAGCTGCTGTGGTTGGTGTGTACCAGCAGCGTGCAAGAATTTAAATGTGATAAATAAAATTTGAGTCAAAATTTGGGTCAACCAAAGGTCTCATTTACCTCAATTCAGTTGCTTAACTACATCCTGTTTGTCTACACTTCCTTGACTACCCTCCCTTTTTTGTATTCTCTCCTCTCTTCTCTGTTGAATCATAAAATTGTAGGTTTGGAAGGAGGCGTGAAGGTTGGGTTAAGGTTGGGGTTTCAGTCCATCTCTCCAAGTGCAAGGCAGGAGACCTTATACCAGACAAATGGCTGTCCAATTTCTTCTTGAAAACCTCCGGTGATGGAGCACCCAAACTTCTGGAGGCAAAGCCGTTCCACTGAGTAATTGTTCTCACTGCCAAGAAATTTCTCCTTAGTTCTAGGTTGGGTCTCTCTTTAATGGCCTTCCATCTGTTGCTTCTTGTCCTGCTCTCAAGTACTTTGGAGACTAAATGGACCCCCCCTTTCCTGTGGCAGCCCTCCCCCCTTCAAGGTCACGGTCCAGACAGTTCCCATAATAAAAGGAGCGTATGTGATTGGACAACGCAATGGACATTGCAAGGGGACAGCCAAAGGGGGGGGGGAAATAAAGTTTAATTATGTGGACATTTGAGCGGGAAATTCAGAGCTGGTTTTGCTTCTTTTGTACCAAAGTAGTGTACTCAGTAAAAGTAGGAAGAGCAACACCCCAGGCGTTCCTCTCTTGGATTAGCTAGCTGACATCTGACACTCTCATTTTTTCAGACAGCCAGAAACAATATTTTCAGGTTGTAAAAACAGAAGAATGCTGAGAACAAAATTCCCATAACTCCTCCAGTAAAATAGCCGGTCAAGTGCTCCTTGAAACCAATAGGTACTAACAGGAAGGGAGGGGTCAAAAAAGGCAAGATGGCAGCTTCAAGCCCTCCATCCCAGTCCAGGTCTTTCTCGTGTGCAAGATGCTTGTGGCTGCCACGGTATCTTCCTTTGACTCCCTGCAGACTCCCCCACGTACAGCCTGATTTCTTTTTGCTCTCCACAACTTTTCAGCCTGGCCCACAACAACAACAACCACACAAATTGTTGCCTGAGCTATATTTTGCCCAAACGTAATCAAGAAGGCATCTGCACTAATAAAAATTTGCCTTTAATATACACATAGCTTAAATTTCAATGTACTCTCATAAACTTTTTACACCACAGGAATTTTTTTTAAAAAAATATTTACATTAGAAAAAAAGAGCCATACAAACACAGGTAGTCCTTGCGCTTAGGGCCACAATGGAGCCCAACATTTCTGTCGCTAAGAGAGACATTTGTTAAATGAGCTGTGCCCCATTTTACGACCTTTCTTTCCACAGTTGTTAAGCGAATCCCTGCAGTTGTTACTTTAGTGACACAGTTCTTAAGTGACTCTGGCTTCCCCTTCCACTTGGCTTGTCAGAAGGTTGCAAAAGGGGGGTCATGTGACCCCGGGACACTGTAACAGTCATAAATATATGAGTCAGTTGTCAAAAGTGGCTGAAGTTTGATCACATGACCACAGGGATGCTGCAACGGTCATAAGTATGAAAAATGGTCATAAGTCATATTTTTCAGTGCCATTGTACATTTGAAAGGTCACTAAACAAACTATTGTAAGTTGAAAATTTCCTGTATTGAAGGAAAACAGGTCAGTATCGTCTCCAAGCTACCCAGAGGTATGAAGTCACCCAGGTCCACCAAAGAATTGCTTGGCTGAGTTTCCAGGGAGATCCTCCCACAAGCATTTCCCACCCAAAGTCCTTCTGGCCGGGATGAGGTCAGATGCTGGAGCTGGTGGACTGGAGCTTCAGGCTGTTGGAAGTTGTGCACTGCATGGAACTCGACCTGCGAGCCTGCAGAACTTTGGCCAAGTACCAAAGGAAGATGAGGAAGCCTGGAGAAACAGGAGAAGACCAGACTTGTTGAGTAGCCCCTGGAAAGCAGTGAGGAATTCGGACACAGGGACGGAACTGCAGTGTAATGTGATACTGCAGGAATAATCCTGAGGGACAGGAGGAAGAGCTGCAGCCAAAGCAACAGATAGATAAAAGAAATTGAAGTCGGGGGCAGAAATGTAATCTAAGAAAGCATCACAAGCAGGAACCTCCCTAACTGACATGGAGATAAAGGGAGGAAGGTGGAAGTCTAATTCGATTTGCAAAATTCTGTTACTATAACCTTGCAATAAAAGTAGACAACAAAACAGAATAATAGAATTGGAGCTGGAGAAACAGGAGAATGTCACGGAGGTTAAGCAGTCCCTAGAAGGGAGTGAGCAATTGGGATGCAGGGAAAGAACAGCCGCAGGGTTGAGGGCTGTTGACCATCACGTGCTATGGAAGGATTGAAATTCAGAAGTTAAGGACATTTTTTTTCACGATCCCAAGAGTAGGGTGAGCAGGAATACTCACTGACCTTGGAGAGAGTTGATGATGGTGAAAAGATAGACGGCCACCAAGTTGAAGGTCCCAGAAATGAACGCAAAGAAGACCAGCCCCCACGGGATGCCCAGGACACAACTCAGGCCCAGGAGCATCACCACATATTCCCAGTGATGCT
Organism: Bothrops alternatus; assembly: GCA_034064705.1. Lineage (NCBI taxonomy): Eukaryota > Metazoa > Chordata > Lepidosauria > Squamata > Viperidae > Bothrops > Bothrops alternatus. Next base: position 27,937 of record JARGCV010001069.1, read on the forward strand.
CTCGGTGTCTCAGCCTGAGAGTCTCATACACCATGGTGGCCAGCATTATGCTGTTGAAGAAGAGCACCAGGCTTAAATAGCCCGAATTCAGGAAACTGTTGATCTCCTTTTTGGAACTCCAACAGCTGGAGAAGAAGAGAAAAAAACAGAAAAGTAAGTCTAGGCACTATTTAACTAACTGGAAGGCACATGAAAATTGGAATATGAGCCCTCAGATAGGCTGCAAAATTTCTTTAAGCTGACATCTTCCCAAAAAACAGGACACTCCAGGGCCAATCATGAATGTGATGCATCCCATCCTCTTTGTGGCCTCTGCTCATTCCCTGATTCCCTCATTCTCCAAGAAAGTTGGTTGATGGGAAATGATATTATAACACTACCTGGCTACATGTATTTTTATAATGAGCTACGAGGGACTCAATGATGGGCCATGCTAAGGGGTGGGGCTTAATGAGCCTAGCTCAGGTGTCTTCAAACTTGGCCCATTTATGATTTATGACCCAGAGGTGGACAGCCGTTAATCCTCAAGAAAAAATGCATCTTTCTAAATAGATGGTAGGGGCATTTTTATTCTTTCCCCCAGGAACTTACATGCTTGTGTTGATGTAATTCTCAGGAGACTTATAGATGTTAATAGAGAAAGGGCCATAGTAGGACTGATCAATCACCAAAATTAGACATACGACGAGTATAGGAAGACCTGCAAAGGAGAACAGTTGGAGTTAATGCCACATTCAGCCCCCCAACTCCACAACAATTGTTGAAAGATAAGTTCAAGCTAGTACAAAAATGTGAAAGAGATAAAATATAATAGTTCCAGAGTAAGAGACAGTAAGATCCAAAACAAGGATGCAAAATTTTTTTTATCACTCACCCCAGCCTATTAAGGACAGCTTGACAAGTAAGCATTTGATGTAGGAGTTGAAGACTTCAATCACCATCCGGTAGAGAGTGTAGCCCTCAATGGCCATCCAAGTCAAGCATGCAAGCATGGAAAAATGCAGGAACATGCCACCAGCTTTGCAAGCCACGTCCCCTCCAGTAGGAGCCAGGTGCACTGCAATGAGGAAGCTCACATCGATGAGAAAGATGGCCCAGAGGAGGTTCATGTGGACAAAGACAATGTGGTCTCTCTGCTTTTTCCTGTGAAGAAGGAAGAGCATCATACTTCTCTTCTTGATTGAGGCTCCAAGCTGCAGTCATGAAAAGTCTCAGAACCTGTTGTGGGGAAGGGTTTGATCCCCAAGACCTGATCCCTGAGTTATCTAGTCTGCCTCTCTCCAGATGTTCTGCAACCCATTCTCACACTTCATTGTTGTTGGCCGTGCTGGTTGGGGCTCATGAAGTCCCTGCAGATTTTACTCCGCTAGCCATTGCTACTCTGAGTGGTGCCTGAAGATCGTTCTTCAGTCATGTGGCCAGCGTAACATCATGGAGTGCTGTTTCCTCTCTACCAAAGTGCTACCTCTTTATCTACTCTCATTTCCATGCTTTCAAATGGATATTTTGCCAGGAGCTGAGGCGATGACAGGAGCTTACCCCACTGCCAGGAACTCGGATCTTGAACGTGGGCTGCCAGTTTTCCAGCTGACTAGCCCATGTCTTAACTGCTGAGACCCAATGTGACTCAGAGCTGGAAAAATGATTTTTCCTGATGCATGTTGAGATGTTCCTGCACATAGTCTCACAGGGTTCTTCTTCACTGTCTTTGCTTGTTCTTTCTTCAGTGCTATTCTAAATTCCTTCTAAGATCCTTCTGAATCCTTCTCTTTTCCAAATCCTGACAGAGCAAAATATCAACTTATCCTACCTCAAGAAAAGGAAGACAATGGTGACGAGTGAAGCCAGCGCTGAAATGATGCAACCAACAAAAGTACCAATCGTCAGATATTTCTGGTGGATCTCGTCTATATCTGATAAAGGGAGCTGTGGAAGGAAAGGAAGGAAGGAAAAGATCTAAGAAGGGTAAAGGAATACGAAATATTTTTTTCAGCAGCTCCAGGGTTGAAGGAATCATAATGTTCTGAAGTTGTGGTTGGGCCACAACTAGAAGATTCTGTAGGAAGCAATGAGGCCCTCAAGTAACTTCCTGTGATGGATCATATCTCTGAAAGGTGTCTGTCTTCCTCTTGAACACATCCTGTGAAGAGGAATTTGCTATCTTCCTGCATTTGTCTACCTTCAGTTTCAATAAATATTGAATAATATTAAATAAATAAATAGAATTCTACTATTGTATAGTCAGTTTTTCTTGGTTAGGTTCAAGAGTAAGAGATCTCCTGATGCCTTCTCATCCCTCACCACTGACCAATCTTTCTGAATTTTTGGGAATTGTAGTCCTCCACCATCCTTTGTCTTCATATCCTCTGCAGGATGCTGATATGGAGTTTGGCACTCACCATGAGCACCGCAAAGAAGGTGAGATGGTCACAAAGGCAGGTTGTTTGGTTCTCTCCAGGCACCACTTCACAGCCTGATGTGTTCCACTTGCCGATGTCACTGGCTACAATCAAAAGGAGAAGCTCCTTTAGAGATGATTGTAAGGTCCTCCCTCAGCTGTCCTCTCAGGAAAGCAAAACTCTTGAAACAGGCATCATTTCAAAAAGATCTTTTACTGAGAGAAAGTGATTGCAGGGAGGTGAGGGGGAATCTGAAGTTCCCCCGCAAAAGCATTAATCTAAAAGCTCCAATTCCCCAGCCCCAAACCAACACAGACCTCAAGGCTGTGTGACCCAAAAAGGAGCCGAGGGGTCAGCTAGGGCCTAGGATGACCCAAACATATCCTTTCCTCCTATCTATTTTCCCCATGCAACAATCCTGCGATGTAGGTTTGTAGCTGAGAGAGGGTGATTGACCCAAAGTCACCCAGCTGGCTTTCATATCTAAGGTAGAACTAGAACTCACTGTCTCCTGGTTTCTAGGCCAGGACCTTAACCACTATACCAAACTGGCTCAAAATTATTTCCTAATTTTTGTAAAGCCACATTTTGCTCAAATGAAGAACTGCAAGAAACACAAAGCCCAGAGTAGAGACTGGACAGCCACTTGCCCAGAATGGTATAGGGTCTCCTGCTAAGGCTAGAAGACTCCCAAGGTCCCTTACAACTCTGTCATTCCGTTATTCCTTCCAAATCTTCACATTCATGATCCCAACTTCCTTGACACTTACGCTTGGTGCCCTTAACCCAGAAGACACACGAGGGAGTCACATTCCTCTGAAATAAAATCAAAATTCAAATAAATAAAGAATGTCATGCAAGGGTTTTTTTAAAAATGTAAAATACAGGGAGCCATCATAACGATACATGGAGTGTTTCTCTAGCCTCTGCAAGTTTAAAATGGCTTATCTCATATCACAAGAATGTAGAAACGTATGAAGAATCTTGATAGAGACCTTCCTGGTACTGCAAACAAGCCAGGATCAGGGCAATGGGAAGAGATTTTTTGACCTACCTGAAGGTGGTTGTGCCAAATGGTGATTGATATCCGCTCTTTCGGAAGCAACCCATGGACCGGTGTGTTTCCCACTGAGATGCCAATCACTTTTCCACCAAGGATTGGGAGGGAATCATTATCCTGCCAGGAACAATTTTAGATGATATAGATAATGATCAATGAGATAGATAGATAGATAGATAGATAGATAGATAGATAGATAGATAGATAGATAGATAGATAGATAGATAGATAGATAGATAGATAGATAGATAGATGAGAGAGAGAGAGAGAGAGAGAGAGAGAGAGAGAGAGAGAGAGATATGGATAGACAGAGGCAGACAAATACAGATGGATAGAGAGACAGATATCATTATCCTGTCAGAAACTAAGTTTAGATGATTGATAGGTTGATAGATAGAAGAGAGAGAGAACAATAGACAGACAGGCCAATAGGCAGATATGGACAGACAGACTGAGACAGACAGTCATAAGGACCATCTTCTATCTTGTTCCCTTTCTGTAACGTATCTGTTCTGCGATGCCAGTAAATCCACAAAAGCTTGTTTTGTTAACAATAACAGTAGCTTCCAAGTTCCTTTCCTGCTTTGCCACAACACACACACAATGTTACTGTAGAGGCATGCAGGGATAACCCTGGCAGAGGTACATGGGAGTTATTAAGAGAAAATAAGAGACATCTAAGCCTTTCTCCAGGCCATCACCTTGAAGAGCACCGGGCTGGTAGCTGCCAACATCACAACTCGTCCCTCCTGGTTGACTTTTGCACCTTTGGCTTTTGCTAAGACTGATTTTGACAGAGTCACCTGGAACTGATTAATTTCATCATCCTGTAACACAGAAATAGATGTGGCATTACAGACTCTGATTGGAAAGGTAGAACTGCAGTTGCCTTGTAAAGGGAAGGCTGGAACCATCATTTCCCATCTGGATTTTCTTAATTTGGTTTGCATCTACTGGTTCTGGCAACCAGACCTATGCAGCTATCTATAATTTTCCAAATTATTATGCTATTCTTTTCAGGTCAGAATTATATGCAGGTAAGTCCTTCAGGTTGTCAAGTTGGACACCCCTGGTACAGGGCTTGAGCAGGGGGTTGGACTAGAAGACCTCCAAGGTCCCTTTCAATTCTGTTATTCAGTATTCTGCATTCTGATTTGTTGCATCTCAGCTCTGTACTCACCTGCACCTTTTCCTCAATGGACAGATTTTCAGGTGTCTGGGGCGAGATTTTGTGCACATTGGCAAATAAACTTGATCGTCCAAACCTCTTATGATGTCCTTGGAATTGCGTCTCTACCAGTATTGACTCCAGATATTGGAGGTGTCTGTTGAGAAAAGAGGGACCAGATGGGTCCAGGCAACAGATCCACAGGTGCCCACCTCTCTTAAAGAGGCAGGCTGCCATTTCATTGACTTATCTTGGTCCAACAACAGCAGCAACATTTGCAGCAAATGATGTTAGAAGGACAACACAAGAACAGTACAGGCTGTCCCCATTTAATGGCCATTCACAGTTACGGGGTGATGAAAAAATAACTTTGGGACCAATCCTTGCATTATTTTTAATTTTTTTACTAAATAAGGTAATGGATATTTCTAATACTTCCTCCTCCTATTTCCCCCATAACAACAGCCTTGTGAAGTGTGTTAAGCAGAGAGAGAAAGACTGGACCAAAGTCACCCAGCCAGCTTTCATGTTTAAGGCGGGACTAGAACTCACAGTCTCCTGGCAATTGGCCCAAAGTCATCCAGCTGATCTTTGTGCCTAAGGCGGGACTAGAACTCACAGTCTCCGGGCGATTGGCCCCAAATCACCCAGCTGGCTTTCATGCCTAAAGCAGGACTAGAACTCACTCTTCTTTTCTAGCTGGGTGCCTTCACAACGAGACCAAAGTGGCTCTTTACATCCTTCACAGATCCGTGAAGCAAACCTGTGGTAGGCCTCCACGGTCCTTTCCAGTAATATTTCTCAACCTCAGCAACTTCAAGAAGAGTGGACCTCAATTCCCAGCTGGCTGGAGAATTCTGGGAATTGAAGTCCACTCTTCTTAAGGTTGCTGAGGTTGAGACTCAACTAGGTTCTAACCTAAGGAATGTTGATGGCCGTGACGAAAGAATTGAATAGCAAGCACCTTCTCTTTTGGAGCTGTGAAACCAGAGTGAGGAATCAAAGGCCCGGCTCCCTTTTCTCCCCCAGTAGAGACAGCCATTAGCCCACGTATACTCACATAAAGGGGTTTTCACGTATGACACCCCTACTTTGCCCAGGCTTTTCTAATCTTCTCAGTGTTGATTCTATTCTTCTAAATTCTGTTTCCACGTCAGTTGTCCCATCTGGGTTTCCTTTCCCCCACACTATTGGATAAAACAAGAAAGAACATAGCAGAAAACCGCCCTGTTCACCGGAGGACCCTCCTCAGAAGCACCCTCCTAAGGAGTGTAAAATGATATTTCATGTGGAGAAAAGCAAGGTTTTACACCTGGACAGGAAAAACCAAAGGTACATGTACAGATGAGGTGAAACCTGGCTCGAAAACAGTGACTGTGAGAGGGACCTTGAAGTCCTAGTGGACGATCACTTAACCATGAGCCAGCAGTTTGAGGCAACAACCCAAAAAGCTAATACACTCTTTGGTGATATAAACAGAGCCATAGAATCAAAATCACATGAAGTATTAGTACTGCTTTATAAAGCTTTAGTAAGGCCACATCTGGAATACTGCATCCAGTTTTGGTCACCACATTACAAAAAAGATGTTGAGGCTTTGGAAAAGGTACAAAGAAGAGCAGCTAAGATGATTAAAAGCCTGGAGATTGAAACATAGGAAGAATGGTTGCAGGATTGGGGAGATAAAAAGAAGCAGGAGGGACATGATAGCAGTATTCCAGTATTTGAGGGGCTGCCCCAAAGAAGAGGGGGTCAACTTATTTTCCAAAGCACCAGAAGGCAAAAAAGAAACAATGGATGGAAACTAATCAAGGAGAGAAGCAACCTGGACTTAAGGAGAAACTTCCTAACAGTGAGGACAATTAACCAGTGGACCAGCTTGCCTCCAGACATTGTAGGTGCTTCATCACTTGAAGTTTTTAAGAAGAGACTGGACGGCCACTTGTCTGAAGTGATATAGGGCAGGAGCCCCCAACCCCCCGGTCCGTGGACTGGTACTGGGCCACGGCATGCCAACAACCGGTCCGCACAAACAAGCAAAGCCCCATCTATGGGATGCAGGCAGCACACAAAACCACACACTCTCCAGTCTGTGGAAAAATCTCTCTCCACGGAAGCGGTCCCTGGTGCCCAAAAGGTTGGGGACCCCTGTGTTAGGGTCTCCTGTTTGAGCAGAACCCTTCCAGCTCTATTTTGATTCTTCTTGATCTAGTGATGGATCTTAGAAGGGAAAGTGAGATGCTGTGTTCCATAGGAATGGAGACAGCTTTACATTACCTGGAAACTGGAGAAGGAGAAGAAGAAGATAAAAAGGTATTCTGGGAGCTCTGTTCTCAGTCCAGGTGCTGCAGAGGTTTGATGTTGTCGTCATGGTCTTATAGAAGGCTTCCTTGCACAGCCTCCAATAGCTTGGCTCTCCTTCAATGCACCTGGAAACATGCACAAAAAAACCTCTTAGTTCAATACTGGCTGCCTTGGCTGAGATAAGCGCTGCCCCACAGAATCGGACATGACCGGACGGGATAAACCTTTATCGTTACTTTCTATGGGTAGAATTGTCCGAAGCACACACTCTGCTAGAGAGAATTGGGTGTGTCTAGTTTAATGAAGAGAAGGATGCGGGGGGGGGGGACACAATAGCAGTATTCCAATATTTCAGGGGCTGCCCCAGAGAAGAGGGAGTGAAGCTATTCTCCAAAGTGCCTGAAGGCAGGACAAGAAGCACCGGGTGGAAACTAAGCAAGGAGAGAGAAGCAACCTAGAATTAAGGAGAAGATTCCTAAGAGTGAGGACAATTAACCAGTGGAACAACCTGCCTCCAGAAGTGGTGAATGCTCCAACACTGGAAGTTTTTAAGAAGAGACTGGACAGCCATTTGTCTGAAATGGTATAGGGTTCCCTGCCTGAGCAGGGGGTTGGACTAGATGACCTCCAAGGTCCCTTCCAACTTTATTATTATTCTTATTCTTATTCTTATTCTTATTCTTATTCTTATTCTTATTCTTATTCTTATTCTTATTCTTATTCTTATTCTTATTCTTATTCTTATTCTTATTATTATTATTATTATTATTATTACTACTAAGTTCCCTGAGGATGGGCTCCAGCAGGAATCTGAAAACCCGGTCTATACCTATGTTGTATAAAGTACGTTTTAAATGTGCGTTATGTAGCTGTACCCTTTGAGAAGAAGCAACTAAATTTCATTTTTAATATGTGCCAATGTGCCCACAGGAAAAAATGACAATAAAGGTTATCTAATCCATCTGGAAAATTGAAGCACGTCACATCCAAAGAGACTCTGGTTAGAAAAGAACATTGACGCAAACTACATGTTTCTTTTTAAAAAGCCATTTCCTCTTTTTCTGTCTGAGAAACCTGATCCAAATGAAGGGCTGTCTCAGCAGCTAGAAGAATGGAAAGAGTCGACGAAATCATTTTTATTCGTTTTCTGTAATTCCACAATTGCATCACGCTGACCGCAAAATGATCATTCTATAGGGGCTTTCAAGGAATTGAAAGCAAACTGAGTCAGCAAAGCAGAGCAATGGAAAATTCAGAAGTCAACAGGTTTTCAGAAGTGACATGAGTTCACTTGCACGTTTATGTTGTGAGCCGCCCTGAGTTCTCCGGAATAGGGCGGCATAGAAGTCAAATCAAATAAATAAATAACTGCCATATTTGTTTTCCTGATCAATATATATAAGCAACGCAGAAGGAGAAGCAAACCGATGTCCTTAAAGTACAAATCTTGGATTGTCTTAGAGAACCACCAAGATGGGACATTTTCATCTTGTTTACTTTGGCGCATTTGCTAATGTAGTGCACTTTCTTGAAGTTTACATATGTAGATGTACTTTGATTTTTGTTTAAACTAATTTGAGGATACGTACGTCACTCAGAATTGTCAGGGAGGGAAGCAAAATATAAATCCAGGAAGTAATAAATAACATTTCTAAAGTTAAGTTTGCAAACTGAGACCAGCAAGTTCATTTCTCTTGTTTCTATGAGGTCCTTGGTGCTCTCTGAGTTTGGTTGTTTTCTTGCAGACATTTCATTACCCAATTAGGTCACATCTTCTGAAGATGGGTATTGGGTATTGAAACTTCTGCAAGAAAACACCTAGACTCAGAGAGCATCAGGGACCCCACAGTTCAGCCCTAGGCTACAGAGATACTCTTCTATTGGCTGCTAACACTGATGATGTTACCTAGTTGGGTAATGAAACATCTACAAGAAAATATTTATGGCTGCGGGACTTGGGTTTGGCTAGTCTAAAGAAAAGAAGAAATAGGGGAGACATGATAGCAGGGTTCCAGTATCTGAGGGGCTGCCACAAGACAGAGGGGGCCACGTTGTTCACCAAAGCACCAGAGGGAAGGATGAGAAACAATGGTTGGAAACTGATCAAGGAGAGAAGCAGCCTGGAATTAAGGAGAAACTTCCTGACAGTGAGGACAATCAACCAGTGGAACAGCTTGCCACCAGAAATCCTGAGCGCTCCATCATTGGAGGTTTTTAAGAAGAGACCTGACATCATTAAACCTCAAAGATCTGAAGGATGTGTAAATATAAAGAGATTTAAACCACTTACATTTATCTTTCATTTGTAATATATGTAGTACACACACAGAGAGAGATGAATGAAATAAGTGATTGTAATAAATTAATTAACCCAGATTCTTTGATGATTAGAAATAATAGAATAAGGAAAGGAGAGATGATATAACCTGAGAGAGGATGAAATATAAATTCTATTTATAACTGTTGTAAAGAAAATTAAAAGCCTCTTTCTTTCTTTCTTTTCTTTCTTTCTTTTCCATTCTTTCATTTTCATCATACTTTTTTCCTAAATTTCCCCTTCTTTTACTATGCAAATAAAAATTGATTTAAAAAATCAATCCGGATTCAAATTGGTTAAAAATGAAATTCCCTTGAAAATAAAGTCCAATGCCTCTAACCTTGAGTTCTATGTAGGAAACGTATCACATCCTAGAACAGATTTTATGGGTCAAGAACCCTCCAATTTCCCAAAAGTTGGCCAAGGACACCCCCTGGGGAAAGGGGATGAAAGTGCCCCCCCAAATTCCACAACATTTTTGCAAAGAGCTAAACAAAATGAAAGTTGATTATTTGGTCACAAAAACAGCACGAAATTTCAATTTGACACGAGAAATATGGCAAATTTCTTCCTAAAACCAAAATACCATTTTCGGAAAACAACTCAGCTGACATCTAGTCCGCCAGTCTATAAATGGCCTCAATGAGATCAGAAGTTCAGGAAAGCATCAACTTCCTCAATAAATTGCTTAATTGGGGTTTGTTTTCAAACTGTGCTCTATGGATCCTTCGTGTTTTAGGAGTACCTGATGGGGTTCTGTCAGAGAGAGAGGCTGGAGATAATTACTCTGAGTCCCACGATGCAAATTGGACCTTGCGTGCGAGGGATACCTTGGTTGATGGGAGTTCTCCCACACTGAATGAGTTTCTGTATTGATTCCGAAAATGGGAACCCCCTGATCTAGTTGTGCAAGGGGAAATGAAGAGGGGAGAAAGGGGAAGAGATGTGATGGATGACAAGCTAGAGAAGACAACACCACACCAAATTAGGAGGAACATTTATCATTATGGAGCTAGTTTGGTCTAGTGGATTAAGGTGCTGGCCTAAGAACCATGAGTTCTAGTCCTGCCTCAGGCAGGAAAAAGCAGCTGGGTGACTTTGGGCCAATCACTCTCAGCCCAGCCCATCTCATGAGGTCTGTTATGAGGAGAACAGGAGAAGGAAGGAGTATGTGGTATGTTCAGCACCTTCAGTTCTTTATAAAAATCAAATAAAGAAATAAAATCTTTGAGCCGGTGAATTCTCCTGCGCAAGCTAGGGTGTCCATAATAATTTTTCTAAGGTACTGTCAGCCCTGGATGGTAGACTACTAGACCATGAAACAGATTCTGCAAGAACAGTAGAAGTATATTTTATTGAGATAGATAATATTAACAGGATCTTGCAGGGCTGGTTGTGCTTTCCTCCCCTCCCTCTTACACCCCAAGAATCTGTGGGAGAGCCAGTCTGAATCTTTTTCAAATGCTTCCCCAACCCCTCTCCAGGCTTAACCCATGGACCTTCTGTTGTCCTAACAGCTCCTGAATGTCTTCTCCAAGGGCATCTCTGTAGCTTCCCACCTATAGTGGAAAATGTGGGGTTTGTCAGGTCTCACTTAGAAGCCCTGCCCTCATCTTTGCCCCTCTGGTACCCTCATGATAACCCATCGCTCATGCTTGGGTGGGATTATTTTTTTTAATTAACTGGTTCCATAGCCTGAAACTCTTGAAACCCTGGCTTAACCCAAATCTCTATAGCCATGAATCAAACCACGTTCCTCTTCCTGTTTTAATTTTGCCTGGTGGGTTTCGTTTGATTGGGAAACTTTCAGACGTCTTGTGGACTCATTGGCCATTGCTCCGTGGAGTAGCATTGTGGCTGGACTTAACTGGGATACTTCTGTGTTTTTGAAGAAGAGAGTTGCGGGGGAATATTAACAAACCCACTAAACCATAGTTGTGTGTGTTTGTGTGTGAGCAGGACAGTACAGTAGAGTCCCTGTCAGTTTCAGCCACTTCTCCAACACCGTAACATAAGATAATCTATTTCAGTTCTTCTGCTCCACAGATTGTTTCCACCTGCAATTCTCTGGTTTTGATATGGATAATTTCTGTGTCCCTGCTTGAGTCTCACTCTTTCTCCAGAATCTCTAGAAGGGCAGTGAGGAAGAGAAACTTGGATTTCTCCTGCTGCTCTTTTATTCTTGATTCTTGATTCCCTATTCCCCACCCCCACCCCTTCTCTTTTATTTTTCTCATGCCTGAACTTTCATTCTCCTTTTTTGTAAACTTTGCTTGAGTTCCTTAACTTTCTATATTCGTTCTGTCTGACTCTCCTTCAGTTTTTTCAATTTCTCTTTCATTCCCTGTTTGCTCTCCTCCCACAAACATAGACCAGTTTCTTTTAAACACTCTGGTTTCTCTCCTGTCTGCTGTTTTTGTGGCCTGCTGATGAGTGTCTCACAAGTTGAGTGGAGTCCTTGAAACTATCAAAATCCAACCCTCTGCTCAAGGCAACCAGAATCTCATTCATTCATTCATTCATTTCCTGCCTTTATTATTTTTACAATAACTCAAGGCAACAAACACACATTATAGTGCTTCCTTCTATTATTTTCTCCACAATAGCCCTGTGAGGTGGGTCCGTTTTAAATCAACAGCTGCAAAGTTTAACTTTTGCATTCTCCTGTCAGATTTACACTTTCACTCCCCCAGTGAATAGCACAATCCGTCAAACAGTGCTTCTTAGTATCTTAAGAACATCCTTAAAAGAAATCCAGCTCTCTTACAAGTCAATTGCCAGGCTCTTTGGTGGCTGCCTAAATCAAAAGAAATTCCTTTGCCAAGCATGATTTCTGTTTAGCAAGATTAGTTGAGGAAAAGGAGATGGATTTACAAGAATTCCAGTAATTGAACTACTTTAAATTTAGAAGCAATAAATTGGAGTTCAGTTAGTATAGAGACTTGTTTATTTTCTTTCCAACAGCCTTCCTTTGATCTGGAGAGGATGCCAGACTAACATGACTATCTTCTGAATCTTTATCCATTTGGAAATGAAACATTCCACCATTTAAAATGAAGAACAAGTTTTCACTGGAAAACTAAAGGCAGTCTGGTCCTTGAAGAAAATAAGTTTAATCTCCTGTATCAGATGAATGGCATCCTAAGATTCTTAAGGACCTGGATGATGGTCTGGCAAGCCATCGTATCTTGTCTTTGAGAAACCCTGGAGAACCAGGGAAATGTCAAATGGCTGGAAAAGAAACACCCCTAACTTCAAACAGAAGGAAAGAAAGATTTAGAAAACAACAGGCCAGTCAGTCTGACTTCAATATCCAGGAAGATTCCAGAGCAGGCATAAAGAGCTCAATGGAAAATAGAATAGAATAGAGCTGGAAGCAAGGTCTACTCTACTCTACTCTACTCTACTCTACTCTACTCTACTCTACTCTACTCTACTCTACTCTACTCTACTCTACTCTACTCTACTCTACTCTACTCTACTGCTAGGGTAGCCAGCATGAAGCAGGGGTGTCTGGAAGTCAAAATGGAAGCCCCAAGCCTGCGAGTGAAGTTCACCTCCTTTTAATGTGATGCCCATAGCGGGTGGAGCTTCAGTCACACAGTTGTGGCCACCATTGTTTTCATCTCTGCAGACACATCTGGCTTAGCACCATGGGCTAGAAACAACAGAATGAAATTCAGCACTCAACCGCAGAGCTGTTTGCTTCCATATTTGCCCTCCCTTCCACAACAGGATGAGAAGTACCAAGCAGCTGAACCGTAAAACACATCTCATAATAGTTGCCCCACACAGGAAGTGAACCAGCCAGCCAAGTGGTGTGGCTAGAATAACAGAAGAGTTATAACAGAGGTCTTCTAGTCCACCCCTCTGCTTAAGCAGGAGACCCTATAACCCTATAATTAATGGACTATTGCATCCAGTTTTGGTGGCCACGACATAAAAAAGCTGTTGAGACTATGGAAAGAGTACAGAGAAGAGCAATAAAGATGATCAGTAGACTGGAGGCTAAAACATATAAAGAACAAGGCAGGAATTGGGTATGTCTAGTTCAATGAAGAGAAGGACTGGGGGGGACAAGATAGCTGCATTCCAGTATTTGAGGGGCTGACACAAAGAGGAGGGAGTCAACCTATTTACTAAAGCACCAGATGGCAGGACAAGATGCAAAGGATGGAAGCTTGTTAAAGAGAGACCCAACCTAGAATTAAGGAGAAACGTCCTAAGGGTGAGAGCAATCAAGCAATGGCACAACTTGCCTTCCGGAGTTGTGGGTTCTCCAACACTGGAGGTTTTTAAGAAGACTTTGGACAGCCATCTGTCCAGAATGGTACAGAGTCTCCTGTTTGTGCAGGGGGTCGGATTCTAGTCCCATTCCATGTTCTAACCATGCTGAGATGGAGAATTCTAGCAAGCTGCACATACTGCCTAGACTGGAGTATGCCACACATCCCCATTTTATTTTATTTAATTAATTTAATTTAATTTTTCGGACTTATATGCCGCTCCTCTCCGAAGACTCGGAGCGGCTTACAACATAAATAAAACAATAGTAAACAAGTCCAAAACTAAAAACATTAAAAATAACACCCCAGACACATTCATCATTCCTTGGTGGTTAGTCTAGCTAGCATATGTCTTTTACCTTCCCAAGTAGCCTTCCGTGAGACAGATCCTCTGTCTGATGTGATTTATATTTATATATTTCAGAGAATTACGGCCACCCAGCTTGAACGTTGCAACTCTGGGAAGCTAAAATAAATCCAAACTAAGTGAAAACTAAGTGACAGCTCAGTTAAAATGAAAACAAACCCTTGGAACTCAACAACGGCTACTCGCTTCAAAAAGGGACTCTAAGCGTCCTGGCCTCCGCTATGCTGAAGTCCAGGGGTCCGGATAGAGACCCCCCCCTCCCCGACGCAGCCTATGGCGAACCGGCTTCTGGATTTGGCCGGACCCTCCGCTTCGGCCTCATCTAAGTCCCCTCGGGCAGGGCAGCCGCGGGTTGGGGGCCACGAAGTGGGACGTCCCAGCCTTGAGGCGAGGAGTCCTCTCGCCCACCCTCCGAGCTGCTCCAGCAGCCGCTTGCTTACCTGCCGCCTCGCCTCGCCTCGCCTCCCTCCTCCCGGCTCGCGGCGCTTTCCTCTAGGGCGGCCCCGGCGCAGCCAAGCACAGGCGCCCCGGTCCGCGGGGTTTGCTCCGCGCCGGCCGAGGCGGGGCTTTTCTTTTCGTGGCCCCGGTGGGGACGGTCACGGGGCAGCTCCCAGAGGCGTGGGGGAAGCCCCCGCGAGTGGAAGTCCCCGGCTTCTCCGCGGCAGAATGGGCGGGGAGCGATGCTCAAGCGGGCGGGCGGAAAAGAGCAGCCCAGATGCCGGCTTTGGAATTGGGGGCGCCGGCAATTTGTGGGTGCCAGCTGCCCCCCCCCCCGCGCCGTTGCAATCAGCAGGCTGACCCTCGAGGCGGCTGGCTCGGCCGTCGCTTCCCGCTCGGGGCTAACCTTCCTTCTGGCCCCTCCCCCGCCCCTCCCCCCTCTTCTTCTCTCTTGCCTCCCCCAGGCCTGGCCTCTGGCTGGGGCAAGAGTAAAAAAAAGGTCACATACGAACGGGAGAGCACTGGAGAGCCTTTCCTGAGGCCAGTGGCCAGATCTAATAACGTCCAGTGGCCAAGCAAGCTGTACCTCGCCTAAAGACCCGGGCTAGGCAACCTTGGCTCTTTGATGACTCGGGGACTTCAACTCCCGGAATTCCTGAGCCAGCACAGACTACCCCTGGTCTAGAATAAGAACATTGAGTCTTTTTTTTTTAATTAAATTTTTTTTATTAAAACACTTAGCATCAAACACAAGATCTTATTAAGAAGCAATCATCATAGAGTCTTTAATGTTTTCTTTCCTCTGGGAAGAGAGACTGGCTGATCCCCGATGTGTCCCTCCCCCCCCTCGCCCTGGGAGCGCTACAGTCCTGCCCTGGATTTTCTCCGCCAAATATACTTTAAAGCTCAGCGCTCGCCCACTTTCATTGACATCCTGCTGCGCTTAGATGTTAGGTATGCTCTCTATGTTGAGGGCAGCAAGACTACTTTGTGCACACAAATGGAAGGGCACTTTGATTCCCACAGTGGATGAGTGGCTGCAGAAGTTGAGGAAGTTAGCAGAGAGGGCTAAAGGGACTGCTTTGAGGAAAGAAAGAAAGAAAGAAAGAAAGAAAGAAAGAAAGAAAGAAAGAAAGAAAGAAAGAAAGAAAGAAAGAAAGAAAGAAAGAAAGAAAGAAAGAAAGAAAGAAAGAAAGAAAGAAAGAAAGAAAGAACACAATTACTTTCGTTTCTACATGGAAACCGCTTCTGGACTTGGTGCTTGAGGTGGGGAAAAAATGAAACTTTGAACATAAGAACCTAAGAAGAGCCCTGCTGAATCAGGCCAAAGCCCATCGAGTCCAGCATTCTGTGTCACCCAGTGGCCCACCAATTGTACATGGGGATCTTGAGCAGAAAGAGAAGGCAAAACCCTCCCTTTCCCTTGACCCCCAACAAATGGGACTCCAGGGAATCCTGCCTGCCTCGACCAACATAGAGGCGGCACATGGACATCCGTTTTAATAACCACCGATACACTTTGCATCCATGAATCTATCTAGCCCTGCCTTGAAGCTGTCAAGGCTGACAGCTGTCACGACCCCTTCAGGAAGTGAATTCCATAAACCAACGACCCTCTGGGTGAAGAAATATTTCCCTTTATTTGTCCTCACTTTCTTAGCTATAAGCTTTAGGGAGTGCCCCCTTGTCCTGGTATTGTGTGATAGAGAAAAGAATTTTTCTCTATCCACCTTTTCTATCCCATGCATGATTTTATACACTTCGATCAAGTCACCCCTTAAACACCGTCTTTCAAGGCTGAAGAAACCAAGGCGTTGCAATCTGGTTTCATAAGGGAGGCGCTCCATTTCCTTGATCATTCTTGTTGCCTTTCTTTGCACCTTTTCCAGTTCCATTATTTATTTATTTATTTATTTATTTATTTATTTATTTATTTATTTATTTATTTATTTATTTATTTATTAATTTAATTTCTATGCCGCCCTATTCCGGAGAACTCAGGGCGGCTCACAGCATGATAGAAATTACATTATATACATATAAAAAACCCTTAAGTTAAAAAAAAAACAACCCTTAAGTTAAAAAAAAACAAAAAAAAACAATCATTCCACGAACGTCCCCTAGCCAGTGTTAGCTGCCCCAGGCCTGCCGGCAAAAGTGTGTTTTAAGCAATTTACGAAAGGCGGAGAGGGTGGGGGCGACACGGATCTCTGGGGGAAGTTGGTTCCAGAGGGCTGGGGCCGCAACAGAGAAGGCTCTTCCCCTAGGCCCCGCCAGGCGACACTGTCTGGCTGACGGGACCTGGAGAAGGCCCACTCTGTGGGCCCTAACTGGCCGCTGGGATTCATGAGGCAGCAGACGGTCCCGTAAATAACCTGGTCCGATGCCATGTAGGGCTTTATAGGTCATAACCAACACTTTGAATTGGGTTCGGAGACCAATTGGCAGCCAATGCAGCTCGCGGAGTGATGCCGAAATGTGGGCATTTCTGGGCAGGCCCAACACTGCTCGCGCGGCTGCATTCTGCATATGATCTCACCCAGCAGTTTCATGTAGATATTAAACAGCAGAGGGGAGAGGACCGATCCCTGAGGGACCCCACAAGGGAGGAACCTAGGGGTCAACCTCTGACCCCCTGCCAACACCGACTGCGACCGACCAGTGAGGTAGGAGGTGAACCACCGCAAAACAGTGCCCCCAACCCCCAACCCCTCCAGTCGGTGCAGAAGGATACCATGGTCAATGGTATCGAAAGCTGCTGAGAGGTCAAGTAGCACCAGGATAGTGCATAATCCCTTATCCCGGGCCCGCCAGAGATCATCCGTCAGCGCGACCAAAGCAGTTTCCGTGGAGTAGCCGAGCCTGAATCCTGACTGTTGAGGGCCCAGATAATCGGCCTCATCCAAGGACCGTTGGAGCTGGAGTGACACCACCTTCTCAACAACCTTCCCTATAAAGGGAAGATTGGAGACAGGACGGTAGTTGTTTAAAACAGCTGGGTCCAGGGAAGGCTTCTTGAGGAGGGAGCGCACAATTGCCTCCTTGCAGGGAGCCGGAAAGGAGAAGAAGCATTGACAATCTCCTGAACCCAGCCCCGCGTCACCTCCCTGCTGGCCAAAACCAGCCAGGAGGGGCACGGGTCCAATAAACAGGTGGTGGAGCTCACAGCTCCAATGGCCTTGTCGACTTCATCAGGTGCTACCGGGTCAAACTCCTCCCACACAACAGGATCAAGACGAGTCCCTGTCATCTCGACTGAATCATTATCAGCCGATAATTATTATTATATACCTTCTTGAGGTGCAGTGACCAGAACTGTACACAGTACTCCAAGTGTGGTCTCACCATCGATTTGTACAGAGGCAATACTTGCTGACTTATTTTCGATTCCCTTCCTAATCATGCCAAGCATGGAATTTGCTTTTTTTACTGCTGCTGCGCATTGGGTTGACATCTTCATCGAGCTGTCCACCAAAACCCCAAGATCCCTTTCTTGGGTTGTCTCAGAAAGTTTGGTCCCCATCAGTTGATAAGTATAATTGGGGTTCTTTGCCCCGATGTGCATAACTTTGCACTTGTTTAGGTTAAAATGCATTTGCCACTTTGTTGCCCACTCACACAATTTCGAGAGATCCTTCTGGAGCTCCAGACAATCAGTTTCACTTTTCACAACCCGGAACAATTTAGTGTCATCAGCAAACTTGGCTACCTCACTATTAACTTCTACATCCAGATCATTGATGAATAAATTGAAAAGTAAAGGTCCCAAAACTGAACCTTGGGGTACACCACTTCTCACTTCTTTCCATCCGGAGAATTGTCCATTTATTGCCACCCTTTGCTTCCTACAATTTAGCCAGTTACCAATCCAGGACAAGATTTGGGGTTTTAGCCATTAGACAGGTTGGTTGTTATAGAAATGGCTTAGACTTATATACCGCTTCACAATGCTTTACAGCCTGCTCTAAGCGGTTTACAGAGTCATCCTAGTGCCCCAAACAATCACGATCCAAATGTGAGCACCACTTAAATGAGGAATCCTGTCTGATCACATTTCAAGTCATCCTCCACTTACAAACGGTTCGTTTACTGACTGTTTGAAGTTACAGCAGCACTGAAAAAAGGGACTCATGACTGATTTTCATACTTACCACCCTTGTATCTCCCTCAGGGTCACGTGATCCAATTCACACGCTTGGCAACTGACCTGTATTTACGACAGTCGCTGTGTCCCGGGGTCACGTGATCCCCTTTTGCAGCCTTCTGAGAAGGAAAGTCAAGGGGGAAGCCAGATTCACTTAACAACCGGGTTACTAACTTAACAACTGCAATGATTCACTTAACAACTGTGGCAAGAAAGGTTGTAAAATGGGGCAAAACCCTCTTAACAACTGTCTCGGTTAACAACAGAAATTTTGGGCTCAACTGTGGTCATAAATCAAAGTCTAACTTTACTAGAGCCTACAGGAGCAGTTCATTTGCAGAATAAAGGACGATTTCTCTATTGCCAAATACCACATTTCTTCTTTTTCTTTTATTTTTAATTGAGAAATACAGTCAGCAACTCTGGCGCAACTTTTGTTTCTAATTTAGCACCTCACCCTCTCAGTCCTGCTTCCACTAATGGGATGGCGATGCCTGCAGTCTAAATTAAAATAGGTTTATCTTTGGAGGCTCTCAGTGTGGACCATGTTATGTACAATGGCGGCTAATTTGCATGGGACAGTCTTTTAGTGCCCTCTAGACTCGCAGGGGTTCTCAACCTTGGCAACTTTAAGACTTGTGGACTTCAACTCCCAGCAAAGCTGGCTGAGGAATTCTGGGAGTTGAAGTCCACAAGTCTTCAAAGTTGCCAAGGTTGAGAATCCCTGCTCTAGAGGATATATTGCATTTGCCAACTGTCTAAAATAGGTCCTTATTTATGGTTGCTGTTCAGTTGATTGAATCTCCAGCTAGAGAATTTCCCATCTGATTCTTGCCCTTCTGCTGGGATGGCCAGGTTGTCATAGAATGATTCGGCTGGAAGGAATCCTGTAGGTCTTCTAGTGCAAGCCCTTCCTAGAGAAGCAAACGGATTGTGCTGCAGCTGCATGACTAGGGAGCCTGCTGAAGCTTTCGACGCAGCTGTGCCACATTGTCCACACAGCAATGTTTCCTAACTTTAAGGTAGAGGGGATTCTGGGAGTTCCAAGTCTACCTTTCTTAAAGTTGTCAAGATTGAAAAACAATGGAGAGGAGTGTTTGTCCATTCCAACATACAGGAAGTCCTCAACTATTCTATTCTATTCTATTCTATTCTATTCTATTCTATTCTATTCTATTCTATTCTATTCTATTCTATTCTATTCTATTCTATTCTATTCTATTCTGTTCTGTTCTGTTCTATTCTATTCTTCTGCTTTACAGTACTCTCTGAATGGTTTACAGAGTTAGCACATTGCCCCCAACAATCTGGGTCCTCATTTTACCAAGGATGAAAGGCTGAGTCAACCTTCAGCCGGTCAGGATCAAACTGCTGGCAGCAGGCAGAGTCAGCCTCCCATGCTGCCTTCTAGCCACTGCTCCCCCAGGCCTGACAATAAACAGCTAAATGAATAAACAGCACAGTGTGTTTGCATGCTATCAAGCCAAACCATGAGCCTTCTGCTGCCCTTATGGAGCATGTATGAAACCCAAAGACAGACACCGCCTTATTTCATGTTGTTTCGTATTTTACCCGAGAAACAAAGCTTGAAAGGAGAAAGGTCATCTGTGGTCTTTTCTTGCATCAACATTTCTTAGGTAAACTTTCAAAAGAAAATTGCTTTACTGTTTTGCGAGTGGGCCCCAGAAGAAAACAGGAAGGGCAGAAGGCGAGGTTATAGAATCCAAGAGCTGGAAGGGAACCTGGAAGTCTTCTAGTCCAGCTCCTCTGCCCAAGGCAGGTGTCCTTATACTATCCTGGACAAATGGTAGTCCAATCTTTTCTTGAAAACCTCCAGGGATGGAGCACCCACAACTCCAGGAGGCAAGCTGTTCCGTTGGTTAATAGTTCTCACCGTCAGGAAACTTCTCCTTAGTCCTAGGTTTCTTCTCTCCTTCATAAGTTCTCACTGTCAGGAAATTCCTCATTTCCAGATTGGATCTCTCTCTGATGGGTTTCTATTCATTGCCTCATGTGCTTTGGAGAATAAATCAATGTCCTCTTACTGTGACAGCTCTTCAAGCTCTGGAAGACAGTTATCGTGTGTCCCCAATCCTTCTCTTCAGTTGGCTTGACATATGTAGTTCCCTCAACCGTCCATCATACTATTTAGCCTCCAGTCCCCCAATCATCTTTGTGGCTCTTCTCTGCGCTCTTTCTAGAGTCTCAACATCTTTTTTACATCGTGGTGACCAAAACTGCATGCAGAATTCCAAGTGTGGCCTTACCAAGGCCTTGTAAAGTGGTATTAACCGTCACGTGATCTTGATTCTCTCCCTCTGTTGATGCAGCTCAGG
Source organism: Bothrops alternatus (assembly GCA_034064705.1). Lineage (NCBI taxonomy): Eukaryota > Metazoa > Chordata > Lepidosauria > Squamata > Viperidae > Bothrops > Bothrops alternatus. Next base: position 48,756 of record JARGCV010001069.1, read on the forward strand.
GCTGTGTTGGCTTTTTTGGCAGCTGCAGCACACAGCTGGCTCCTATTTAAGTGATTGTTCACTAGGACTCCTAGATCCCTCTCAAAGGTTACTGCTATTGAGCCAGGTCCCACCTATTCTGCACCTGTGCATTTGGTTTTTCCTGCCTAAGTGCAGGAGCTTCCCGTTCTAACCACTGAAGAGCATTTTGTTAGTGGGATGCAATAGGGGGAAGTCTGCTGAAATATGGGGGCTTCCGGGAACATGCTGGGACGGGTTTAGTCCCATGTTTCTTACAGTCCCGAACAACCAGCCTGGCACAGAACACAAACAATTGCTACTTTGAGCTATATTTATCCAGACTGTAATCAAGAAGACATCTGCACTAATAAAATTTGCCTTTAATATACATAGCTTAAATTTCAATGTACTCTCATAAACTTTTTACACCACAGGAATTTTTTTAAAAAATATTTACATTAGAAAAAAGAGCCATACAAATATTGAAGGAAAACAGGTCAGTATCGTCTCCAAGCTACCCAGAGGTATGAAGTCACCCAGGTCCACCAAAGAATTGCTTGGCTGAGTTTCCAGGGAGATCCTCCCACAAGCATTTCCCACCCAAAGTCCTTCTGGCCGGGACGAGGTCAGATGCTGGAGCTGGTGGACTGGAGCTTCAGGCTGTTGGAAGTTGTGCACTGCATGGAACTCGACCTGCGAGCCTGCAGCACTTTGGCCAAGTACCAAAGGAAGATGAGGAAGCCTGGAGAAACAGGAGAAGATCAGAGATGTTGAGCAGCCCCTGGAAGGCAGTGAGGGATTCGGACACAGGGACGGAACTGCAGTGTAATGTGGTACTGCAGGAATAATCCTGAGGGACAGGAAGAAGAGCTGCAGCCAAAGCAACAGATCAAAGAAATCTGAGTCAAAGAACAGACAAAAAAGAATAGAGTTGGAAGAGAGCTTAGAGGTCTTCTAGTCCGGCCCCTGCTGTCCAATCTTTTCTTGAAACCTCCAGTGATGGAGGCAAGCTGATTCCTATTGTGTTGTGTAAAAATCCAACTGATAAAGTGGCAGATCTCAAGACTAAAGTAAGCAGGAATAATTACTGACCTGGGAGAGAATGGATGATGGTGCAAAGTTAGACAACCAACCCCTTGATCATCCCATCCTCTTCGGATCGCCGTTACTTTGATAAGCTCAGATTGAATTGAAAGGATGAAGTCATAACCAAATGCAAGCCTCTTTTGTTGTGTGAAAATCCAGGGGACAAAACCTGGCAGATTTCAACAGTAAGGTGAGCAGGAATAATTACTGACCTTGGAGAGAGTTGATGATGGTGAAAAGATAGACGGCCACCAACTTGAAGGTCCCAGAAGCGAACGCAAAGAAGACCAGCCCCCACGGGATGCCCAGGACACAACTCAGGCCCAGGAGCATCACTGCATATTCCCAGTGACGCTCTCGGTGTGTCATCCTGAGAATCTTATACACCATGGTGGCCAGCATTATGCTGTTGAAGAAGAGCACCAGGCTTAAATAACCCAAATTCAGGAAATTGTGGATCTCCTGTTTGGTAATCCAACAGCTGGAGAAGAAGAGAAAAAACAAACAAACAGAAAAGTAAGTCTAGGCCAGAGGTAGGCAACCTTGGCTCTTTTATGACTCATGGACTTCAACTCCCAAAATTCCTGAGCCAGCTGTGCTGAGGGGAAAGGGAGAGGTTTCCAAGCTGAGCCAGGCTGGCTCAGGAATTCTGGGAGTTGAAGTCCACCACTCATAAAAGAGCCAAGGTTGCCTACCCCTGCTCTAGGCACTATTTGACTAGCTAGAAGGCACATGAAAACCGTAATACAAGCCTTGAAATAGACTGGGAAATTTTCTTTAAGATGACATCTTCCCCAAAACCAGGAATTTCCAGGACACTCATGTGCTTTTGCGACCCTCCGGCGAGCAAAGTCAACAGGGAAGCTGGATTCACTTAACAACCGTGTTCCTCGCTTAACAACTGGAGCGATTTGCTTAACAAATGGGTCAAGAAAAGTCATCAAACGGGGCAAAACTCACTTAACCAAGGTCTCAGCAACAAAAAAAATTAGGCTCAATTATGGTTGTTAAGTCAAGGCCTACCTATATGTGATTCGCTTAACAGCAAGGTAAAAAGAAAAAAAAGGTCATAAAACCAGGCACGACTCAATTAACAAGCGCCTAGCTTAACAGTGGGAGTTCTAGTTCCAACTGCAGCCATAAATCCAGGGCTACCTGCATTGCATCTCAGCTTCTACAGCCGTTAATCCTCAAGGAGAAATGCACCTCTCTGAATGGACAGCAGGGGACGCCCTTTTCCATGCTCCAAGAACTTACATGGTTGAATTGGTGTATTTATCAGCAGCCTCGTAGACCTTAAAAGAGGAAGGGCCGTAGTGGGACTGATTGATCGCAAAAATTAGACACACGATGAACATGGGAAGACCTGCGGAGGAGAAGAGTCCACATTAGGGCTTCTTTCATACTCCCTGCCCATATTGCTCACTCAGAAAGTTTTAAGTTTTTCATTGATTTAAACCAGGGGTAGGCAACTTTGGCTCTTTTATGACTCGTGGACTTCAACTCCCAGAATTCCTGAGCCAGCATGGCTCAGCTTGGAAACCTCTCCCTTTCCCCTCAGCATGGCTGGCTCAGGAATTCTGGGAGTTGAAGTCCACCAGTCATAAAAGAGCCAAGGTTGCCTACCTCTGGTTTAAACTATTTCCATACTGTCCAGTATCTATTTCCCTCCTAGATTTTTCCAAAGTGAAACACCAAATAATGCAACATCTGATTAAAAAGGAGTCAGAGAATCTAAAACTAGAGCCAAGTGAAATTTGCAGGATAATCTTGAGAATCATGAAGGACACAGTAGCTGGAGAGCCATTATTAGTCTAGCAAAAAAAATTAGCAGCTTTTCTGAAGAGCAAATTTGAATAAAAAAGGCTTTTTGTTAAAAACACGGATAAAATGATGCCATTTAATCAAACTCATTCATCAAAACTGAGCGATTCAGCCTGACAGTAAGGAAAGAGATTTTTAAAAAGCATGGAATTTACTTAAGGAGACAAAGTCTAAGAAAATTGAAAAACGTCTAATAGATTACAATCAAAGGCAATACCCTCCTTACAAAGGCCGGGATGGCATGGTCCTTTCTTCCACCTTGTTTTTCTGGGCCTACATACCAGGGCTTGTCTATGAGAATCCAGCTCATCTAAAGCCACTTCCTGAATTCACAGCAGAAGCTAGGCTAAATTTAAGCTTTGCATCAATCTTTTGTGGTCCAGCCCACCTTCCTCCTCTCTGTCTGCTTCTTTTTCTACAGAAAGTCACTCCGAGATGACTCGATTTGCTCCCCCGAGCTTTTGCCACTCACCCCAGCCCACCAGGCAAAGATTGAAGAGCAAGTGTTTGACGTAGGAGTTGAAGACTTCGATCACCAGCCGGTAGAGACTGTAGCCCTCAATGGCCATCCAGGTCAAGCACGCAAGCAAGCCGAAGTGCAGGAACATGGCACCAGCTTTGCAAGCCGTGTCCCCTCCGGTGGGGGCCAGGGGCACTGCGATGAGGAAGCTCATGTCGAGGAGAAAGATGGCCCAGAGGAGGTTCATGTGGACATAGACAATGTGGTCCCTCTGCTTTTTCCTATGAAGAAGGAAGCGCATCATACTTCTCTTCTTGACTGAGGCTCCAAGCTGCGATCATGAAAAGTCTCAGAACCTGTTGTGGGGAAGGGTTTGATCCCCAAGACCTGATTCCTGAGATATCTAGTCTGCCTCTGTCACCTCTATGCTACTCTTAGCTGCCAGTTTGCCATATACTATTGGGGGGGAGAGCTGGGGGGGGGAGGGAGAAATTAGGGAAGGGACCTCAAGCAAGACATGGGAAACCCAAAGGGATCACTGTGCCGTCTGGAGAGATCCCAAGATCGTAGTCCTGGGACTGGAATGCAGCACCTATCCATCTACCAACCGTGACAGGGACCTTACCAAAACATCTTCTCTAACTGTGACTGGACAATGGGGAGTTAAGGAGGGGGGTAGCTGGGGTAAGGGGGAAGCTAACACAGGGATTTTTGTGCTCAAATTTCAGTTCTGCCTTTGCATTAGTAAAATAAACCTTTTCACTACAAATGGAGTAGAGAATAGTTCTTTCCTAAGGGATCAAGTTTGGGCCAGGTCTGACAGCCTCCCTCCAGATGTTCTGCAGGCTGTTCTCACAGTCCATTACTGTTGGCCCTGCTGGTTGAGGCTCATGGAAACTGAAGTCCAAAGGACTGGATGGCCACGGGTCATTGACCTCTGCCCGTCTCAACAAACCGGTCTGTGAAAATATCCCATTTTCTCCACTAGTGGCATGCTCCTCTAACTTTTATCTTTATATTCCAGTAAGTTATTTTTGCTCTCATTGTTGGAAAAAAAAAACCTTACATACTTTGTTTGATTGGACAATTTCATTGTTTTTCTTTTATCGTTGTACAACCAAGGACAATTTTATAACTTTTTTGTACGTAGCTGTTACATGTAGAGCAATCTGTCTAAGTAGGGGTAAATTACTCTAAAACAAAAGTTTGATCTTGGATAGTTTTCCCTTCCGTCTTGTTGTTTAAATAAACTTCTTGTTTTAAAAAAAGAAAAGAAAAAGAAAACATGTATCCTTCAAATGCACACAGACTCCCATCCCCCACAGACCTCTGTCCATGGTGTCCCCTTCCCATTGATATGGTAGACCAGGGGTAGGCAACCTTGGCTCTTTTATGACTCGTGGACTTCAACTAGCTGTGCTGGCTCAGGAATTCTGGGAGTTGAAGTCCACGAGTCATAAAAGAGCCAAGGTTGCCAACCCCTGTGGTAGACGAATGCCCCACTCCACACAACCTACTTGGAACAAAGGAAAAAGAAGATGGTGAAAAACGAAGCTAGAGCTGAAATGACGCAACCAACATAAGTCACAAGAGTCAGGTACTCATAGTGGATGTGCTCTATATCTGGAGAGGCTACCTGCAGAAGAAAGGAAGGAAATGATTTAGGAAGCACAAGAGAGGAGAAAAGACCACAGAAATCGTCCAGCGACTCTACAGATGAGCTCGGGGCCCAGCTCCACCGGACTGTGTCACAACTCAATCAGTGACCAGGTTCCTTGGGATTGTCAGTTGTTGCAGGTCTTCTGCAACATCTGGAAGGGCCCCCATTTTTTTCCCCGACCTGCTCTGCAAGATACTCACCATGAGCACCGCAAAGAAGGTGAGATGGTCACAAAGGCAGATGGTCTGATATTCCTCCTGCACCACTTCACAGCCTGATGTGTTCCACTTGCCAGGGTGGCTGGCTAAAATCAAAAAGAGCATTTCACCAACGATTTGTCTTGTGTCCATGTGGGGTTTCCAGACTAATTCCCCACCTGACTCCTTCCTCCAGTCTCGGCCAGTGTCTCTCCAACACCCACCTGGCTTCATGCCCAGGTCAGGACTAGAACTCACAATCTCCTCGTTTCTTAATCTTAACTATTGCACCAAACTGACTCTCCAGAGATCGGATTATTCAGTTTCTAATCTTTGCTAACTGCAGCTGCATTTTCCACGTGGACAAATGCAGAAATCACTAAAGGAGAAGCCCAGAGCTGCCTTTCAAAACTTCGCTTTTACACCCCAACTCCTTTAGATACTTACCCTTGGAGCTCACGTCCCAGAAGACACATATGGGAGTCAAATTCCTCTGAAATAAGATGAAAATTCAAATAGAGAACATCGCATGTGGCACAAGAAAAATATCCACAGGGAAAGGAGATTATTTACCTCTTTTTCTGGCTCAAAAACAGCAATTGTGAGAGGGACCTTGGAGTTCTAGTGGATGATCACTTAAATATGAGCCAGCAGTGTGCGGCAGCAGCCAAAAAAGCTAATACAATCCTGGGTTGCATAAACAGAGGCACAGAATCAAGATCACGTGAAGTATTAGTACCGCTTTATAAAACCCTAGTCAGACCACACCTGGAATACTGCAGCCAGTTTTGGTCACCATACTGCAAAAAAGATGTTGAGATCTTGGAAAAAGGGAAGAGAAGAACAACTAAATTGTTTAAAGACCTAGAGACTAAAACATACAAAAAGTGGTTGCAGGATTTGGGAGATAAAAAGGACTAGGGGCGACATGATAGCAGTATTCCAGGATTTGAGGGGCTGCCACAACGAAGAGGGGGGGCCAACTTATTTTCCAAAGCACCAGAAAGCAAGACAACAACGGATGGAAACTAATCAAGGAGAGAAGCAACCTGGAAGTAAGGAGAAACTTCCTAACAGTGAGGACAATTAACCAGTGGAATGGCTTGCCTTCAGAAGTTGTGGGTGATCCATCACTGGAGGTTTTTAAGGAGACTGGACAACCTCTTGTCTGGAATGGTATAGGGTCTCCTGCCTGAGCAGGGGGTTGGACTAGCTAGAAGACCTTCAAAGTCCCTTTTGGGTCTATTCTGATTGATTGAAAGCTGCTGCTTTGAAAACAAAATTATCTTGTTTAAACTTCAGAAATTAAAGCAGTTGAAGAAAAATTTGAAAGAAGCCAAAGCATATTCAGAAAAGAAAGAAATTGGTTATTTTGGATTACAAAGCAACATTCTACATTTCTCTGGCTTAGCTGCTGGCTGATTGCTGCTTATTGGAAAAAACCTTCTGCTTATAACCATGTATTTGCTTGTTATTTCCATAGCAGTGATGCCCTGTTTTATTTTGAGCTGAATTACTTGTAAGCGTACAAAGGAACCAATTTCCCAAGGGCTGAACAGATCTAAAGAATAGTCTTTCGATTTCCATTGTGTTGCAAACAAAATCCTAGAATATAGTTGGTGGAGAAAATATGCTAAGTATCAGGGGCAATTCTACAGCACACCATTGTGTAAGAACTGCTTTCTATGATTTTTGGGCTGGAGGCCAGGGATTACTTAGTCAAGCAACTCCAGCCTTAGGCAGGGAAACAAAGTTCTGTTTTTGTGTTTCTGAACTGAACATTTTGTATTGAATCATAGAATCATGGAAGGGACCTTGGAGGTCTTCTAGTCCAACCCCTTGCTCAAACAGGAGACCCTATTATCACCTCAGACAAATGGCTGTCCAATCTTTTTTTTTAAAACCTGTATCTATTAACATAATGTGGAATGAGCTCCCCCCGGAACTCCGGACGTGTCATGATCTCCGCACCTTCAGAAGAGAATTGAAGACTCATCTCTTCAATCAAGCCAGCCTGGCCTAGATCTCCTCGGGTTTTTTTTAATGTAAACACCCTAGGTATTAATTTAATTCAGTTTTATATTTATTATTGTTATGTTTTAATCTGGCTGTAAACCGCCCCGAGTCCTACGGGAGGGGGTCGGTATAAAAGTATAAAAAATAAAAAATAAAAAAAATAATGCCTGTGAATATAATCCCTGTTCCCTAGTGGTCTCAACATCTTTTTTTTGTATGATGGTGACCAAAACTGGACGCAGTATTCCAAGGGTGGCCTTACCAATGCAATATAGAGCAGCACTATTGGTTCACGTGATCTTGATGCTATCCCTCTGTTGATGCAGCCCAGGCAGTGGTGGGATTCAAATATGTGAACAACAGGTTCTTTGTGTGGATGCCACCTCCAGAAGTCCATTCTTGGCCTGGGCAACAAAAAATTAGCTACCGGTTCTACCGAACTGGTGCGAACCGGCTGAATCCCACCACCGAGCCCAGGACTGCATTGGGTTTTTTGGAAGCTGCAGCAGACAGCTGGCTCATTTGTCTACTAGGTCACCTAGATCCCTCTCACATCAGTGACTCCCACTGAAGTCCCACTAGAAATTCATGTTAGGGGCAAGGCTAATTCACACGTTCACACGTTATCCTGAAGATATTTATCCACTTCCTTTGTGAATGTGTTGGATTACCAGTCCCATATAAAGATTAAGAAGTGGAGAAACCTTGCTTGATGGAAGTCAAGTGTCTCACAGAGTAATCTTTGGCTTAGTCTGTCCTACCACTAGGTTCTCAGGGGTTCCTCATCTCAAGGCAGTTCATGAAAAATCTTGACGGAGATTCTCTTCCGCCCCATCAGGGAGATGGGGAGAAGATATTTCAGACCTACCGGAAGGAGATGGTGCCAAAAGGTGATAGAGAGACGCTCTTCTCTGGGCAACCCGTGGACAGGCTGGTTGCCCACTGAGATGCCAATCACATTTCCACCAAGGAGTGAGTTGGAATCGTTATCCTGCCAGAAAGGAACTTTGAAAACTAAACATACATAGCGACATACCAGTACATAGATACATACATACAGTTGATTTCAACTGCACATCTCGTGCCACTTTTTTCAGTGCTGTTGTAACTTTGAACTGTCACTAAGCGAAGTGTTGTAAGTCAAGGACGACCTGTACTGTTTTTCAACCTTTAAGCATCTTTAAGATACTGTAGTTGGACTTCAGCTACCAGAATTCCTCAGCCAGTATACAGGTTTGCTTATTTTGGACTGGACTGGATTGGAGTGCCAGCCGCCTTGTTTAGATGCCAAATGCTTGGGCAGATGACTGCAAGGACAGTGTGACGGTCCTAATCACAAGGACTGGTCATATGTCACATTTTTCAGTGTCATTATCACTTCTAATGGTCATTAAACCAACAGTTGTAAACCAAGGACCATGTGTATTTGAATAACAAAGCTCAATTCCTTATAACCCACCATATAGTATATACACAGCAAGGGGCCGTTAGACCTATGTGACTTGGGAAGCTAAGCTGGGTCAGCTCTGTTTCAAATTTGGATGGGAAACAGCCAAGGAGTCTCAGAATTCCAGGGTAGACTGGGAGCTCAGGAAAAAAAAAGCATTATGAAAGAAATACCAAAGGAGCTTTTTCACGAGGCAACTGGACTTCCTTGTTTTTCCTTCGAAGATGTTTCACTTCTCATCCAAGACCTTGTGAAAAAACACCTTTGGGACAACTATGACCTGGATGGATGAGAATCTCCACAGACGTTGCAAAAGAAAGCAGCAGTAAACTGTTTCTGTTTTGTTATGAAGAAAACAGCAACATGTTCAGGATCTGAGCTCAACCCGAAGAAGATTTTACCTTCCTGAGGAAACCTATCTCAAACTAGGGCTCTTGCACAGCTGTTGACTTTGTAACAAAAGCTTTCCTAGGAGCCCAACTTTGCTGATGCAAGAGGAAAAGCCACTTGGTTTCATAGAATATCTGAGACATGAGAAAAAGAATACCACACAGCCCCAAAGCAGACAGATTCCAGCACACACAGCTAACTTTTCATAGATCTGGGGGCAGATTCTGAAACCTCGTGAGGAAATGCGTGTTTTCTTTGGTTTTAGACTGAAACACGTTTACATCGTCTCAACGCAGCTGTTCACTTCTGTTTGATGCACAAAAGTTGGGGCTGACTTGGAGGAACCTTCAACTTTAAAGCAAGCAAGGGGGGAGCCTTGAACATCTTCTCTGAACTTGCGTTGAACATCTGGTGCTCTTGGCACAGCACTCAGACAAAATAAATTCATGTCCAAAGTCCCAATGAATTCTTCGTTTTTTAAAATATGCAAACGAATCAGCGCCAAAGGGCACCAAAACGGTCCTTCCCATCACTACCTGGAAGAGGGTCTCACTTGTGGCAGACAACACCACAACCTTCATCTCCTCGCTCTTGAAACCATCTATGGTTTTCTCAAACACTTTTTTGGGCAGGTTAACTTGGAACTTCCGGACGACGTTGTTCTCCTGCGGAGAGAAAATGAGCCCATCTTTACAAACAAGAAGTGGGAATCCTTATTTATTTATAGAGCAGAGAATCTATCATGGCTCCCAACGTCCTTATTAGAGATGCAGGAGAGAGTTTTAAAATGCAATTATTCACGAGACAACCACGGAAATGCATTCAGGTTTTCTTGCAGACATGCTCTTTGGTTTGCGAACTGATGACAAAAAACGGGCAACAGCAAAAGAGAAGAACTTGACAGACATCATTTTGACGCTGGACTCACCTTCAGGGTAACTCCAATGGGAAGGCTTTCAGGAATTTGGAGTGGGACTTTCTGGATATTTGCATGCATTACTTTCCCCTCAAAAGACTGGTGGTCTCCTGGGAATTCCAGTTCGTTCAGCTTTGACTCCAATTGCTGCAGGAACCTGTTGAGGATGGGAAAACTGGATGTAGCTGGAGATACTACACTGGACCATTATTCATCTGGGCTAACTGAGAAGGATGGATCCAGCTGTGGTAATCCATAAACCACAGCTTAGCCTTCTGTGGGAACCTGGCTATCATTGCTTCAACCATCCATGATTCAGGCAAACCATAATTAAACATAATGTGTAAATCACAGCTTCTTTGGTCCTCAAAATTGTGCAAGAATTTGCTCTCAATCCATTTCTGAATGTTGCCTCTGAGATCCGCTTTACACAATTTAAGGAACTAGATTTGGAGGCATAAATTAGTTTTATTGGATTTTTTTTTAAAAAGAGAACTCTTTTTGTACAGACACTTGTGGACTCAAAGAACTGGACTCAGGGATTGCACTTGCCATTTCTCCAACACCATCTTTTTTTGCTGCACTTACCATTTCTCCAACGCAATCATTTTGTGTCCCATTACAGCTGTTACAGCAGCCTCGGAAAAAAGGGGACTCATGACCTGCACTCACACAATTGTTGCGCTACCCCCTCCACCCCAGCCACACAATCACAATTTGGGCACTTGGGAACTGGCTCACATTTATAAGCAGTGGCAGCATCTTACAGTGCCAGGATTATAATTTGCAACCTTTTTTTTTTGCAAATGTCTGACAAAAATACAGTTGAAGAAATATATGATTTGCCTAATGACCATTGTGAAAATCATCATGATAAGATCGGGTCAGACTTGACTTACGACCTCAATGACTTACAACAGAAATTCTGATCCCAATCGTGGTCATAAGCGAAGGACCACCTGTAGGTGCTAATCTGAAAAGTTGGGAGATTCCAGATCCTAAGACACATACAAGACTTGTGTAAAGAGCATCTCTAACCACTTGCACAACTGGACTTGTGCAAGACTTCTGCAAAGAGCACCTCCCAGCACCCTGCTCCATCTCCATCTCCTTTTTGCAGCCAACGAACAATGCTTACTTCATTAATATGCATGAATAAGAATGCAGATTGGTTGCCAAATACTCACAAAAATGGATCTTCCGAAGGCCCGTCTGTATCACTGCTAGGACGGGTTTCCAAGCTCTTCAGTTTTAACTCTGCTTCCCCCATTTCTTCTTCCACGCTGCTGGTTTTCTTCTGGTCTCTCTTCCTAAATTCTATGGAGCAAAGCAGACCAGCAAAGTAAAATAAAAGGGCCTCACTGGTTGGCTGTTCCTGGGAAAAACCCGCCATGGCCAACTGGTCGTTAAGTGTGAAAAACGGTCCTAAGTCGCTTTTTTCAGCGCCGTTGTACCTTTGAACAGTTGCTAAGCGAACTGTTTTAAGTCAAGGACTACAGTGCATTCAATAGTGAATGCAAATATTAATTCTGTCTTTCCCTTTCCAGGGTCTATCCCGGTCTGATGCAACTCACCTAGGACGAACTTGCATCCCGTCACGCTGGGAAAGGAGTGACTGACAGAGCCAATGTTGAAGGTGTAGGTGACGTTACTGAGTGAATCGGGCCCATCTTCGCTCGCTTTGCAGGTGACATTTAGAGAGGAGAACGGATAATTAGCTTGGTAACTCAGCTGGTAAGTGCTACTGATTCCGTAGGTAAGGTTGAACAGATGGTCATCCTGAAACCAGTATATGCAAAAGCGATACACCCCCAAATGTGTAGGCAAAGCCCAGGACTGCTGAGGTCCCGGTGGGAACGGGGCGCTTATATTAAGTCCGTCAGCACCATTGGAGATTGTGATGGTGTCTGGCTGGGTTTCGTAATGGATGTGGCCTTCAACTGTCTGCCTCCGGTTAGCGCAGAAGCGGAAGTCGTAGCTGCTGACCCCTACAGCACACCCCAAAAAAGAAAAGCAAAGATTTAGGATCGGAGGGAATTACCCAAAGATCTGCAAGGGTTTGCAGTTAATGCTACAAAAACAGAGAAGCGTTCATTCCAGAAAAGCAGAAAAAAATACTCCAGAAAAATTCCATAGATTGTCCTTGACTTACAACCATTTGTTCAAAGTTACAATGGCCCTGAAAAAGGGGTCAATAGGAGAAGGTTGATTCACTTAACAGCTGTAGGAGACCCCTAACAACTGCAGGGATTTGCTTAAAACGGTGGCCAAAAAGATAGTAGTACCATTGGGCATGCTTAGGAACAGAAGTTCCATTGAGGTTATAAGTCAAGGACTACCCTGTATAAGGCATCCATTAGGCCAGGGGTCTTCAAACTTGGCCCTTTGATGACTTGTGGACTTCAACTCCCAGAATTCCTCAGCCAGGCATGTGTGCCTGGCTGAGGAATTCTGGGATTTGAAGTCCACAAATCGTCAAAGGGCCAAGTTTGAAGACCCCTGATATAGGCTTATTGTATGCTAAAGCCTAGTGGTGAAGATGCTTGCCTTCCACTTGGAAGGTTGATAGTTCAATCCTAGGTAAGTAACAAATGTTTCTCTCTTCAGGCACCAGGAAAAAATATTTGTTGGGAATTTTGCATGGCATCAGGAAAGGCATCCAGCCAGTAAACGCTCAGCTCCATCCAGTCACTCCAACTCTACCCTGAATTAAGGGATTACGGGTTGCAAAAACGGAGCTTTTTATGGCACACTAAAGCTCTCTACAAGAATCTGAACTACTAACGGTTTAAAGCAAATTAGTGGTAGCTAAGAATCAACAGAATTCAAGGAGGGCTAAACTCTTGTGGGCACAAAGAGACTCGGGACTGATGACACGTTTGACCCCTCCCTCCGCCTCAGCCTGGTCATCTCCTACAGATATTTTCCCACTATTGAACCCACCACCAGCAAAGGCATTAACCATACTTGGTGGGACTTGTAGTCCAAGGGAACTGGGAGGGGCCAGGTTTGGCAAGAAGGGTATATAGCACGATAAATTCACCATAGAAGAGATGAGGTAGGAGATTCCGATTCTCCATGAATGGAGAAAATAAAATTAAGAGTGTGTATGTTACCTTGGAGCTGGAAAAAGACAGAAAGAAGGTAGAAGAGCATCTTGGGAGATGTGGTCTTGGGCTGAGGGATCTAGCAGAGGCTTAACGTGGCAACTGTGATCTTCTGAGAGACACTCTTCTTGAAGATGTGGGTCTTCTGGAAGCATCTGCAATCCTGGAATTAAAATCCCATCACGGTGTTTCTGCAAAAGAATTGTGGAAAATGGAAGATCTTGTCAATTATGTTTTTTAATTGGGTCACCCAGGGGATGCTGCAAATGGTCATAAATGCAGCTGTGTTGCCAAGTGCTCAAAGTGGTGTCACATGATCACAAGGGGGGGAATCATCAGCACTTCCAATCTGGGTCAAAAGTTTCTTCTTTGGCTCGTTCGTAATTTTGAACGGTGACTAGGAGAACGGCTGTGAGTCAAGGACCTCCTGTATATTTATATGTTATTTTAGCCAAGAACTTGAGTAGGTAAGGTTACATTTCACAAACTTTAATTCATGACTTACTTTTTCTGTGGGGGGAAGACCTGGCAAAATCTGGGGGTGGAATGAAAAGGGGAATTAGCCTAGAATCTTTACGTAGCCACAAGCAAATTAGCTCCAACACCCCTTGAGTGCCATTGGCCCTTATCCCAAAGGTGCTTTTTCACAAGGCAACTGGACTATTTTTGCTTCTCATCCAAGAAGCTTCTTCAGCTTTTTCAAAGAAGCTTCTTGGATGAGAAGTGAAACATCTTCAAAGGAAAAACAAGAAAGTCCAGTTGCCTCCTGAAAAAGCGCTTTTGGGACAACCAGGACCTGGCGGACGGACAATCTCCACAGACATTGGCCCTTATTCAACCAGGTGTCCACCGTTAGTGGAGAAGATTCCTGGGCGTAGGCTTTAGCAATAAATCAGCCTAATTGAGCCTTCATGTGTGGACCTGGTCTTTGCGCTTGACATCTTCTCTTTTTTTCTGGATTAAAATTTAAAGCTCATTTCAAAACAAAATAATACATTCCAGACCACTTCCAAATAAGGCTGCTTAGCTGCTGTTAGCCGCAGCACAGACTAAATTGTAGCCAGCAGCCCAGCCCAGTCTAACCCACCAGTGTTCTCCTTCTCTCAATGGCATCGCCGTCTCAATGTTGGCCAGAAGGGGTGGCCATCAAGGCTCAAGGCTCTCTGAGAAGCCAGGGACTCAGCAGATAAACCTGCATCATAACCCTTGCATCAAAATGAGCTGGAGACCCCCCCCGTATGTTTTTTTTTAAGGCAAGGGAGCAAGCAGGATGCAATCCTCTGTGCCCAGCATCTGATGTGTGGCAAGAGATTAATGCAAACCGCAGCTTTCTTTTCAAGAACTCAAACGCCAAAGGACGATTTCCCCATTTTGGGGCCTGAGTCAGTCAGGCACAGGATGACCACCCTGGTCCAGATGAAGTTGCGTCTGTCGTTTAAGCAGAACCAGGCGAAGGAATCATTTCCAGCCATCGTCATTCATCTTTCTCTCCTTTCGCAGCTAGGCAAGGAAGGTTTTCTACTAAGCCGCCCAATTTGGAGACAATTAAAATCTGAAATGAACCAGGACAAAGACAGCAGCCAGCCAGCCAGAAGTCATGGGCAAAGTGGCTTTCATTGGTTTTGGATGAGAAAAAAGAAACAAAACAAAAAAAAGAAAAAAATTTCCAGCCCTGAAGTGAGGGGTTTCGCTCCATTTCCCCCCCCTCCCGCCCCATATATCTTGGTGGGACAAATTTGTGCATTCATCCTGATCCACAATTCTTTTTGCTGGGCAGAGAAGCAGGAATAGTCTAGTAGTCAAGAGATAAGGCTAGAAACCAGGAGACTGTGAATTCTAGTCCTGCCTTAGGCATGAAAGATGGCTGGGAAACTTTGGGCCAATCACCAGGAGCCTGGGAGTTCCGCCTTAGACATGAAAACCAACTGGGAGATTTTGGACAATCATCCCCGGCGGCTGGGAGTTCTAGTCCCACCTTAGGCATGAAAACCAGCTGGGTGGCCTTGGACCAGTCCCCATCTCTTAGCCCAAGCCACCTCACAGAGTTGTTGTTTTGGGGAAAATAGAAGGAGGAAGGAGTATTAGGTATGTTCACTGCCTTGAGTTACCGTATTTATAAACAGAAGGAAGGAAGGAAGGAAGGAAGGAAGGAAGGAAGGAAGGAAGGAAGGAAGGAAGGAAGGGGAGAGAAAGAGAGAGAGAGAGAGAGAGAGAGAGAGAGAGAGAGAGAGAGAGAGAGAGAGAGAGAAATAAAGAAAAGAAAGAAAGAAAGAAAGAAAGAGAAGAAAGAAAGAAAGAAAGAAAGAAAGAAAGAAAGAAAGGAAGAAAGAAAGAAAGAAAGAAAGAAAGAAAGAAAGAAAGAAAGAAAGAAAGAAAGAAAGAAACTACAGTGTCAATGGCCCCACTGCTGGGCAGGACCCTATATACTTCCCCAACTATGACACCCTGTGAGTCTTTCGCACTACACCGCCTATCAGCCTCCCACTTCTCCAGACCTTGGGACCCACGGGCTCTTTGTCCCTGGAAGAGATCAGTGCAACTATCCTAAGAGGCAAGTCCTGTGTTCTTCTTAAAACAGTCCCAGCTTTCTATGGGAAAGGAACCCTAGGAATGTGTGGGAGAAAGAGCAGATAAGCAGCAGTTTGCACATCTCAAGGTTTGGATATTTACTTCTGAACAGCAAGTTACTAACTGTTTCTCCTTCAGCCAAACTGCATGGTCTGTTTGCCTAAATATAGCTTTTGGACATAAAAGAAAAGAAGAGAGAAGACAGCCATAGGAAAAGCCAAAGGGGATATTTCTGAATAACTGGAAGCTATTAGAATCAAGACAAAAACAGAATCCAACAGCAGATTTAAAACAGTTAAGATAAAAGATAAAAACAGTCAGGAATTAATGAGATTTATTGGAAGCAGAACAGGTTTCCCATTTTGACTCTATTTTTCCTGTAGGGATAAAATACGACTAGACCTCTATGAATTCTGCCTTAAACTTCCAGAGGTGTGATATAAAATAATATTGCTATTGTTCTTCTTCTGATGATGATCCCATATCTTTCCCTTGGGAAACATAAAGTGACTAATTATAAAAATAACAAATGATATAAAGCATTATATGGGGAAACAAAAACAAAACAAAGCAGTAACGCTTGCCCTTTGTAGCTGAAATCTGCAGCTGGCAGGAAGATATTAAGAAGAAAAAATTCAGTTCCTTCAACGGTTAGAGCCAACATTGGCATGGGAGACTTCACAGTTGCCTCCTCTGTGAAGCCAAATGTTTGCACCCACCTAATCAAAACTGAAATCTTTGCTCAAAGCAATGGGGAATGTGGCTTTTCCATCTGAGGTGAGAAACACGCAGCCTCACTCCCCCAGCAAATGAAATGAGCCAATTAAATGCACTAAGCAAAGGAACGAGTCCACACGGCATCACCAGCTATCAAATGGCGTGAGAAAGGCTTTCACAGAGGATAGTGTGGGTCCCAAAGTGGGAGGATGAAGGTTGTGGTGTTTTCTGTCACAAGTTGGGCTTTCTTCTAGGTCGTGATGTTGAGAAACACCATGGAGCCCTTGAAAGAGAAGGAGATTGTCAGAATTGTGGAAATCATTTTTATTTTTCTTGGACAGTCGGGCTGAGAGTACAAATCAATCATGCCAAGTTAAAAAGAGCAGTTCTGGTCCCATACAAAAATTCACCTGGCGGTGGCTTTCTTCTGCATTTCTCCCTTTGAAGCCCCAAGACAGGACTTGTTAGAAAAGAAAAAAAGGGGGGGGGGAGAAACACAGCCAGGAACAGTCAACACCATAGTATCTTCCAAAGACAGACCATCGGAATTGAAATGAGAGATAAGGAGAAGACAAGGAGAAAGCAAAGGATTTGTAATAAAAGCACAGTTTTCTTTCTTTAGGCTACAGAAGACATCTCCAAATTTTGCAACTTTAAAACTTGTAATGCACCCAGAATTCCATGGCTGACCAAGGAGTTCTGGAAGTTGAACTCCACCAGTCTTAAAAGTTGCCAAGTTCAGCTCCAAAGCCACAAAGAAATCCTAGAAACCGTTGACACAAAGATTGACCGAGTTCCCTCCTCACTATCCAAAGAGCTTGGAAGAACATCATTTAGACTTCTGAGCAGCATAAAATCTTGTCCAGAACCTGCCATTTCTTCCATGGCTCCTGGAGGCAGCAGATCTTTATAGGAGTTTTCCACCCAACAGTAAGAAGTCCACAGCTGAGGCAGGACAGTTTGAAGCTACAGAGCTTCACATTCTTTCAAAGCCTTAGTAGTTTGAGTCACTGGCTGCCTGGTGTCTCTGTGAATTTGCTAAGCTAGGAAGTTCCTTCTGACATTTCACAGGAATCTTTGTAACTTCAAGCTATTATCCGTGCACTGCAGGTGTCTCCCCCAGGAGAAGTAAAAAAAAATAAAATAGAATGGTGGCTGCAACAATGCAATTAAATGTCTGCCTTTTTTTAATGGGCATCCCAGTGCACTAAAAACAGAGTGGGACTTTGATTTCATGGTTGTATCTGCCATCTTTTCTTTTTTTCACTTTCTCTGCTGCTGAAAATAGCCTTCAATCCTCTTCTGGGGACCCCTTCAAGTCCTTGAAAACTATTACTTTGCTTTTCCCAACTAGATCCATCTCATTCATTCAGCTTCTTCTCTTGAAACTTACTTTCCAGCTTCCTGGTCATCTTCACTGCCTTCTCTGTATCCGCTCCAGTTTATTTGAACTTTGCTTAAAATGGGGCTTCAAGACCAGACTCAAATTTCTAGCTGAAGTCTCAATAATATGCAATGCAGCGAAGGAATTACCTAGAAAGTTGATCTTTAATTGATGCAGGCAACTGTGTTTGCCTCAACTGCTTCCTTTTGTTCCAAGTACCCACAATCAGCTGCTGCTGATAAACTGGGTTACACAAAACCAGTTACTATGACAATTTCACACACCGGGCATTCCTCTTTTGCACAAGACCTTATCAGCTCAGAGGCCAGATGCATTTCAACTCATTTTGGGCTACCACATGACAAGTTTTGAAAGCTGGAAGGAAATTCGTTTTGGAGTTGGTTTTTTCTAAGTCTGCTTCTTTCTCGGCCTTTCCAGTAATGTTATTATCTCAAAAATCAATTTTTACAAGAAAAAGTATACCATGATGACTACAGAAAAAACTAGGGGGGGGATAAGAAATAAGAAAAGAAAGATAACAGAATAACAGAGTTGGAAGGGACTTTGGAGGTCTTCTAGTCCAACCCCCTGCTCAAGCAGGAGACCCGACACCATTTCGGACAAATGTTATCCAAGTCTCTTCTTGAAAACCTTCAGGAATGGAGCACCCATAATTTCTGGAGGCAAGTCGTTCCACTGATTAATTGTTCTAATACTGTCAGGATTTTTTTCCCTTAGTTCTAGGTTACTTCTCTTCTTGATTAGTTTCCATCCATTGCTTCTTGTCCTGCCTGATGAGATACTTTGGCAACCTTCAAGGAGGGGAAACCAAATAAAAAATTATAGAATTTCTCTTTGGGGGCCCACACAGATTCTCAGTTCCACCTGACTTGAAAAACCTGTTTTATTTTAAAAGCTTAAATAGGAAGCTGGCTAAGCACAAAACATTCTATTCACTTAAAATAGTGTTTCTGAACCTTAGCAATTTTAAGATATGTGGGCTTCATACTGGCTGAGGAATTCCAGGAGTTGAAGTTCAGACTTCTTAAAAATTTTAAAGTTGAGAAACACTGGCTTAGAGTATCGCCTTTGGCCCCGGGAAGATGGGGAAGCAGAAGCCTGGGAGGCTAGTCCACCATTCCTTAATATGTGCATAAATATCCAAGGGGCAGAGTTGAAAGGCGTCAAGGGAACCCAGTTCAATTTTATTTATCTCTTTAGGCAGGGATAGTAATAGTAATACAGTTAGAAGGGACTCATCTAGTCCAACCCCCCACTCAAGCAGGAGCACCCACAACTTCTGGAGGCAAGGAGTTCCACTGATGGATTGTTCTCACTGTCAGGAAATTTCTTCTTAGTTCTAGGTTGGATCTCTCTATTAGCATGCATAACTTTGGTTTCTTTGCTGGTTCACTCCAAGAGTGGACAGCTGCCCCAAAACATACCGAGAGGCAGAAAATCAAGTAACATTCCTGACAGGGTCTTAAAAATTCTCTGTTCCCGCCTCCAACATTTTTCAAATGCAGTTGCCCCATTGCAGATTATCTGGAAAACAAACCCCAAAATAGGAAAAGAAGCTGTGGAATACAACGCCTTTGGCTCGGATTCAACAAGAAAACCATCCAATTGGATCAATTTGATAAAGAAAGAAAAAAAACAAGTCCAAGAATGGATGAAATTTGCACCTCGGAGGCATCTGGTTGGAGGCCCTGCCTAGCCACTGCTGCCAATGGCTCTCCATCAAGCCCTGTGAAGCTTCGCACCACGCAATTATGCAAATGGTGAAAGTCATGCCTCCCCACCCTGATCCATTTGTATTTGGGGAAAAATCACTGGCAACAACTCTGCAGATGAAGCAAAGTGCATAGACTGGAGAAAAGGTGGCCCACGGGACAAGCAGGTAGTACAGAAGTTCATTTAGTGACGGCTGGAAGTTACAGCAGCACTGAAAAACTGGACTTATTACCATTTGCCACACTGAGGACTGTTGCAGCATCCCCGTGGGCACATGATCAAAATTCAGATGCCTCTGACAGCCGCCGTGTCCCTCGGGGTCACGTGATCCCCTTTTGGGACCTTCTGACCAGCAAAGTCAATGGGGAAGCCAGATTCACTTAACAACCGTGCTGCTAACTCAACAACGGTAACAATTACTTAATTATTAATTGTGGCAAGAAAGGTCGTGAAATGGAGCAAAAAAATCACTTAACAACTGTCTCGCTTAGCAACAGAAATTTGGGGTGCAGTTGTGCTCGTAACTCAAGGACTACCTGTACACATTTTAGGGTGAACTTTTTTTTTTTTTTTTTTTTTTTTAAATTCTTTTATTAAAACAATCAGCATTGGACATAAAAACATATTATGCAGCAATCAATATGATACCTGGTATACAATACTAAGTATTCGTCTTTGAAAAAGTCTGAATTAGTAAGCCTTTTTCCCCCCCCCACCCCTCGCGTCTAGTCTCAACTATACTCCTGTTACATTTTATTTGATTGGCGTTTCTTCTATCTGTTTCGAAATTAATGTGGTCAACATGAAACATAAGATCTTATTGCTAAACAACCCTCCTAGAACATAGCATACAACATTAGGTATTAATCTTTGTAAACATCTGTTTTAGTAAACGTTCTACCCTCCTCCCTTGCATCTTCAAGTATAATCCGAATACATTTTGTTGGATTGGTGTTTCTCTTATATATGGTCTATCTACTGTTTCTAGTCTATCGCCTATTGTATGTTTGCGCTTCTGACTCGATTTCATCCCATTACTAGTGCAATCTTTTATAGTCCCTAACCAGAGGTCCTGGGGTGAGAGTTTCATATCCTGAGGTAGAAATTCAGTCTATTTTAGCCATATTAAAGCAAACATCATTAGTCATAAGGTTATGTTAAGAGGTATTAGTTATAGAACATATACATTCAACATTGGGTGTTAGTTTTTGTAAACCTTTGATTTGTTAACCCTTCTTCCCTCCTCCCGTCGAGCCCTAGCTGAACGCCATTAGGGTGAACTTTAAAAGAACAACTGAGGCTGAGATTCCACAGGTCAAAAATGAAAAAAACTGAAGCTGACGGATTCAATCGTTCCTGGCAAGTGCACACAAGCTGTTTCAGATGGAAAGTTAACATTTAATCTTTGAAAAGCATATCGGGGGCAGCAGTCCAAAAAAGTAGGCAGGACCACAAAAGAAGAACAGGCGGGATCAGGAAAATAAACCCCAAATGGAATGCTTTTAACTTGGGCATTATTAAATGAATCAGATAAGAATTAATGTAATTATTTCCAATGTATTTAAGCGCTCCCTCATTCTGCTGTATTAAAGAATTAGAGCTTGGTGCCCAACTTCAAAAGGTTTGAGGCTGTGGGTGTGGTGCCCTAATTGTGTAGACCAGAGGCCCCCAACCTTTTGGGCACCAGGGATCAGTTCCCTGGAGAGAGGTTTTTCCGTGGACCGGAGGGGGCGTGGTTTCCCGCAGATGGGGCTTTGCTTGTTTGTGTGGACTGGTTGTTGGCATGCCACGGACCAGTACCAGTCCACGGACTGGGGTTGGGGACCCCTGGTGTAGATAATATGCCCCTCAAAAGCCTTACATGGCAGGCATATGATACGGCAGGTTTCCATCAGTATCCAAGATATGGGCGGAACACCAATCAGATCATGGTTTGAAGTGGTGGTGTTGG